>RPOG01000041.1:803362-833674 GCA_008086565.1 Thalassoma bifasciatum
TCTGTTACTGCCTTCTGCTTCCCCTCTTCTTTTGCTTCTGCACTCCTCACAACACAAAGCACATCCAAGCTTGCACGTGGGTTTTCCGTCTTTCTCTCTGAGGCTGTCCTGTCGCTGTTCCAGAGGATGCAACCTTGATCAGTGATGTCTCCCAGTCTCAAGTACTCCTCAAAAGACTGACGCTCACCTCACCTCTTTACTCCACTTCAGAGAGATCCCCTTTCAATTAAGCCTCTGTCTTACATATCATCAGTTTACAAGCAAAGTAAGCAAAGAAAGGAGAGTAAAAGTCAGTTTTGGAAGGACAAAGTCAAGCAGGAGGACAGGGATGCAGCAGAAAAAGCAGCCACCGGTAAAAGAGGTCCACACTGTGCTGAGTGTAAATGAGGGTGGGTGGAGAAGAGGGAGGGGAGAGAGAGAGATGGATATGCTGGGAGCGAGGGCAGACCGCGCCTATCGATGCCGGCTGAAGCAGCAAAGCAGCATGGGATATATGTGAGGATGCCTCACCTCACTGAAATGAACGAGCTGTGCATGCGTGATTGTGCACCTATGATTTAGATCAATTGTAGCCATCACGTTCACAGACGTGCTCCAGACTGTGTGTGTTTTTCACTAGTTTTTGGCATTAATAATTCAGATACAAAACAGTCACAATGTAGCTTTGTCTTGAGCATACACTAAACTGTAGGAAGACAGAGTGATGGAGAGAAGGATGGAGAAAGAGTCTGAGGAGATTGCATTAAAAAGTAAAACAATTTAAAATTCATTTTGACATTTTCACAAGAAGAACCATTGGGTTGGATCTCAATCGGGGTTTGATGAAGGCATTGTGAGGAATTTTTAACTTGTTTTGAAATAGTGTCACTCTGACGCTGGTGTTAAAATGAGATTAGCAATGAGTAGACTGGTTATTTCTTTACACTGAATTTTAATGACTGTGACTTTCTGCGCCAACAGCCAAGTCAATAAATGGCACTTGTCCAGAAGTTTCTGTTTGGAGCTCAGCTGGTACAGTTTGGAAGTAGTACTTAAGTAAATTTGCCTGGGTAGTACTTATTTATATCTTTTTGACCATTTTCTCTCCTTCTTTATGCACTTTTTTTTTTCTTGATACCAATACTGGAGCATTAGCATTCTCTTCAGTCCACGTTTTCTATTGGAGAAGATACAACAGCTAATTTCCATTGAGTTTTTTGGCGGAGACTCTTTGTAAAGAAAAAAAAACTGTTATGAACGAGACAGAGTTGCACTGTGTTATCTACTCAGACACAACAACACACACCATGGTTTCAGGGCTGTTAAGGCAACATGAATCCAGTACATCTGGTCAGCTAATGGTACATCAGAGTTTACAGAATTTTTGTTATCGTTGAGTGACGGCTACTTATTTTACTAAGAAACGCATCAAGTATTGCTTCATCACTCTGCATCCTGCAACACTTTTCTTGGCATCCAAAGCAAGTAAGTGATGGTGCTCATAACACAACCCATAAAAACAGGATTTTGTCTGAACATAACTAGAGGCAAAATGGTACAAAACTTTTAAAGTGCTTTGAAATTCACTGAAAAAAAACCCAAATCCACTTTCCACTAAATTACTAACCTTTGTGTCTTATGCATTAACCCTGAAGTCTATCCACCCATCCATTTTCTGCTCCTTATCCTGATCAGGGTCGCAGGTGACTGGAGTGTATCCCAGCTGTTATTGGGTGAGAAGTGGATTAAACTCTAGACTCCAACCCGTGACATTACTAAATACATATATTTGTATATGTGTAACTGTCAATTTTTTTCTGATATTACATGAGATAGAAGGATATTACTCAACTCATATTTTACTGCCTACTTGAACTGACTATTTTAGGTATCTCAGAGCTTCTTCTTCCTCTTCTGGAGATGACTCAGACAGTTCAGACATTTCCAACAACAATATACTAGCTATACTAGCTGTCATTTGCTCCAATGTGTGTAAATTCAGGGTAGTGATGACCAAAACTTGAAGTGCCATGCTCTTACAGGCATGGAAAAAAACAGTCAAAACAGCAATATGAGCTGTAATGAGTCATTCCCCCTCTGATATTAAATGAGTATTTTTATCTGTCTGCAGCCAGAGTCACAGTCCTCACGGTCCCTGATTAGTTTAATAAAGTAGTGAACAACATGAAATTTCCTTTCGGTTATCAGGAACTATTCTTCTAAAACATCTCTTAAAAGGGTTAGAACAAACCTTGACTATCAGGTCTTTTAGTCTTATCCGTTAGAGGCACTGGATTAAAATAACTGACTTCACCTTGCTTCTCATGTGAGAAGAGAAACTTAAAAATGTCATTTTTGGTGCCACTATTAAGATTAGTTCTAATCTATTCTACATATAGATCCACAAAACACAGATATTTAATGTAACAGCAGAATGTACATTTTTTTTATTATTTATTGTTTTATTTAACCCACTTTGCAACTTGTTTAACTACCTCATTTAATATCTGCATTCTTGCAATACTCACTATTGCACTATCTTTATGACTTACCACTACCTTGTACAAGAGAGTACAGTATGCCATAACAAATTCCTTGTATGTTCAAGCATACCTGGCGAATAAAGATAATTCTGATTCTGATTCAAAAGAAAAATGTTGGATTTTTTTTCTATGTAGAGGTGATATTCGCAGCACTTACCAAGAAGAGATTTCATTAGATTAAAATGTTACAGTTTTATATATATACTTTGAACAAGAGATCTTACAAAAGATCTCTTGACTTTTCATCTTTCTGTACTTTTAAAACTATTTTATTCCAACAATGACATCATATTTAATTTTTTTTAATGAATATTTCAATGATTTTAAATTTTGAGTCATTTCATGTGATTTTTCTTTTGCATGCAAAGCACAGTGAGTTGCCCTCTGAGTGAAGTGTGCTTTAAATAAAGTTGCTTTACCTTGCCCGTCTTCGCCTGCCCACACTTTTTTCAGCACTTGCGGTTTTCTCTTTGCCCAACCCTCTTGTCACTCCTCCCTCTGCTCTGACCGCAGAGCACAGGCAGGAAACTTTAACTTATGGTTTCTCGATTGGAGAGAGCTGTGAACTAAACTTTGATTAAAATACCGGGGTAAGGCTGTGGTGGGTGAGTAGAAACTAGCTTAAATAGTTATACTACTAACACAAAAAAGTAATGCCTGTCTTCACGAAGTGTGTTCCAAAACGTGTAAAAGCGAAAGTAACAGTTATAGAAAAAAATGTAGTGTCTATGTCAGATATCGAGTAAGCTAATCTGTTTATAGTGTTTAGCCTTTTGAAAGAAACTGTTATTTGTCGCTGCCTGTTCTGGAGAACTTACATGTGAGAACCGTTGTCAATACAGTAGTCCAAAATGTCGTAAGAAAACAACAGAGGAGCTTATTATTCTCTCGGAGATGCGTAAATATTAACAGTTTTATTTCTTTTACGTTTTAATCCGTTTTAATCTAATAAGAAGATCAGTCTACAGGAAGTCGCAGTAGATGTATTTCAAAATAAAAGCACGCTGATATTAAAAACGGAAGTAAAGTTCATGAGGCTCAAAACATGAAATAAAATCATTACGTAAAATGACAAAGTCACACGAGTTCTTCAGCTCTGAGAGAGCCTACATGAAGAAAGCGGAAGCTTCTGCACCTGGGTCAATGACATGACGTGCATATTTTCGTGTCCGAGTGCAATATTTCCTTGCATCACAAATTGAGCAATTTATAACATGTACTTCTTTAATCTATGAAACATGTATCATTTGAATATATCTCAAGACTATTCAAATGACACATATTTTTTGTGTTTTGGCACCGCAAACCCCCAAAACGTCAGGTGGTGCAACTGTCCTGACAAGTGCACACAGTAATTAAACAATAAAAAATGAAAGTCAATGATTGTAAATTTAAATAATATATAAAGTGGCATTATTTTATGCTTGAACTTTTTCAAATAAGGCATTTTTTGCAAATAAAAATAATTTTAAAGGTGTTGAGAAATTTAAAAAACTTTTGTCCCACAATTTCCATCTTGTCAAATGTCAGGGTGGCGCAACTGTAAAATTGGACTTTTAGTTTAAAATGAAGAGGACATAATAGTAAACAGGAAACTGCATCAGCCAGAGGACCCCAACTCACATTTGTGACCTAGTGGAAAAGTTTGTAGATTTCTTGCAAATATTCATAACAATAGATTTTTTCAGCTCATTGGTGACTGGTACAATTTCCATGTCAGGTGGTACAACCAATATAACACTGGTGAAATGTTATTTAAACATAAAATTATTTATCTTACTCAAAAATGATACAAATTTTCTTTATAACAATGATTTATTGTACTACAGTTGTCCAAGCAGATGCCTTTTTCAGTGGAAATTAGTTGAAATGTTAGGTGGCGCGACCAGAAATGTCAGGTGGCACAACTGCAGGAACGTCACTACACGAGAGAAGTAAAGGTATTTAAAGCCAATATTAGTTACATTTCTTGAAAATATTTATATATTTTTTTAGCAAAAATATCATATTTTAAAAGCTTATACATAATAATGATTTAGTATATGGTACATATGTAAATATTATATAAACTACTCATTTAAACAGCTTTATTTTGTTCATTATTTGTTTATCATTACCCAATGTCTCAAAAATCACTTTACTTCAATGAAGACCTAAATTAAACATTTTTCCATATTTGAAATGGAAAAAAAAAAAAACAATTATTCATCTTATTTGCTGTCATTTCTGATGTGGTCAGGTGGCGCAACTGATCCTCGTCAGTTGGTGCGACCAGGTAAATCCATTACTTCATTCACTTATTCATTTATTTAAACCATCAAAAAATAAGCTTAAGTGAACAACAAGTAGTTGATAGGTATAATGTGAAAAGCTTTTTTATTTCATGGATTTATTTGCAAATTTTTAGTATTTTTTTTTTGTCTTAAAATCTAAAATCAGATGCCAAAAATACTAAATACCTGATCACTAGAATGTAATAGCGTGGAATTATTGTAAATAAAAAAGACACCCACAAAATGATAATGTATAAATCACCACAGAAACTTAAGAGATACTTGCCAATGATTTCACAGAGAAAAACTAACAGGAACATAAAAATATATTTACATATATTTGGTTGCGCCACCTGACAGTTTTGGGGTGGTCAAGTTAAAATTACTAAAAAATAATGAATCTAAAAAAATTAAAATGTTGGTTAACTATTAAAATCTGTTAAAACACATATTCCTTGACTCAAAAAGACAATTTTTATCCATTTTCAAAGAACTTATTAAAATAACTGTTTTAGACCCTCAATATGTCATTGACCCACCTTCCTTTAAAAATGTGTATTTTTGTGTCTAAAGTAACCTTCACCAGTGTATAGTGAAGCCTTCTGGAAACACAATGAGTTTGTATTTCTGTTGTTCTTGATATACAGAAATGTACCTTTACACTGGAAACATCTTGGAGGTTCTTGTTCCCTTTTCTTTCCTGAGGACTAATTTACGAGCAGGGATTTTTAAACTGTAGAAATAACAGTATTTCCCATCTTAGCATATTTTCACTCCTGAATTTAACACACTTTTCTTCATCTTTTTCCTATCGTTGGTGAAACATACAAGAATTGTATGATTTTAAAGAATGTTAAAAGTATGTGTGTAATGTCTTTTTGATGAAATAATATTTTTATATACGAGATGCTTGAAATGCATATTCATTACTAAATGTCAAATTGAACTGTACTGTTAGACCCAGTCCCATCCCTGTCACAGTCTTATAACACAGAGCCTGACATGTATGGATGGAGGCTGCACAGGGGAGTTATAATGCAATTTAATAATATTTATCAACTTATTAACCACTCACAGTTTTAAAATCTCATTTTTAATGCTGCTTTTTTTCTCTAAAGCTCTTCATTAATATTGCAGCTGTTTACCTGAGTTCAGCATAAGATGGAGCTGCTGAGCCACAAGTTGCAGCCAATTGGTCATGAAAGCTTTGAGAGCAGGGAGAACTGGAAGTTTATTGGCTCTGGAGGATTTGGCCGTGTCCACAAGGCTAGACACAAGGACTGGGGTTTTGATGTGGCAATTAAGATACTTCGTGATGGTGTAAGGTAAATTAATTAACAAAAAAATTATTGTAATTTCTCAGTTGACGTCCTAAATATGATTTAAAGTTTTCAAAGTGGATAAAACACCCTTTTTCATCTCTTCTCTCAACAATTCCTTTTATCCTTCCAGTCTGCAGAAAAATAGCGCACTGTGTGCAGAGGCCAACCTTATGAAGGAGGCTTCCTGTGAGTATGTGCTGAGAATTTATGGAATTTACCAGGGTCCACCGGTTCAGAGTCCACCTCTGCAGCAGGGAATAGTGATGGAGTTTATGGGAAAAGGATCCGTTCAGTCCCTTCAAGAGGACCTGGGCAGCCCCCCACCTTGGCCCTTGGCCTTCCGTTTGGCCCATGAGGTGGCTTTAGGAATGAACTTTCTCCATACAAGAAAACTAATGCACCAAGACCTAAAGCCAAGTAACGTCCTGTTGAATGATGATCTTAAAGCAAAGGTGTGCAGCAGACCAAACACCATGGGATATAAGTGAACACAAGACTAATCCAATTGTCGGCTCCATGTTGAAACGTCTCTGCTCTATCTCTGTAGCTGGCAGACTTTGGCCTGTGCAGAGTTTCTGCCAGTGCTTCCTGTGAAAACAGGAAAACAGCAGGAGAGAAGGGAGGCTCGTACAAGTACATGCCTCCTGAGGCTTTTCACACATCATATGAACCTGTGCGATCTTTTGATGTTTACAGGTAAACATTTAAGACTAGCTATCAACTACAATAACAACTGCTACTATTCTATATCAAAAAAGGAACAACCTTATATTAACTGAATTTATGTCCTGGCTCCCCTCACTTAATAGCTATGGTATCCTGCTCTGGTCCATCCTCAATGGAAAAGAACCCTATCCAGGTATAATACACTTGTATTTTAAAGTTTTTTGATTCAGTTTGGCAGTCTTTCTACAGCTTTCATCTTCTTTTCACCCATTCTGTAGTTGCTCCTTACACACAAGTGGAGCTGAGGATCCCATTAGGGGACAGGCCTCTCTTGGAGCACATCGACCAGCTAAAAGCAGAGGGGCTTAAAGAGATGGTTGACCTAATGAAACGTTGCTGGGATGGGGATCCTTTCAAGAGGCCTACTTTTAAAGGCAGGTGCTTGTTATGTAATATTGAGCTCATTGACCTCACATTATAGAGTGTTCTACTTTGAACAAGTGACTCAAATGGATGGAGTCATGCTGCTTATTCTAGGCCAGCTTGTACCCATTCATGCTTCCTGTGATTTACATACAGTAATTGTGCTTTGCTTCTGTCTCAGAGTGCCTGAAAGTCACTGAGAAGGTGTTTCTGATCCACAAGAAAGGAATTTACTGTGCGGTCCATGAAGTTATAACAAGACTGGTACTACTTATTAGTTTCATCCAGGCATATGTAACTTTTTGCTGAGTAATAATGGCTCTCTTTCTGACATTTATGAAAACCTTTCCTTGTAGGAGTCACTAACCAGTAATCACCATGAAAACAATGATGAAGCACTCAGTTGTTCTCCTCCTATGATGTCAGGTAAAATAGTCAGTGCTGTTCAGGATTTGGTTGATTCATCTTGATATTATTTAATCCTTCATTTTTCAAAATGATGATCCATCTCCTTTTTAAGAACAGACAAATTTCAAGGACTCTCTGGATGGCAGACTTGTGGAAACCAAAAGTACATCAACACAGGTATTCCAAGTGTTTTCTGACCTTTGATTCGTAAGTGAAAGCATAAATGAATCAGGTCATCAGGAAGCTTCATTGTCACTGAGGAGACTGTCGAGCAAACATTAAGCCTGCAATCAAATTCATCCTAAAATTAAACTATATATTTTACAGGGATCTGAAGTAAAGAATAATACATTTATTACAATAAATGGCAAAACATTTACTGTTATTTCTTTTTTTATTCTTTAAACAGGCCTCTGTCAGCATTTCTGTCAAAAAAATGAGCAGTGAAGAAAAAGGTTTGTATGATTGTCATGTGGGCTGCTGCTCTTTTGGTAAACAAAATTAGCTCAAATGAGCCATTATACTAAATTTAATAATGATTATATAATTAACCTTTATATTTTGAATGTCTGTGTTTCTGTTATTCAATGTTCCCGAACAGCAAAGTTTGTGGATGACAACAGGGCAGAGTTGATTCAAGTTATTTCCGAGGTAATGGCGATAACGGAGGAGCTTGGAGACATGGTTCATAATGAAACCTATGCTCGCATAAATGCTGAGCCCACAAGCATGGGGAAAATGAGAGTGCTTTATCAAAGGGCTCTCCGGTCAGGAGGGGAAAAAGTCAAAGCAGCTTTTTTTGATGCCCTGAAGAAACATCATCCCAGAGCAGTGGAGCGGCTTGGTAGGATTTTTTGTGTGTTGATTAAGTCATATTTATAATGTATTTTTTAATCATGGTAAGTCATTACATAATTAATCTGAATTTATTTCCCTCAGGTGGCTGATTCTGGAGCAGTTTTGGCCTCCCTGCATGAACATATAAAAACCCTGTGCCCCAAATGTTTTATAGAGCGCTGTAAATATTGTCCTACAAAAAAGAGAATTTTTTGAAATATTTTTTCAATAAACTTTTTAGTAAAGAAATAAAATTTGGTTTTGTTTTCTTTTTAGTGACAAAGACAAAATGTTATGAAGGGGGGGGGCTGCTTGTTTTCGCCAGTGTATGGGGGAAGGGGTGGGGAGAGACATGGTAAGAGGCTTTTCTGGTTCAATCCCTCAGTAACTGTCACAAGCAGTCAGTCAGTCACCTGCAGATGATAGTGTCGAGGGCATCCCAGGCGACATATTACTCTACAGTTTTAGTTTTATGTTCAGGTTTGCTGTTCCTCACTGTGGTGCTGAATATAAATCCAGCTAAAGTCTGATACAGCGAAAAGACTGCTCTTTTTTGACTCTACAGAACATAAATTATACACTTGTTCCTTTGTTTAGTGGAAGCTTTATTAACTGACTGTATTTGCGTCATTGTAAATGTACAGTTTATCAGCTTTTAGGGAGTTTCAAGTTATTATGTATAATGCCATGAAAAATTTGACACCCTAAAATATCTGTCTCACTGCACACACACAGAAGCAGACTCTCCTATTCCAACATCTCTTCCTGTCTGTCTCCTCTGTTTATGTCTCAAATGAAAAAAGCTTTCCTCTCAAATGTATTTTGGGATTTGACCCGAGTCTCATTCACATCGCTCTTAGGAAGGAAAAAAAAAACAACCGTACACCTCAACCCTGTGGTAATCCTCTGAGGGGGAAAGTGTGTTCAAGTGTCATCTTGACCTGTTCGTCTCCTCCTCAGTCCTCCTGTCTCACTCCACCCTTACACACCCATCACACCCCACCCCATCCTGTATTAATGCTTCCAATCCTCTTTGTGGGAGAGTGACGTCTGCTACTGTCAGAAACAGAGTTAAGCTGAGCAGGCATCGAGGCGACGGACAGGGAGAGAGAAGCTCCACGGATAAACCAAGCAGCAGCAAGTTTCTGTTCAGGGGCCTCCAGGGGGGAGAAATCCTGACTCTCCTCCCCAGGTGATACACGTGTCCGCGGTTAGGGAGCACACAGGTGTAGCCAGCCTTGTCAACAGGTTGGTAGAAAACTCTTTGCCACTTTCAGCAGGCCTTGAGCGCCTTGAAATCAAAGGATGAGAGCAGACAAACTGGATAACAAGCTATTTTCTGGGCCAACATCTTTGTTTTGAGACTGTTGTTCTTTCCTGGAACAACTTTCCGTGTTTGGAATATTTATGGCAATTTTCCTCTAACTCTTGCACCAGCCACGAAAACAGATGGCAAGACAGCTTCCTCCGATGTCAGGTGTGTCTGAGAGGTGTTTGTGTGAACAAGCACTCAGAGCATTGGTTGTTTATGAGTGCTTATAATTGGACAGAACATTTCGTGGTGCCTGGCTGTGTATCCGCTGGGAGCTGCTGTGGAGTGTGTGAGGGTGTGACTTTGTGTGTATGAGAGAAATAAGAGGGGACTAAAGTTTGTGTGTGAGGGTGAGGTGGTGGGGCCCACTGGAGTTTGTAGCCCTGGATTTCCTGGAGATGGAGGGTCATGGCTATGACCGGTTTGGTGATGGGGAGAGGGACACTTACCAAATCGATTACCGTAGGATTGTGGGGGACATGGAACCGGCACGACCTCGCATCCCAAACAGAGAAGGAGAGCAACCTCATCCTTTTGGGGCCTACGTTCACCCAACACCACATGGACACGGCCATGAGACTGCAGCCCAGCGCTACAGTGCTACAAGAATCCAAGCAGGATACGAACCAGAGAGGTCAGTCAAACATGCTCACTGTAAGCTCCAACCTTTCACTGATTCACTGTGTTTGTGTTTGTGGGAGATGTTTTCACTTTCTTCTTGCACTGCTTGTGTCCTTTTCAAGTTCATTTGCCAGCTACAAAGGCAGCCAACCAAATCCTCTTACCTGCTTTCCTGCCGTTAGAGTTGTAGTCTCCATGAGCAGGAACAGTCTCTTCTTGTTAGCATTTCCTGTCTCATTTCCTGTTTGTAATAGGATCTGACGAGTTGATGACTGAAGGTGAAAGAGGTCAAGGAAAGATCAAAGACGTCCAAGGCAACACTTATTTCTTGCTGAGAAGACAGAGGAAAAATAAATAGCTGAAAAAACTATGATGTAGCTCAAGTTAAAGTGCAGCTATGTTTGTCATAATAGGACAGAGGATGGAGAATTATATTTATCAAAATTCATCATCCAAACTAAAGCCATTATTGTTAAACACAGACTTAATTTTTTTTCTATTTTTGTTTTGTTTCTGCTTTTTCATGTTTGCATGAGCATATTTTATTTTGTCTCTACTCATTTTTTGAGTCTTCCTTTTTTAACTTAGTCTGTATTCATTGCTATCACCAACAACAATACAATGTAGTTTTTCCAGCTTTAATGTCACATTCTGATGATAACCTAGCACAAATAGAATACAAATTGAAAAAAAAAAACAGAGATCCGCTCCAAATATAAACATATGCAGAATGATGCCCATGGAAACAAGATGTAAATGTTAAAGTAGAAGAGAAATGAAAATCAAAAATTAAAAACTTTAATATGGAAAAATAAATTGTATTCCACCAAAGGAGGTCAAGGTACAAAGTCAACCTGAGGTAAGAAAGGCGCATAATCTTGATCTGCACCTAAATTAAGCATCATTCCTGTATCCATCACCTCCTACAGTGCATCAAATATCCTCTCTAGAACAGGCTTAGTTTTGGGTGATGACCTGGGTTGGTTCCACTGTTCCTCCAACATGAGCTGAGGTGTACTTGCCTCATTTCGGATGATTAATCTTTTTAAAGAATCTAATTACAATTTTCCATTTAAACTCCTTCCACATGTTTGAATTTGAACAAACCTCTTCCCAGTTGTCCTGTAATTTAACGGTATTCGTCCCCATTTCCCATCTCTGCTCTATCTTACAGATAAAAAATGTATTGTACAATTTGCCAATTATTTTTAAATCTCCATATCTGTTCATATATAAATTAAAAATAATCCTATAGGGGTGGGGTTGAGTCCTATTTTGAAAAATGTCATTAACCGTTTGTGCATTTATGGGTTAAAGGGGGTAACCTTGTTCCCATTTGATTTTAAACTCAGTTTTTAAATTTCATTTCTATAAGTTTATGTGCAGTGTTATGTCTAATTTTCTGATTGATAGATTGGTTTGTTTTTGACTGTTTCAGCATGGCAGACTATTTGATCAGTGGAGGCACAGGTTATGTTCCAGAAGATGGATTAACAGCACAACAACTCTTTGCCATTGGGGACGGACTTACATACAAGTGAGAAATTCTTTGAAAATGAAGTTGTAAAGACACACATGTATTGTTTTACAGACATTGAACATGCACACGTGCACAGACAGAAACGAGCAGAAGCGTTATGCAATGTCTTCCATTAGATGTTTAGTAATATCAGTGATGACACATGTGCTTGGGTTTTATATAGAGGATTATGATGTGTAATACTACTTTCAAGGATGACTGTGAGTGGTGTCACAGACATTAAAAGCAGGGAGTGTGTGTGCATTTGTGTGCAATGTGTGTGTGTGTGTCTGTGCACTTACAGTATCAGTGGGTATTGGTGTTGTCTCTTTAATGGAGGCTATATGCAGGTTTTATCAGTGAACGGTGGATGGGTGAAGAGTGTTAAAATGCGGACAGATTATGTCTGATGTGTGTCAGCACAGTTTACAGCTTAGGAGAAACAGTTATACACTTTGCTGTTCGATATACAGTTAAAGCTATGTGATAGTAGCTTGCAACACTGATATTGATTTGTTTTATTTTTAGCTGAGATTTTTTCTGCTGTAAAGCAAGAAATTCTGTTTTCTTCCCCTTTGCAGTGACTTCCTGATTCTCCCTGGTTTCATAGATTTCATGTCTGATGAGGTGGTGAGTATCATAAAGAAAGTTACCAACTGCAAACAAGCATTCAAATGCTCATAGCCCCATGAATTAGTTCACGCAAAGATAAGTTTTGCTGTGGTTGCAGCAACAAATCATTTCCTCTGAACTGGGTTCTTCAGAGCACAGGTTTGTTTTGCTTTTCTCTGGGCTCTGCTGGGACATTCAATTAATTCATGCACATATAATATCCATAACAGCTGTTAAAAAGCAGACCGCCACACCTGAGCCATCTAACAACACCAACAAGCTGATCTCTAAGGTGCCCAAAGTGGCGATCGTAAGGACTATAAAAAGGCAAATAAAAACAAATCCTTACAATTTATCAAAAACAAACAAACAAACAAAAAAAACTTAACCTTGAGTTGAATCTGCAACTCTAGTAATGATGTTTATATGGGAGTAACATCATGCTCATAAATCTTACAGCTGTAGTACCCTCATTTTGGTACAAAAAAAACATAATGCCACACTTAACTCTGCTTGTGTTTATTGCAGACCAAACAACAGTGTTTCTGTTTATTTTTAGGATCTAACCTCTGCATTGACGAGGAAGATTACTCTAAAGACACCTCTTATTTCATCTCCCATGGATACAGTCACAGAGTCATCAATGGCGATTGCCATGGCAGTGAGTACAAGCACAAAAATACGCATGCACACTCTTATTCTTTCTCACAATCATCCTTTTTTCTTTTGTTCCTAGCTTGTCAATCTTGTGGATTTTGTACAGACGTTATAAGTGGGGTTGATGGTGGCAGAGCCACTTTGAAGTTTTGAGTTCAAAATAGGGGCAGCAGAGAATAAGAAGTGTATTCTTCCAGCTGCTCCTTCCCAGTTATGTAGGGTGTCAATTTCAATGTTTGAAAGAAATGTGTTTTATTTAACATTGTATTTTTTTACACTCTCATGAATGGAACAAATAAAATGAAGAATTAACAATGAACTATGTCTAATTATACAGACTTGAATACTTGAACATTTTGATTGATTCTTCTTTTTGATTGGGTGGTTTCAGCTGATGGGCGGGATTGGAATAATTCATCACAACTGTACTGCTGAGTTTCAGGCCAATGAGGTGCGCAAAGTCAAGGTAAGACTGACAAAGTCAACATGGCACAAACCATCTGCAGGAATTTCACTGAAAAATTTAAAGTCACGGGTCAAAATAACCTCTTATATTGTTTCTGACAGAAATTCGAGCAGGGTTTTATCACAGACCCAGTGGTAATGAGCCCTCGACACACAGTGGGGGATGTCTTTGAGGCAAAGATTCGCCATGGTTTTTCTGGGATCCCTGTTACAGAGACTGGAAAGATGGGTAGCAAGCTTGTCGGCATCGTGACTTCCAGAGATATTGACTTCTTGTCAGAGAAGGACCATGACAGACCTCTGGAGGAGGTGGGTGTTAAACTTGTGGTTATGAGTACATGTGAAAACCTTATACATACAGCAATCAATGACTACTTTTTATGTACATGTCTTTCTTCAGGCAATGACCAAAAGGGAAGATCTAGTTGTTGCGCCTGCTGGGGTAACTCTAAAAGAAGCTAATGATATTCTGCAACGTAGCAAAAAAGGTGAATCTTTGAGCTTTATCACACAGATGTAAAGGTAGCACTCTGGTTTCCCTCCTCTCTTCCTCATGTCTCCTTTCTGACTCTTCCAGGCAAGCTCCCCATAGTGAATGACAGTGATGAACTAGTTGCCATCATAGCGAGGACTGACCTGAAGAAGAACAGGGATTATCCCCTGGCTTCAAAAGACTCCCGTAAACAGCTTCTGTGTGGAGCTGCCATTGGTACAAGGGAGGACGACAAATACAGACTGGAGCTGCTCATACAAGCTGGGGTGGACGTGGTAGTCCTGGTAGGTATGGCAGTAATGTTGAGCCTCTTGAAAAGATGAATGAAGCTGCTTCTGATGAGTTTTTTCACAACAGAAAAACTTTTAATTTACAAATAAATCATTTACTTTACACTTTTTTCCAGAATCATAGGCCTATATAAATACATAAAAACATATAAAAACAATGGATGAAATCACAACACATAGATTGTCATTAACTAAGACACAAAAAGACATTTGTATCAGTGTTTCCAGTAACAGGGTGAGAACCTTGTGTTGCTCATTGTGAGCTGAGGATTGACGGAATCAATTTTTTATCTGAATCAATAAATTTACCTATAAATTTGTACATAAACTTTTGAAGAAAAGCATTTAATGTGCATACAATATAAGTGAAACATGTGCACCACGGATGAGCAGTTTAAACCAGAGTACAGCAGGATTTAAAGCAACAGGAAACTCAAATCCAAAAAGTTCCACTTTAAAGTTGAGGTTGACTATAAAAAGTATCAGAACATCATTTATCAATCAGTCAGTCTTTGCACTTGCAGCAGTTAGCTCTGGGATGCTGATCATTCATTTTTACAAAATAACACAGGAGGTTTTAATTTAGTGTCTATGCAAATATTCCAAGTAATAAAATTTTGAAGTATTTCTATGCTTTTCACATTCTTTTAAATGTTGTATTTGGTTTTATTTTGAAAGGATTCTTCCCAAGGAAACTCGGTGTACCAAATCAACATGATAAATTACATCAAACAAAAATATCCTGAACTGCAGGTAGTGGGAGGAAACGGTAAGCATTAATCAACTGTCCTGTCTCAGAGACCTCTTTTCCTCTCCTTCACTTGTTTCCCTCCTCTGAGCTCTTTTCAATGTGTCTGTCTCACTCTAGTGGTGACTGCTGCTCAAGCTAAAAACCTCATCGATGCTGGTGTGGATGCACTGAGGGTCGGCATGGGATGTGGCTCCATCTGCATCACCCAGGAAGGTATTACTTTTGAGTGCAGTTCTGTGAATGTAAGCCTGAATAGCTTTTCTTGATTGAACAAGAAGAGAGGCGTAACTCCACTTGCAGCAGGAAACATTTCAGCTGCTAGTACAACAGATTTCTGCCTTGGTCTTCAGTGATGGCATGTGGACGGCCGCAAGGTACTTCGGTATACAAGGTTGCAGAATACGCTCGGCGTTTTGGTGTGCCAGTGATCGCAGATGGAGGCATTCAGACTGTTGGACACGTAGTAAAAGCCCTGGCTTTGGGAGCATCTACAGGTAGAAAAAAAACAAATCACCTGTCCCTAAATCTTTTTTTTTCTTTTTGTCACCCCTTTGCTGTATAAAAACATTTTATTCTCCTCTCACATATCTGCCCTCAGTGATGATGGGGTCACTGCTTGCAGCCACCACTGAAGCTCCAGGAGAGTATTTCTTCTCAGATGGCGTGCGCTTGAAAAAGTACAGAGGGATGGGCTCTTTGGATGCCATGGAAAAAAATAACAGCCAGAAACGATACTTCAGGTTGGCAAAGCATGTCCTAAAAAGATTTTATTCGTGACATGACTTACTGACTAATCTACTTCTTTTCTATTTTTTCTTTTGTGCTTGTTCCCAGTGAGGGCGATAAGGTGAAGGTGGCTCAAGGTGTCTCAGGATCAGTTCAAGATAAAGGCTCCATCCATAAATTTGTTCCTTATCTCATAGCTGGTATTCAGCATGGCTGTCAGGATATAGGAGCTAAGAGTTTGTCCATTTTAAGGTAACATGGAACAGATTACATGTGTTTCTGTGTCCTTTGTAAGTTTAACTTGTGCAGATGATAAATAAAAACTTGGGTGACCATACGTCCTTTATTTCACAGATTTGTCCTCCTTTTTGGTGGTAAAAGTATGTCCGGGGTGATTTAATGGATCCCCCAAAATGTTTGGGTATTTTTCAGCTTGTTGTATAGACTGTTAATATTAATAATAAAGCACTGCACCGGACTACTGGCATTATTCTGATGCACCAACCTGTCAAGATGTTGAGCATGGACAAGGCATTAAATGTCCTAATTTTGAGATGGAAATGTCAAATTTTGAGATGGAAATGTCAAATTTTGAGATTAGTCCAAGTCCAAATACTTAAATATAGAGTCAAAATTTGAGACAGTCAGAATTTTGAGATATAAATTCAAAGTTGTAAGATAATACAGTCAAGGGGATGGTGAGGTCCTATGTTTGGGTTTTCAGAGTATATATAATCAGAGTTTTTGTTTTTGTGCATCAGGTCAATGATGTACTCTGGCGAACTGAAGTTTGAGAAAAGAACCATGTCTGCTCAGATGGAAGGAGGAGTCCACGGCCTCCACTCGTAAGTGTGACCTCTGCTGACCTTAAGCTTCTTTATCACAAAACATTTTGTGTCCAAGCTTGACTTTATTCTGTCTGTCAGTAAGAAACATTCTTCTGTTGATGGATTTCAATTTACTTGTGTGTTCAGTAGCATCAAACTTGTCTTCTCTCTTCCTGTTTTCTAACCCATGCTATCACATTAGATATTCTTTTGTGCCATGTAAGTACATCCATGTGGCTATCACATTTCCATCTTACTCTCCCATTCTTACTCTCGTTATCCCTACCTAAGCTTGTCATTGTGGTAGTAAAAAAAGAACAACAAATGATCACATTCTTTCTTTATTCCCTTGTGTAGTTACGAGAAGCGGCTTTACTGAGACTGGAGGAAAAGGAAACCCTCGAGCAGGACCAAACATACCAGCCCCAGCAACTCTGAGCAGATGCAGTGGGCGCACGTGATTAAACTACAGGAAGGAGGCAGTCATTGTGCAAAAAAACCTATTGCAAAGTCTGCTTCCCTGTCTACACCTCTTGTCTTGTCTGTTTAACCAAATCAAAAATAGCTAAAACAACACGCTAAACTCTGAATCTATTTTGATAGAGGAGCCGTACGGATTAATGGACGTGACTGCACTTGCACTCCTTTATCCGTCTTTCTGTGTGTCTGTGTGTGGCCAAGGTCGAGCGCGGGTAATGTATTTAACTATTCTGTTGATCCCTGTTAACAAGCAAACACATTTCATTTCCTTCTCAAGGGTCAAGATTAAACTGCAGAGGTCAAGGTCCTTATTGGCCTGTCTGGATGCAACCTTGTGGTGCACAGGAGTACACGTCAAACTTTGAAGAGGTTCAGTTCAGGAAACTAGATGTTCAAGAAAAAAATACTTCTTAAAAGAAAAGATGGAAAACTGTCAAACAGCTGCATCTGCTGGAAAAGAGGGAGACTCCAGAAATTTAAAATAACTTTTAATCTCATGTAGAAATACAGTATTCTTCCTGTAACCTTGTGTATAAAGCTTAAAGATGGAGGAGGAATTAAATGGTATTTTCTATATTTCTGTTGTCCTACTGCAGTAGTTCTACTTTGTCAAATTGCATTTCATGACATTTCTCTGACAGGTATAAATATGCCTGTTCCCACCCTGAGCCCAGAATCTCTATGAATGTGCTGCACTGCTGCAGAAAGGATATAAACTTAGCACCAGCCTTAACTGATATAGCTGAGTCTACAACAAGAGCGCCTTAAAGGAGTAATCATATCTAATCACGCTTTTGATTCCCCTCTATGTATTCTCTCTGGAGTAGAAAAAACTGGAAAGGAAAATATTTGGGTGTCAAAGACAAAGACTTGTACCACTTTAAATTTCAGTAATTTGATTAAATTTTTTTCTACATCATCCCTGTGTTTAAAGAAGTCAAATAACTCTCAACACATTATGATCTCTGAGGATTTTATCTTAAAATGTTTAACAGTACATGCCTGTCGAATGTACATGTAGATAATTTTGGCCCATTTTTGGCTAAGAATTGAAGAAAAGAAATTAAAGTTGTGGGTCGCTAAATTAGGGCTTTGGAGTCAGTGGAAAGGCCGAAGTTCTGTATATTTTAGACAAAATGTTTCAATTGTGATTGTTTTCATGAAATCTTCAATGTCTTCAACTTTAAATACAGTATTTAGCTCTGAGTTGTATTCTGGACTAATGAAGCAAGAAACTTACACCAGTCATATAAAATACTTTGCTGCTTGAAAAGCTACAGAAAATACAGAGCATACTGTCTACTTCTGTTACCTATCCAGAGATTTGTATTTACTGTAAAAATGTGTTGCATGAATAAAGATCATTTTAACAAGGATTTTTTATAGTTTTCTCTAACATTTTATGTACCTGCAGAAACGTGAAGTATGTGTGAGCATTTTTTTGTTTGTTTTTATTCATGATTTACAAATTCTCTAAAATATTGACCTCAAATAAAGAAAGTGATGCAGTCAAGACACAGGCTATCACGAACTAATCACTTAAATACTTCAAATATTAGGTTAAATGTGACAGAAATTCAGTGTGCATGATTTTTATGTTTTTAAAAGTCTAGAAAATAGTTCCAAAATGTGTATTCATGTTTCAAAGTACAAGTATTACAAATACAGACCATAGAAGCCCAATGCCACTGCTCCAACTGATGAATAAAGTTTTATCATTCACATATATAATTTTCTTTCCATGACTGAAATTATTAAAAATCTGACTGATTTTTCAGAAGGATTTTTTTTCAAACTTATAAAGCTTGTTATGTTAGATATACCATCATGAAGCTCCATCTGAAGTCAATGTTCATGTTCCTTCTTTAGCGCTGTAATAATAGGAACAAGCTGATTTTTCAAAAAGCAGAATAAAATGAGCCTTTAGATCAAGCTTGAACTTTATACAGCTATGTCTCAGTGAATTAGAATAGTGTATAAAAATTAACTTATTTCACTTGTTCAATTTAGATTCAGCACACACAGAGGGAAATGCTTCAAACATTTATTTCTTTAAACTGATGATTACGGCTTACAGTTGATGAAAACCAAAAAAGTCATCAATGCATAAAATTCAAGTATTTTGATAAAATTCAGTATTGTAAACAAATGATGTCACACTGTGATTGACTCATCAGTTGGAGACACCAGCAGATGTTCTCTACTTTGGCACATTTCAGAGAGGTGTGCTTTGGCGTGGTACACTTCATGCACAAGCACGAGCACACAGACGCAGTGAGGACATGATGCGCAAACCATGATGTAAAATCACCACAACCCAACTCTCAGCAATTGTTTTAAACAATGGCAGAGTTAAACAGGGTTGTGTTGAACCAGAATGACATGACTATTGTGTTGACTTTGATGAGACCTGGTCTTGTAAACAGACGCAGGCGGGCAATGAGTGAGTTGGCATTCATGCTTAAATCTGGTTCATATTGGAGTCATGTGATCGCAACTGATTCTGGCCAGCGAGGGAACAGCACTGGTGGGACATTGGATGGTCAGTGTGGCCAAGTTTGAAGTTTATGCAGTCAGTGATGGTTTATGGTACTGTATCATCTGATGCTGTTGGTCCACTGTGTCTCTCTTCAGTGCAACGCTTTACCTGGAGATTTAAGAGCACTTCATACTTCCTTTTGTCCCCAAGTTAAATGGAGATGTTGATTTAGTTTTCCAGCAAGCCTTACGCAGGCCCACACAGCCAACGGTACCAAAAGCTGGTTGAATTATGATGGTAATACTGTGCTTGATTGGCCAGAAAGTTTGTCAGACCTGAACCCCAGAGAGCATCCAATGGAGTAATGCATGGATTTAAAAAAAAAAAAAAAAGAAAACACTGTTTATTGGGCTTATATAAAATTCTAATCTCATAGGTTACAGAGTTTTAGGCTTTCATTGACTGTGAGCCATAATCATTTCAATTAAAATAAATACATTCGAAATATTCCACCTTGTGTATTAAATCCATATTATATGAGTTTCACTTTTTGAACTGGATGACTGAAATACATTAACCTCACCACTTTATTCAAATTTACAGACATGTTCCTGTACATACAATAAGAACAGGAGAACTCTTACATAAATTAATTTGAATGTATAAATTGTGTGAACAATATTTAGTCTGCGGTCATTTCTTTAGTCCCAGTAGTTCTCCTTTTCTGGATACTTCACATAATTCATGTTACTCTCACCTATTACAAGTAAGCTACATTTGGCAGCTACACAAGTGACCTTGTGTAACTTACAATTCAATTGTGTCACTGTTCACACTCAGGGCATCAATTTGTCTGCACACATTGACAAACTCTGCCTGAACAGCCATATCCCATTCAAGCTGTTTACTTTCACTCAGTTGTTTCGTCCCCATGAGTCGACCAGAGCCCTGGCTGTCCTGGGAGGCCAGACTCAAGGTTCTGTAACGCCTGTGGTAAGATAAGTGGGGGATTGCTCTTGGGAGGCTGCTTTGTGCAAAGTTTTGACCTCTGTTTGCCCAGGAGTTTGAGCGTACTTTTCCTGTCTCTTTGGGATTGTTGCACAGACCCTGGGTTGAGCCAGAGACACTCCCTTTCCAATCCCATTGCTCTGGTGAAACTGGTGACTTGCCGTGAGAGTGGGATGGCCTTGAATGAGGCAGGTTATCTTGATCAACATCTCCGCAGGAAGATGTGCGGTAAAGGACAGTTTCCACAGAACTAGGCCCTTGCTTTTGCAATCCCTGGCTAGGAGAGCTCAAAGAGAGGCTTGATGAAGCATGGCACAGTCTTGGTGTATCAAATATACTATGAGAGAATAGGGATTCGCTAAACAAAGCCTGATCGATGCTTCGGGACAAATTTATTGGAGATGGGGGTCGCAGATCCACAGTTGAGTCAGTGTCCAGTCTTAGGCTATCCAGCGAGGACATCTGAGACCTAGCTGTAAGTCTGGCCTTGTGTGGTGGGCTTGGGGGAGTGGGTAGAGGTAATGTAGTGTTTCGAGTCTGGCCTGACTTGGGGACACAGTCAAGTCCATTGCCAGAAGCATCCACCATTGAGAAAAGGGGTAGCGTCTCTGCTTGTCTCTTGGTGGTGACATCACAAACCACCAGGCTTTCCTGCTTACTCTGGGACCAGGGCTCATTTGGGGAGAGGACAGGGGAATCTGCTCCTCTGTCAGAGGGGAGGGTGAGTCTTCGAGATGGGGAGCTGCAGGAAAGGCGGGACCAAGACCCAGGCCGAGAATGAGTTATTGTTTTAATGGAGGAGTTACTTTGACAGAGCAGAGGGTGTGTGCCGATTAGAGACAGACCCAGACACACTCCAACCTCGCAGATTCTGCAGCCTACCTGGAAACCCCACCAAGGCCAAGGTTGGAACCCAAACCCACTTACCCCCCCAAAACCAAGGCCATGCAGGATCCCATAAAGCTGGAAGCCTGCGCAGCCTAACAGGCACAACGAAGCCCCCAACCCTGCTCCTGCTGCCCTGCCCCAGTCCTGCTCTTTTGCAAAGGGGGCACTTGCAGGATGCATCACCTCAGGAGATCCTCCACTCTCTATGTTGTCATTCAACCTGTAGATGTGTTTTGTGTTGACTTGCATTAAGCAGAAGAAGATGAGGTAATAGCATGACAGAAAGATGGAGAGGCACACAAATGCACCCTGAGGGAAGAGCAGGATTACACTGGGGAGGCCGTGGAAGAGCTGGAGCATGCCAACACACCCAAGGGAGACAACAATGTGTAACAGGGTCATACACAACAGCAGGCCAGGTTTGGGTAGAATTGAGAATGAGGTGGTATTAGCGAGAGGCAATGAAAGATGTTTGCGCGAGCGAAAGGAGAGAAGGAAGAAAGCCAGAGTGAAGGCCGCTATCAAACAGGGGAAGATCAGCTCGGACAGCAGAAGTGAGACCAGAGGAGGCAGACGGTCTTGATGATTGTAAGGATCGTAGAGCAAACAGAAAGCTTGGATTCCTGCAAAAGACAGGAGGAAAAAGTGCAGCAAAGTGAAAAAGGGACTTCCTGGGGGACACCGCAAAGGCAAGCCTAACAGACAGACCACAGAGATCAGGCCAAACACAGCGAACACAGCCCCAAGGCCGTAGATATGGGCTTCCCACGCAAATCCCCATGTGGCAAGGGCAGAGTTCCAGTCTGTGTACAGGGGGACGAAAAGAGTAGACGTGAGAGCCAGAGAGTTACGCAGAGACTCACTGGGAATAAAATCTTCAGGGTAGGTGGGCGTCAGAGACTGATTGGATGTTTTGCATGGGGTGACAGTTGTGTCTACGGTCCCAAGCATCAGTGTGCCAGCGGCATGAGAGACAACATCCATTGAGTCACCTGAAAAGGAAGAACAAAAAAAGGTACATTAGTTTTCCTTTTGCGTAAGAATTACAGTGGTTGAGAAGTGCAAACTAAAATAACCAAATTTGAAACACATTAACAAACTTGAAATGAATGTATATTTTACAAAACATTTTTGTTATTCAAAAAACAAAATTAAATTAACAAAACACTTTTACCAAGGACATTCATTTTGTGCTGATGAAAGGTGTTGAGTCAAGAGGGCGGAGTGCAATGTACAGTGTATATACAAGTTTAGAAAAGTTGTATTATATATTATTTATTTTGTGGCGTCCCATTGAGCTATTTGGCTCAACACAAACTGATTTGGCCCCTCAGATAATCATTCCCGGATCAAGTTCAACATTTAGGACATGCCCTTTCCGTCATAATTGTTTTGTCGTTTGTAAATTTGTGTCACTGCTTGTAAGTGTTTGCATATTGTAAATTTGTTTGGTCCTTGGCAAAAAATTTTTGTCAATTTACTTCAAATTTGTAAAAGTGTTTCAAACTTCACAATTTTGGATTGCATTTCTCAGCCACCATCAAGAATAAAGCAAAAAAAATTCAAGTAGATAGAAAAACAGAAAGTCCATGCAGAAACTAAAATCCGGTGGTCAATATCCTCAACACCATCTGGAAGACATCAAAAGTTAGCCTTGTCATCAAGAGCCTGTTAGCACATTTGCCTATGATCTCTTGTTACTTAGCCTTGAGTTCTTATTAAGCATTTTAACAATGAAAACATCTGCTTTCCAAAAAAGAAACAGCACAAAAATCCTCCTCTATAGTTCATAAAAAGTGCAGAAAGGAGTGTGTAATATGTGAAGGTAATCTATAATAAAGCAGAGCATCCATGTTACTAGGAATGTCTAACTGGGTCAGAGAGAGCGGGTGCATAAGTACACAGTGTGCGTGTGTTCATAAAAGAGAGAGAGAGGGAGAGATGTGTGACGATTAGCCAGTATTGACCCCGTTGTTGCTCTCATTTTTTTGTGGCTATTATTAAGCATGGTCGAGAGGTGCTGTGATGAAATTAATGTCCCATCTACTCAATGAAACACAGAGGTGTTGCACATCCTCATGTGACTGAGGCTGTGTAACCAATGAATAATGTACATATGTCATTCTGGAGTAAAATATGATCAGAGCCAGCTGTGTTTAGCCGACAGAGAGTGGGGAACAAAAGAATTCTGCCCTTTTTCTATTAACGTAAGTTGATTCTGTTAATGCAGGTAAAGAAAACAACCACACACAGACCTTTTAAATGTGGGATTATATTTGTGTTCATCCCAAACTATCAAAATGATGACTTGCAGGCACTCTTTGACACAACTAAGATTACATGTTAGTCACCTTTGAAACAGTTACAGGCTAAAACAGAGTGAAGTCGTGAATGCAAAGGCATCTTGACACAGTTCTGTCAAACCCCCCCTCACTGCCTGTGGACACAACACTGCAATTATTTTGACAAAATAGTGGTGTCTTGTTGGGTGTGTTCACAGCAAATACTGGACATGTATGTTTGGATGTATGTCTCTACTTGCCTTAAGACAAAAAATGAAACAGTATAACAGAGAGACAGGTTTATGAAGTCCAAAAAAAAAAATCAGTTTGACTGGTGAGATGCTTTTGGGAGTGAAGCCAAAACACCAGTCTGAATATAAAACAAGTGTGTCTGCCAGTAGAATACATATCACAAATACTGCAGCCACGCAATGCAGCTTGGGCTTCTTTTTAGGTTTGAAATATAGGTTTTTGAAAATATAAATGCAATCATTCACACTCGGCAGTTAGAAATAATTGTTATTTGTGCTGTGTTTCAGGTTTTATGTGGATTAGTTTAACTATATATGTAGGAAGGACTATTACCTGTATCTGTCTCTGTTCTAACAGCTCCTCCCTCCAAATCCTGATCTGTAACATCCATCACTTCAGCTTCAGCCTCTTTGGATGGCCCAGTTCCCCCTTGTGTCTGTCCCAGCGTGACAGCAGAAGAGCTTGTCGTCCATCCAAGGGGAGTAGGGCTCTCTGGTCTTGGCCTGGGTCTAGCAGCTGATGAGGATGTGAAGTCCTGGATTGTGGAAAGGGAGCCAGACAAAAGAAAAGGCAACTGGCTGTTGGATGTCTCTCTTGGTAATGATGAAAAAGTTGACTCATTAATTCCAGGAGCTATAGATCCAGTGCTGATTTCGGCTGGTAGATACTTCAGCGTTGACCATATTGGTTGTTTACTCTCAGCATCCTCTGTTGCACCCACAGTTGGTCTGGATATGACAAGTCCTTTCTCACTGGGATACAAAAGAGACACCTCTGTTCCCTCTTGTACATCAGCGTATTCCCCAATCACACCTTGTCTATCTGACTCCTCAGGTGATGATAAGGACCAACTGGAAGGTTGATCCAGGAAGTCACTTCCCTCATCTTCAAACACTGGGTCTCCTGCTGAACCAAATCCATGAGGTAAGGAATGTGAGATACGATGAACTGCTGTGTCAGTGTCTGGCTGCTCTGTTTCTGTCACAGTTCTTTTTTTAATGGCAATGACATGAAGACAGAAAGGTGAGGGCAGGGAAAGAAAAAGATAAAGATTCCACAGAGAGAGCATGGCGAGGGTCTACCAACTGCACAGCAAAGTCACATGACAAGGGTCTTGAGGGGTATTATCCAATCACATGTTTGACAGATCTCTAACTTCAGGTCTCTCTGGGTATCACACACCTGGAGAGACAAAAAAGGTAAATTACAGTCAGAGCAACTGCTCAACACACATTGCATTAAGACATCAGCAGTAGACAGCTTGTATCACTGCTTGTGCTTGGAGCATAACAATGAGGTTTTGAAACAGCATCTTGCAAACATTGTATCAATTAGAGGAAGATCAGAAACAGAGCATGAACAGTCATTTACAATAATAGCAGGAAAAAGATGAGGAGTCCACCACAGCTCTCTTTTAGCATGTCATGTCTTCTTACCTCATCGGTAGCCCACTCTGCAGCTGCCTCTTTAAACATACATGGTGCTCTGTGTCGCTGCATGCCTGCAGTCTATCTCTGTCTTACTCTCGCTCTGCGTAGCACTCTGTGTCCTTTCATTCTCACTGTGCAGTGCCTCTCTCCTCTCCATCAGTTAGTCGGCACATGGGACAGACCCCACCTCCTCGACACGAGCCCTGCTGTCCAGCACTCTGCAACTGCACCGCTCTGACGGGGAATTTTACTGTGTGCACAATCCTGCTCTCCTATAAATCTAACGCTTTATGGGTGCTGCACTCAGTATCATCTCTTGTATAATGCATAGGAATCCAATCGCTGTTTCTGCTTCCTCACATACACACATTCATTCCTCTGCAGTGTTGCTGTACAGTATATAATTTTAAGATCTTGTAAAGTAGACACAATGGGATAGGAGGAGGGTAAAAAAAAAGAAAGAAAGAATGAAGAAAATGAAGAGTGTATTGTGGCTAAAAGTCTGTTTGCCAACCATCAGCCAGCCAGTACTCTGCAGCCAAAGCAACAGATCAATGCATATTGAATGTTATTTACAATTGATGTTGTGTCCTTCCTCTTAAAGCAACCATTACATCAACAACTTTCTTTAAAACATTCATAAAGAGTAGCTGAAGCAGAGTTATCTGAGTGATGCATGGCTATTTGCCTTTATATGAGTATGACTGTATTTTTTTCTGGGTCCAACATATGCACTTTAGGTTATAATACATGCTAACGTGGATCAAATGATAGCGTGTGACCTTTGTCAAATGTCACTGTGGGAGCTGATAACATGAATCTCTCTAAAAATGCAGTTTAACTCATTTTCTGTACTTTTCAATGGTATCAGACTTGTCCACGTGTGTGCTGTTTCAACTCATCTGGGGAAATCCAGTAGCCCTGTGGCCTAATTCAATTCCTAAGAATAGGTTCAAAATAGATACTGGATGACATACCAGGGAGTGTTAAAGCCAACCACTCTCAAATGCTCTCTGCTTATTTATTCATTTTGACATGAGTTCTAAACTGATCAGCGTATAATTAACAGGGCCTCAGGTTTTCCAAAGCACAATTTTTATTGTCTGTTTGAAAAGTATCTATAAATACAGGTCGAACTGTATCCCCCAAATAGACCAAGGGAACAGCTTTGTACATTAAAACTTGTGTTGGCTGTGGACCATAGCCAGTTCTGAAGAGGAAAAAGTTGTCAAAGTTGTCCTAACTTCATCCTCCTTTCACACTAGCCTCAGCCCCAGGACAAGAAAGGACTTTGTGCAAGGACTGTGTTCATTTCAACAGAGATTGAAAGACAGCGGCAAAGATAAGAACTTCCCTGAGGGTGTGGTTAAGCTGCTGTCTGATGAGGACACAGGAAACCACCAACCCAGCCGTAACTAAAGGGACTGGATGCGGACAATAACAGGCCAAACATATGAGCTCAGAGGGAAATGGTCAAATTATTGCCGCCTCACACTTGCCATTATGGTTCTTTGAGCTAAAGGTTTCTGTTTAGACAAGTCATCCTCCGACAAGACTAAGTAAACAGGGTTTGTGGTTCTGCTGGGAATGTAAGCTCAGGGTAAAATGCAGAAACTACAGGCTAAAGGCTGCACAAGCAAAATGTGGGGTAGAACAAGGTCATGATTTAAATAAATTGAATTATGTATAGTGGATTTCTGTAAGAAACTGTGTAAGGCACACGACAAAAAGAGGTTCTTTTTTTTTTTTTTTTTTTTTAAATTGTATGTTTTTATTTGACCTAGAAAAGAATGTACAAATCACATTCATCAAAAATAGGCCAGTTAAAGAGGCAGAATTAATATAACTCAACTCAAAGTGAACTTTAAGTATCGACATAACAAACAGTCCTGGCATAATGAAATATTAAGATGACACATACTTTTTTGGTAAAATTGGTTTAAACACAAGAAGAAAGCAAAATGAAAACTGTGAAACCAAACACAAAGCTAAACCAAATAAACTACACCACCCGCACCTGCCAGCACCATGACATTAGAGCATTTGGACTCCTCCTACAAGCTCCAGCATAAAAGTGTTCAGTGCCTTTGGCCACACCTTTTGCTCCAACCAGGAAGGAGTAGGTTCTGTCTGTAGGCTTTTAGAAGAGAGGCGGATCTAGTCGGATGATGTCATAATTTGACTTTTTAAATCCAAATCTTGACTCAATGTGGGTGAAAAAAACATCAAGAAGTCAAGTTTCTCTTTTTCATTTTTTTTTTTACTAAATTTCTGTGGAAACTTATATTCAGTGTCTTTTCTTTTAAACAAAGAAGTTCAATTTCTCTGCATTATTAGACCAAAAAAAAAAGGAAAAAAAAGTTTTATTCTCCATTTCTTATTTATATCATCTGGAGACCACAGACATTTAAATCATGTTGAAAGTGTTTTTAAGACTATGATGGATTTTGTCGGTGTTATTCTTCCTGTTCCGACTCAGGCGGCATGTTTTGACCTGTCATGAACAACATCTCACTGCTTTAAATCAAACGGAAAGATCCCATCCCCATAACAACCACTGTTTTTTTAGTAGACAAGCATGCACTCTCATGTTCTGCTGAGTGAACTCTCCGGTCGTTTGCTCTATAGCAGTTTCTTCCCCAAGTTTTTCTGTCTCATTAAAACTGAATGTGCAGGAAACACAACTGCTTCATCTCCAACTGATTTTAATTCAGATATTTAGCTACAAATGTAAGGACATTAAATGTGTGGTACAGGTTTTGAAGGCTGGGCACAGAGGAGACCACTTTTTCTCTCTAAAGGGAAGGGGGGAGAGCCGTGAGGAGGAGAGGGAGATGCCCAGCATGGACTAAAACACAGCACAGAAAGTTCAGAAACAATTAGGAATAAGTTACAAGTTAAACAGTCAGAGTATTTTTCCAGACTTCATTTGATAGTGGATCTATTTTCTGATTTCGAATGAGCACTTTAAAGCAGCCAGCAGCTCTCCCATCTTCCTGGCACTGTGTACTGCCACTAACTTTACCAGCTTACTTTCACCTCTACTAAGAGATGAGACTTTTCAAGATCACCTAGAAAGTCCTCACAGTCCCTTTAAGGACTCTGAAAAGCACAGGTTGCCCATACAAATGAACAAACAAACAAGAGGAGAAAAAGGAAGAAAGAAGTTGTCAGCTATTGTGACTTGGCAATAGCTGTGTTTTTAGATTATCACATAGCCTTCTGGTTACAAAGTCTATATATCTGACAGTCTTTCACTGAGTAGCCCATAGTCTGTAGCCACGTGCACTATTGCCTCATCGACTGTGTGTTTGGTTCAGGTCACGTCTGTTTGCAAAGCCAGTCCCGCAGATGACCACAGGAGGGCAGCAGTTTCCCACATACTCCCTGACAGTCATCTGAGGATAACACTCCTTAGCTGAAGAAGCAGAGGGGAAGCTGGCACAGGACTGCTAACATTACTGTCAACATTCAGCAGCATTGTGACTGGACCTGTCCTTAGCCCACCGGGTAACCTTTACTCCACTGGCCTCCATGTACTTAACTAGAGCGTGGAGCATCACTTGAACAAGTGAGTCACTCAGTCGTTGGATTACACAAAGTTCGAGTCGGAAACGTGCCGAGAAAATAGCTTCAAACCGTCTTGAGATAAGAAGAAGTCGAGAAAAAAGAAGAGGGAGAAGGACAAACTTTAGAGGCGTTACGGTAACGTAGAGAAACTGTTTTGACATGAGGTTGGCTAAGTTGTCAGTCTCCTTGGTGTTTTATTTATGTTTCCTGGGCTGTGTTCGTTCACTCCTCCAGAGTGGGGCCGATACTTGAATGAAAACTGTTACAAACGTTGTAATTGATGTTGGAAAGACAGTTTAACGACCTTAATGTTCAAAATAGAGGGCGCTAAACTCCTTAGGCATCTCTTCAGGCTGTATTGTGAAGTTTTGTTCTGACTTTCTGCCTGTTACCAAAGACGTTGTGCAACAACTGTGATTTCTATGGTAACGCAGCTCTTCCGGATATAAATGTTATAGTGTTCTGGTCATATATATATATATATATATATATATATATATATATATATTATATATATATATATATATATATATATCCCTATCTATGGTTCTGGTGATGTTTGAATATTGATGGATAACAGCAATTCTCATTCTTAAGTATTAAAAATATCCTTTTTTATGAAACCCCTTGCAAACATATAGGAAATCAGTAATATACTAAGACTTTTAAGTATCAATCTCATCATGTAAGTATTGAGCAATACTGATACCAACATTGCTATCCATATACAGATATATTGGCTTGATCCACCCACCTCTACTCTGTTTAATTTTCTCCTCTTGGTTACCTGTTTGTTACAGATACACCATACACAATCTTCAGCTGACTGGACAACCTGAGAGTAAAGCGTCACCATGTTGGGCAGGTTTGCCCTGAGCAGAGGCATTACAGCCCACAGCCTNCTAAACTCCTTAGGCATCTCTTCAGGCTGTATTGTGAAGTTTTGTTCTGACTTTCTGCCTGTTACCAAAGACGTTGTGCAACAACTGTGATTTCTATGGTAACGCAGCTCTTCCGGATATAAATGTTATAGTGTTCTGGTCATATATATATATATATATATATATATATATATATATATATATATATATATATATATATATATATATATATATATATATATATATATATATATATATATATATATATATATATATATATATATATATATATATATATATATATATATATAATATTAT
>RPOG01000041.1:833706-1186206 GCA_008086565.1 Thalassoma bifasciatum
CCTATCTATGGTTCTGGTGATGTTTGAATATTGATGGATAACAGCAATTCTCATTCTTAAGTATTAAAAATATCCTTTTTTATGAAACCCCTTGCAAACATATAGGAAATCAGTAATATACTAAGACTTTTAAGTATCAATCTCATCATGTAAGTATTGAGCAATACTGATACCAACATTGCTATCCATATACAGATATATTGGCTTGATCCACCCACCTCTACTCTGTTTAATTTTCTCCTCTTGGTTACCTGTTTGTTACAGATACACCATACACAATCTTCAGCTGACTGGACAACCTGAGAGTAAAGCGTCACCATGTTGGGCAGGTTTGCCCTGAGCAGAGGCATTACAGCCCACAGCCTCAGCAAGAATGCAACTCTGTACATGAATGAGTTAACAGCCCCAGGATGTCAAACCCGGACCACTGAAGAACATAAACCTCTTATGCTGATGTTGCCGTGGCTGGGGTCTCGGCCCCAGGCTCTTGCCAAATATTGTGAAATCTACTTCAAAACTGGCTTCGATGTGCTTGTGGTAGAGAGTGAGGTAAGGATATTGAGTGTTACTGACTGAAACTTTTGAAAAGTATGCTTGCAGGTTAATTTATTACATAGTTATTTCAAGCAATCATATGCTGATCCTATATGGTTTACTTGTGAACCCTTCAAATTGATAAATGTCACATACAGCTGCGCCATTGTACCAAATATCAGCACTCCACCACAGGTAAGAGAGCAGAATGTAAATAATATTAAATAGACCAACCAATACAAAATGTTTCTACTGTAAATGAGGTGATGAGCGACATTTAATCCTTGTAATATGATAGTTGGTTTTTGCTGGCCCAACCAGTTAGGCAACTTGACGAGAAACACACTGTAGTCAAGCACCAAACATTATTCACAAGTTCCCACATATAGCCCGACACATAACCATTAAAAATATTTCCTGTGGCTGGTAAAAAGAAGATTTTCCTTCCCTGTGCAACTTGCCAAATGCTGCACAAGTACTGTACTTGAAGTGGATTAAGATGAAATGAGAGTGAGTTTCACCTGAATTATGTGACTGAATCTTATCCTCTCTTGACATTGAGTCTTTGACTGATGAGCTTGAGTAAGTGCAGCAGATTATGGTGTTTGTTGATGCAGCAAGTGGTCAGAGTTCAAGTCACTTTTGTATGCAAACTGTTTTGTGAGGACAGTTTCTATATATATTAAGGTGGAAAAAAATATGATGAAAAAGTAATTAAAAAAATGTATATAAACTCAAGCTCATAAAATCAATCCTAAAGCTTTTTCATGTGTTTTGACTGCTCATGGTGAAGGTTACATGAACACTTATTGGAGATTTTTGGGCAAGCTACATTTCCTGCTTATGCTTTGCTACACTACTTGAATCTTCAACTGAGTCTTTGTTACTCCTTTTTATCTATGGAAATACAACGCTAGGAAATTTGTGTGAAAAATAGTAAGGCATGTTGTGAATGAGGAATAGGATGTAGCAGATGAAATGAACCCTCTCAATCACTTCTTTGCTTTTGAATCCAAGTCTTTATTCCTGTATCTGAGAAATAAATGCGCTTGAATACATCAAAAACTGTAATATTTCTAACTCAAGGGTTCTGCCATGTTTTACTCAAGGTGAAAGACTTCCTGTGGCCTCGTTGGGGTCTGGAGCACGGAAAGAGATTGCTGGATTTACTCCACAGTGAACGCTTTGTATCCCGCCCACTGCTTGTCCATGCTTTCTCTATTGGTGCCTACACATTTGCTCAGCTCCTTGTGAATGTATCCCAGGACATGCAAAAATATCAGGGGCTTACACAGAGGATCAAAGGCCAAGTTTACGACAGCATGGTGGTGGGCTCTGTGGAAAGAATGGCTACAGGTTAGTTAAACTTGCTTTAGATGAAACAAATATGAATCAGAGTACGTTTTTGTTTTTCTTAGTGCTCATTGATTAATTGTGTTTGTCTTTTTGCACAGGTCTTGGCAAAACTCTCTTTCCTAGTTTGGAAGCAGTGGTAAAACCAGTGAGTTTGTTTTACTTTCGCATGTTTAAACGTCAAACCTTGGACTACTTCCAGGAAGGGATTGAAGCATTTTGGAGTACACCAATCACAGCTCCTGCACTGTTCTTTTTTTGTGAGAACGATCCATTGAGTGACCCACTAGTTATGGAGGAATTGATCGCACATCTGCAAAAACGTGGTATACACATAACAGCAAAAAAATGGAAGGATTCAACACATGCTGGTCACCTTAAAAGGCACCCAGAAGAGTATTTATCCACCCTCAACAGGTTTCTGAACTCACTCCACATTACCCAGCTGAAGGCCAAATTATAGGATGGTTTCACCTCAGTAACATGCAGGATTTCTTCCATTTTGCTGATACTTTGTTTGATCTAAAATATGTTACCGCGTTTAAGCAGAGGTCTTGACCCTGCTAAATTGTATGACTAAACTGCTGTCATTGAAGTGAGAATGAAGTCACATATCAAACATATAATACAATGATATTCCAATAACACTCTTTTATCAAATACATGTTGAAAATAATTATACAGACATTCTCAATGTAAGAAAAACATGCTTCAAGGTTTTTTGAGCTACCTCTTTTGTGTGTGGATGTAACAGCGATTCAGTTTTACTCATACCGGGCCTCATTCACTAATAAATGTGTAGAAATGTTCTTACTCCCTGCACAAAATAAGAAATGCGCAAAAATTCGTGACACATGCGTACCAGCCGTTGTTCTTCACACCATCTTGTGTATATTAATGAATCAGAACCATTCTAAATCGACAGGTGTGTTCCAGCATCCTATACGTGTTTAAATATAATTATTTACATTATTTGTGGGTACACATGGCCTGGGGAGTCTCTAAATTTGTCCGCAAAGTAAGAAGAAATTCAGGTACGAAAATATTGATGAATCACAGATTTGTGCGTTAAATGTTTTTATGCATGATTAAGGCATATATTTGTGAGTATGCACTGTTAGTGAATGAGGCCCACTGTGATCCACATCTGAAACTCAAAACTGTGCCACATGCAAATACAGCAAGTTTGAAGATTTGGTGACCACAATAGACAATCTTCAGCCAGGATTGAAAGTGTCTTGTTGGGGACTCAGTGGGCACAGCAATGAATGTTTTAAGAATGAAGAGGTACAGAGCCCTAATTTCTGAACTCATGTTTTAAAGTAACTCTCAATTGCTCTTGTGTCAAAGTTGCGGATTGTAGCAGGCACGTTTACATTTCTTCAATACTCACTGCTCATTTAGGTTTTCTGCATATGCTGCTGAAAAACATACAGTGCCTCATCTCAGTGAGTGATACTCCCATTTTATATTATCGTGCAAATAATGTAAAACAAGTTTACAGAGACTAATGCCCCACCTACCACTTGTACTCTCCTATGGAGGGCATGCCTATCTATCTTTCCCTTACTACTGCAATACAAAACTGGACAGGTTATTTGAAAATCTGTTGGTGCCTCCTTAGACAATGAAGCAGATTTAGTTCTATTTGACTTATTTAACTACTTTAAAACCTTTACTTGAACATTGTATGTATTTTCTAACTGTGCATTTGAGTTGCGTTCTTGCCTTGTTTACATATTTCTGTCATTGTGGCTTATTTTGGGAATAAACACTCAGGCATCATGTCACCGGTGTGCTTTTTTTCAGTGTTACCTGGAGCACTCTACCAGAAACATAAATAATCCATCCTGAAGTTGCATATTCAGCAAAAATCCAGCAAAAAATTAACACAAAGTCTGCATTTTCAAAGTTCACATTTATTTGAAAACAAAAAACCCCACACAGTTAATATCAAGTTCAAGTTGTTCTTTATCTCATAGGTTGACAAACATCAGGATTCAATTTAAAACTTCCCTGAAGTTGGCCCTGTCACATTTACACAAAATAGTTGAGGAACAGAATTGCACATGTTGTAAAGGCTTCTCCCAAGAGTGAGTGTTATTATGTTGCGAAGATATAACTGATGCGATTCAGGGCAAGTTCTGACACTATATGTGGTTTGACCCTATTTCTAATTGTTTTTTTTCTTTCTTTTTTCCTGTATTTAATGAACAGTCAATCAATAGCCCTATGTCCTGTCACAATGAAGTAAATCAGCAGAAAAAATATCGTAACAGTATGTTTGAGAAGGTTTTTCATAGTCTTTTCTATTATACAAACAGCTTTTGTGGTAACACATAATGAGTAATAGCAGGTCAGGTTGCCCTGTCATGGCCCTGTGTTAGGAGACTGTGACAGGAGTAAGAAGTGGTGTGCAATATAGTTCATTGACATTTAGTGATAGATACAAGTGTCAATCAGGATAGGTTATAATAACATTCTCCTGCCTGTTAGTTAAAGAATTTATTTTAAAAATCCTTTTTTTAGGATTTTAAAGCACTTCGTGGTGTGGCGCAAGGCCACTTTTTGATGCTCTTCAGACAGCAGGCGGCGGCACAGAGCAACTTTGTGCAAACAGGAAAACTGATGTGACGCAAGTTCCGTCAATTTTAAAGATGGCTGCGTACGCATGTAAACATGCGACAGGGTAATTTGCAGTGTTTGAACGGAACATTTCTTCAACACGTTTGCAATTCATACATTTGAGTAAAATTTATTCGGTTTACTCTAACTACCAGCCTGTGGTTATTAATTAGTTGTTGTCGATAGTTTTTTGTACCCTTTTTTCGTGCCAATATTAATGTTAGTAGTTTAGAGCTACTGTAAGCAAACCCATCGACAGGCAGTCATGCCTGCGCAGACTTTATTTGTGAAGTCGCTCCCAGCTTCAGCTACAAATGAACGACTGACTGAGATATTCTCAGAAATTGGGCCGATAAAGCAATGCTTCGTGGTCCGAGAGAAAGGTACGACAATTACTATCTCCCTTTGTTTTCGAGATGTAGTTTTAGAATGAAAGGGGGTCAATAATTGATTATATCATCCTTTTTTAGTTGTAAAGATTGCTCACCTCATAGTCTTAGAGTAATTCTATTATCAATATCCAATTTACGATTTCATTATGTACAATCAGGTGCAGAGAAATGTCGGGGGTTCGGCTACGTCACGTACTCAATGGAGGAAGACGCTCAGCGAGCATTGAAAGACATCAAAGACTATGATGGACAGAGGCTCTCTATTTCAGTGGCCAAAAAGAAAATTAAAGACAAAAGGAAAGCAGGTGAGTATTAAGCACATGTTCCATGAAAAACGGCGTTAGTCATTTCCCAGCTTGTTTTCTGACAGCTATATTTATGCACGTCTTGCAGCTCCTCAAGAGCCAGATGCACCACCAAAAGACAAAGAGGAAAAAGGCAAAGGCAACAGAAAAACAAATCTGAAATCAAGACTCATCATAAGGAACCTTAGTTTCAAGGTAAAGTGTGTAACATTGTTATGAAATTCTGCTACTAGTTATTTGTTCCTCTTCTCTATTAGAAGAAAAGTTGTTCATCTCCCCTGTATAATGAGACCCCTTTAGGATTGGCTAATAAAATGCATTTGGTTTCACAGTGCTCTGAAGATGATCTGAAAGAAGTTTTTGCCAAGTTTGGAACAGTTCTCGAGTCCAAAATCCCCCTCAAACCTGGTAATTATGACTCCAGATCTCATACCCGATTCCTTTAAAGAGAAAATTTGATTGAGAGTTAGCCGACACAAAGTTGATTTATTTTCTCGTGTTTCTTTTTGGTCCTTTCTGCAGATGGAAAGATGCGAGGATTTGCTTTTGTCCTATTTAAGAATGTGTCTGAAGCTGCAAGAGCTCTAAGTGCGATGAACCTGAAGGAGATAAAAGGTCAGTATTTGAGATGCTCACATATAGTAAAAACTGCTGATATCTCGACATGAGAAATAAATTATTACTTGTAAGGTTTCTTTTAATTTATTGAGATTATTTTGTTCATAGGCCGACAGGTAGCAGTTGACTGGGCTGTGCCTAAGGACAAGTTTATTGCCACACAGCAACCATCATCTACAAGTAAGTTTCTGTGTTTAGATCATATGAAAAGTAAATCATGGATTAACACAGCCCTCTGTATCACTTAACAGACACTAGCAGATACATCTAAAGTATATAGTGACAAACTTTAACCAACAATGTAATTTGTGCATGATTTTTTTCATCACAGTTTTTTATTATCCAACAGAAAATGAAGGTATCGAGGAGACAACAACAAATCAACCAGAAACAGAGAGTGACTCTGAAGAGGAGGAGGAACAACAGACCCAAGCAGCAGGCAGTAAAAAGTGTGAACCTCAGTTATATTTCTTTCTGTTTATGATCCTCCAGGCATCACTTCATGACTTAATCGTTTGTAAAAATCTTTTTCACAGTGTCACTACAAAAACAACGGTGAAACACAAAGAGGAGTCAGAATCAGAAGATGACAATGACAGCGAGGACCAAGACATGGAAGAGGATGATGATGAGGATGGATCACAGGACGAGAACGAGGCAGATAATGAAGATGATGATGATGATGAGGAGGAGGAGGAGGAGGAGGACGAGAGCAGCCATGATTCAAGTGATGAACATGATGACAGTGAGGGAGAAGATGATGAGGAGGAAGAAGATGAAATGGGTACAGATTTTCTGCTTGTTAAAAGTATTTTGACATGAAACAGAGACACTTCATATTCTCATGCTGCTACTGTTTTTTTAAATCCACAGCTGAAAAGAAAACACCAAGGAAACCTCTTCCATCAGACGTTGGGGAGGGAAAAACTGTATTTATCAGGTTTGAGATATGACTATCTGAATCTCTAATCTGCTCTTTTTTCCCATCAGTATTTTTTATTGTCAATTATATTCAGGATATTTACATCTTTGCCATCTTACCTGTTTTATTTAGAAACCTATCATTTGACACAGAAGAGGAGGGTCTTGAAGAAGTTCTTCTTCGGTACGGAGAGCTGAACTACATAAAGATTGTTCTCCACCCAGATACAGATCACTCAAAAGGTCAGTGAGCAATTCTTAGATGTTACATGATTCTTCTTCTATTTCAGACCTAATGATTTGTAATGTACTGAATTCCTGAAGATAAAGAAAGTATTTCTGATTCTGACTGGTTGTTTTGCCAGGTTGCGCGTTCGCTCAATTCAAGACGAAAGAGGCTGCCGACAAGTGCATGGCAGCAGCAGCTGACGAGGCTGAGGTGTCTCTTCTTTTACAATTTCATTAAATTCTGTCAAATTGTTATTTTTTGTGCAACTACTTGATGTCACCTTGTTGTTGTAACGTGAGCTTATTGGTTGCAGAATGGTGGCATTCGCGTGGATGGCAGAAAGTTATTAATTGTGGCAGCAGTGACCAGAGAAGATGCCGCCAAGATGAAAATAAACAAAGTGAAAGTGGAGTCGGGCAGCAGGAACCTGTACCTTGCTAGAGAAGGACGTGAGTACACCCGTGACCTGCTTTAATTTTTCTCTCCTTGTAATGGCTCCAACTGACTGCTGAAAACAATGACATTGAGAATTGTTGGTACACCAGGTGGAGAAAGAGGTGGAGTGGTGGGCTTGGTTTTATCTGAATAACCAGGCTTTTAAAATGAAGTCAGACAAAAAAAGTCCTGTGCTGCTTATGAGTCACATGTTTGTGCCATATTTGGGTGTATGACTGTGTTAAAGTAAACACATGGTATCACATCCACTCAATTTCAACTTACTTAAGGACAAGGTGCAGCTGATAATGCTCACGTACCAGTTTTATATGTTACTATGGGGATGTCCAGAGATGGGCACAAGTCCATGTCCCAAATCTTTTTGGGTAGGAAAGTTCCAGTGAAGTCTGTAACAGTTTTTGTAAGTAACAAAAAATAGAAAAATACATTACTCATTTATTTTACGAAGTGAGGTGCTGACTTCAGTTGAGACAGTATTTAGTATGTGTGCACCCAAACACAAATCCACCACTGTTAACTCCCTTTATCGCTATCATTTTTTTTCTAATGTAGTACTAATATTAAAGTATTATCCAGACATCTCCCTGTGTATGACTCCTTCATTTAAAAAGAAATGCATGTCTATGGCAGTGTCCCATGAATGTTTTTGGAGGCAGGTGAGACACAGGCTCTGCCTAAACAGCAGAATGTTGTAGTGTGATTTGTTTAACAGCCTCTCTTGTGTTTTGCCAATGAACCAGACTGTCCTTGTTTTTACATCGTTAAGTGCCAACTCTTTTATGGTGTCATGGTATCTAACTGTGAGGTTTCTTTTAAGATCAAATTCTGCAGAGAGACGATAGAAATCTTAAATGAAAAATCACAGCACTTTGTTAATAATTACAGAGGCTGGCTGTTTCTGTCCTGGCAGTTTCTATGAAAGAATTGAAACTGATAATCCTGATAAAGCTGCTTTGCTTTATCTTACACTGAATTCTGTCCACTGCAACACACAGTGATCCGTGCTGGCACCAAGGCTGCCGAGGGCGTGCCAGAAGCTGACATGATCAAAAGAGCAAGAGTAAGTACAGATCTCAGTGATTATATCAGACACTTGAATGAATCTTAGATGAAGAATTTTTGAATTGATCTTTTTTCCCCCACAGTTTGAAGATGTAAAGAGGACAAAGCTACAGAATATCAACGTGTTTGTGTCAAAGACGCGTCTCTGTGTCCACAACCTGCCCAAATCAGTAGATAATAAAAAGCTCAAAGCACTCTGTCTCCAAGCTTTTAAAACCAGCAAGGGTGTGCGCGTCACAGAGGTGAGTAATACAGTGATATATAGATAATTATCTTTTAAATACAGCTCTCTCAATCATCTTTGGGGGTAGTCAAAGAGTGGTAATCATAAACATCAACTCTGACAGAATTGAAAACAGTGTGTGGTTGTGTCCAGAAGGGGGTGCTGTTCTCATTTTTGTTCCCATCATTTGAACATGATCCTCCTTTTTCTACTCCCAGTGTCGAGTGATGTATGACAAGAAGCCAGAGAAGGGTCAGGTGATGGGACAGTCGTTGGGCTATGGCTTTGTTCAGTTCCAGGAGCATGAACATGCTCTGAGCACGCTCCGTCACCTCAACAACAACCCTGACATCTTTGGCCCAAACAAGGTACATCACAAGAAGTAACCTCGTGTTTGTTGTGAAAATAGGGGTAAACATTTATTTTCATGCCCTGTTCCAGTAGACATGTTATGATTGTGATGAATAACTGGAACTACCTTGTACCATGTGTTGCTCTGCAGAGACCTATTGTTGAGTTCTCGCTGGAGGACTCGAGGAAACTCAAAATCAAAGAGCAGCGACAACTAAAAAACAAGGTGTGTTCTTATCTCATACCTCTTTCAAATTTATTTAAAAGTGATCCTGTCCAAACTTAGAAAGCTGTTATTCATCAAATGCAAAACACTTTGTGGTGATATTTTTGCAGATGTTTAAAAACCAGCCTTTTAAGGGAGGAGCCAAACCTCAGCCCCAGACAGCTGGAGGTGAAAAAGGACCCGGAAATGATGGGAATAAAGCACATACATCATCAGCACAGACAGGTATTAAAATAGGGTTTCTGTGGTCAAACTCTTTGTTTTCAGTTGGGCTAACATCTTAGAAAGTTACATACTCTGAAAAGTTATGAAAAACAAGACCTTGAATTAGATATTGCTTTTATCGTCCCATGTTCTGTAACCCTTTGATAATCTCTGTTCTGCTTTTACCAGTTCACCATCAGAACCAGAGGCAAGGTGGACAATATTTTGGCTTTCGAACCAACCCCGAGGTTGAGCATGTGGATCTAGAGAACGGGAAAAAACGAAGGAAAGTCTTGGCTTTCCCCTCCCATCGCGGACCCAAGATTAGGTATGTTGTCATTATCTTCACTGGACTCCCGTTCACAAAGAACCGTGTTTCATTTAGTGTTGACACTGATGGATCTTGAAAGCAACACTCACTTGAATTTGAAATTTCCAGAATAACATGAAGTGTGATGTAACTCATTAACAACCACAGAAAGCAGGCTGAAGAGTTTTGTGGTTTATTTTGGTCTCTCCTGAGTATTAAGAAAACAAAAGATTCTCAATCAAAGGTTCAATGCTTCCATGTCATTGTTTGTAATAGTGTACTGTCAACGTAGGATGTATGATAGGAGCAGGTTTGGATCTGCTTTCTTTTTTCAGGATGCGTGACAAAGGGAAACAAAAGGCTCCACCACCCAAAAAAGGAAGACCAGGACCAGGATCCAACAGGAGAGAATTTCAAAGGAGACAGATGGAAAAGCCCACACAGTCCAGAAACCAGGTAAATGCATACAGTGTTGCATGCCTAGTTAGTTATAACCTCAGGTCAGGTTCACAGATCACCTTTAAGTGAAGTGAAGTGAATCAGCTGCAGAGGCATCAGGAAAAACTTTGTCCCTCAACTTTCTTTTCTTGTCTAAAAGGCAATGGGCAGTTTTTAAAGGTGCATCAATAAATGCAAAATGCGGAAACTCATTTGAACAAAAACAAGCAAGAAAGAAACATCTTGGGATCTGCCAGAATGAGTTGATTTTGACCCATTATTTTGGAGAACAGGCAACAATGTCAAGCTTTTACCTCCTTGGTATAATGTTTTTCCATCAGCAGTGTAGCAGTACAGTCTCTGCTAGGCATAGAAAAAGCTTTAAGGGTAGAGATTTCAGATTGGAAAGAAGGTGGGCCAGCACAGTTAAGGGTAAAAAAAGAGAACTGTTTGCTGTATATTAATTCAAAGTGTCACCTTTTACACATCAATACATACTGCATACTCATCTGTGTTAGCTCTGCTTTTTAACTTGAGGTCAATTGTAACTTGGTGACATCTCGCAGAGTTGCCCTGTTCCACCTCATGACTGTCTTTGTTGTGTCGTTTCCCAGGTTAAACAAGCAAAGAAGCATTTCAAAAATCGTGAAGGGGACCGCTTTGAAAGCCTGGTGGAGCAGTACAAGAAGAAATTGATGGGTAACAGCAACAAGAACACCAACATCAGAAGAAATAAGTGGTTTGATTCTTGATTCATTGTGTGTTTTTTAGTGCGAATGTGTGTGTATTTGTGTAGGGGGGGAGTTAAAGACTAAAGAAATCCCTTTTATTTCTCACCCTGAGGTTTTAGAATAAACACAGTTGATCTTATCAGTCCATTCTGTGTCAGAATGAAAGAGATTTGATGCCCAACTGTAAAAAAAACCTCAATGTGTCATTTCTCCTGTCATCTGATTCCTGCGTCTCTGTTATCAGCTCATTTTTTACCACCACAAAAAAGAATAATGTAAGTGTACATTTTCTGGATGTATTTTGCAGTTAATTAAAATATTCACAAACCCTTGAATTTGTACTTTCTTGTGAATCTTCCCAGATTTGTAGTAAATTTGTATGTTAAATACACAGACGTGTTTGCTAATGAGAGTTGCCCCTTTGCAAGTTTTCTATTTCACAGGAGTTAATGATAAGCTGATTTCTCAGGATCAACAACTCCCACTCATGAACCCTAAATGTTCAAGTACACCAAGAGGCAAATGACCACAGATGAGGTAATATTTTAACCTCATCCGGTAGACAGAAGACTTAAGTCACATTTACACACTGACAACACACCAGTATATCTCACTTTTTTTAATTAAATATTTTTTTGAGTTTTTTTTTTTTATCAAGAAATAAAGAATACAAGCAGCTGTACAGAAATATACAAAATCTCATCCACAGATATAAATAGCAAATTTTGAAGAGCCGATGATATTGACCTGCAATAGAAGCTGCCCTTTGCTCTTCCTAACTGTGACTCACTTACAAACACCTGTGTTATATTTGGCAAGACTACCTGGCTTTCAAGAACTTCCAGGAATGACTTTACAGTTCACTGTGATGTTTCTTGTAACTGATTCAGCATCTGAATAAAAAATAAATCAGTACTCTTTAACCAATACTGCTGACATGTCCCAGGAAGAAGTTAAGGTATACATTTATATGCTAAGCATTGGTCATTTGGATGATAAATATTCTTTTTAAACATCTCATGCTACAAACATTTTGGTGAAAATTTATGTTTGTTAAAAATACACATTTTATTAAAACAATATATAAATAAATATTTATGTATATATAATAAAGTGCATATTTGAAAGAAGATTTCCCACAAACTCCTATTCCAAAAGTCTAACATGACCTGGGAGAGTGCAGAGTAAAACATCACTCATGCAAAGCAGGCATCAACTGTCCAACCACCAATTGAAAAACTCACAAGTTGTCACTTGCCACTGTTGCCAGTCTTTTAGCAAGTGTCGAGACGGTCCATATTCTTCAGCAGCACACTGAGGAACTCCTTCACTCTCATGAGAGCCTCCATGCTCACCGTGACAACAAACTCTTTTCGATTCTGCAGCTCTACAAGTGGTCCAGGTAGTGCAGGCTTTGAAGCACTCTCACTGCAGTGACCCTGCCTCCAGTGGTCAAGGTAACCTGCCAGTGCGGAGATTTCAAACTTGATCTGAGTGACCCCCACGAAAGTGTCAGAGATGAGACTGTTGTAGCCCTCCAAGATGGTAACGACGGATAAAGGCCCATTCACTTCATCTGCATTTTGATTAATAACTAGGCCAACAGGGGGCTGCAAAAAGACAAGAACACGATTGGTTAAAATGTGCAAGCTTTAGTAAACATCTTCTTGGCATTATAAAAATCACTCTCATACCTGAAAGTCTCTGTTCAGTTTAACGACCAGCTGTTCAGCCATCCATCTCACTCTCGACTTCATCTTTACCACTTCAACTGACAGAGGAGCAGCTGTCCCCGTGCTGAAGACTGGCAGTAGACAAAAGAGAAGTGCCACAGTGTAGTGCATACTGTAGTCCTTTTGCAGGTGTGAAGATGGCTGGTGTTTCTAAGAGGAAAAGAAAGTCAGACATGATTAGCTGCAGTAGTTTATCCTCCACGTGTTGTTTCATTTTTGTGTCATCTCACTGAGACAGCAGTCATCATTTTATACGCAAACACATTTCTGCCAGTAAATTACTCAATATGTTTGCTTTTGGCAGGAAACATTGGGACAAAGACACCTGTGAATCCCATAACTGTGTAATGGGTACAAAGATCACAGAGACTGCAAGCATTCCCAAACGTGGCTGCATGTTTGGGAAGCATTGACTGAAATTGACTATAAACAGTAAACAATATAAAGCCAAATAGAATTTCTGTCATAGATATCCCTGCACAAATTCAGTGTTTACTCTCTTAAAAAAAGCTTTTGATGATCAGATGCCCAAATAAGACAGAGATAATGAGTGATCCTGATTGTAAACAATGAAAGAAGAGTTGAATTTTGAAAGTGAGATAAGAGTAGAGCTGACCTTACCTTCGCTGGTGCTTCTGTGTCTGCCACTCTTGGGCTCCATCAGGATATCTTATAGTAGAGGACTGTTGACTCATCTCTTACTCACCTCACTCCGACCCCCCATTCTCCCATTTCCCCTCCCCTCTCTTACCTCTCTGCATCTCACACCCCTAAATTCCCTGCTGGCGCTTAAGGGTTGGGACAGGACACAAGTTTTACTTGAAGTACATTTTTTGTGACTGCCTTGGGACATATTTGAGTCACAGGAGAAAGTACACGGAAACCCTACAACAATTATTAAATGACTCACATGAGAAAATGTACAGATACTAAATCACTTTGATCATTTCACTTTCTCCCAGAATCAGGAAGGATTTGTAGGTGACACTACTTATGGGTTAATATCTTCATAAGCGTTGGAAACAGAAGCTCTAGCTGTCTACACTGGAGATTATTTTACCTGTTTCCTCAAAAGCATGCACTTATTACTTGCTTGTGTAGCACACTGATTTCTAAGTGGTCAGTGCCCCAAAGCAATGTTGCACAGTTTTGTTTGGAGTTCCCTTTTTTTTTCTAGGAACAACCTAACCCAACATGTTGAGTCGCCTAAAGGTTATTTCACGCCTACCTATCGACTCTGTTGTACAACTGTCAGTGTCTGTCAGTGCTCATAGTCAGAAAAAACATTCAGTAAGAGCTTATAAAGTGCACAAAAATCAAGATTGTGATCAGTGGCTGACCAATCACCACTTACAGGTGATGAACTGAATGTAAAGTGAGTGAGGGGTTATAACAGACTGGACGACCTGCAGGATGAATAGGACTGAATGCAGTGCAAAGGGGCCAGGTCTAGAAATTTTGAGAAGCCAAATTGTGAGATAAAAAGTCAGAATTTTGAGATAAGAAGTCAAAATAATGACAAACACCACTTCTTGGGTTTTTTAAAATATGGTTACCCTGCCCAAACCATTTGCTATATTCTGTCACAACTCGTTGCTCTCAACACTTCCTTTTTTTCCTGAGATGAAAAAAAATCGGCTTTCTATTTTTGGTGCATTCTCAGTCTTCACTCCTTTTTTCAAAGAGTGCTGCAAGCCAACAGCTGAAATTCATGGTATGCTTATTTTTCATGTATAGCACCATAAATATATTGGAGTTTGCATATTCAACTTGATTAAATTTAGACGATTTATTGTTTTCAGTTGTACAGATTGATGTTAAGATGTTTACCAACTGTCACTGCTTTTCTCCAGACTCAACTCCCAATTCTTTATCTTTTTAAAAGATCTGCCTTAATTAAACACATTTCCTTATTTTGACCTGAAACTGCAGTTAACGTTATCGTTGTATGATGTGTCATCTTACAACAATAACAGAGAAGTCTTAACCCAGATGTTTTTCAATGCCAAGCCTCTGTTTTTACTGACGTCAGCAATCTTCAAGCTTTCTTTCCTCTGTTTTTCTTGTATTTTTCCTTCAATTATTTTAACACAGATGTCTGTTGTTTATCTTCCCAAAGAAAAAGGGGGAGTGGCTTTGCTGGTAAAGTTCTATTTTTTCAGAAACCAAGAAAGGTCAGAAAGTCCAGAAGATTACTGATGCAACAAGGAGGTCAGCACCCATTGGGGACACAGCTGTGATGGTAATTTGACTTCCCTATCAAGATAACTTACAGTAAATTTTGTAAATTTTATGGAAACACATGAACGTGCGCCAATGTGCTAATGATACACACACACACACACATAACAGCAGAGGTATTTTAAAACTATTAGAAAACTATTAATGGTACCCTGGAACAATAAACAGGGCCGTGATGGGAGCTGAAGATAGTTGGAAAAAAGACCCTCAAAGGACATATTTCTGAGAAGAGTAGAAAAAATATGCCACTTGTAATTGATCAGGAGAAGTGAGCAGTTCATGACAGGAAAATGTGCAGGAACAGAGAGAATAATAAGCATACTTGGATGAAACTCTCTCAAGTTTTGTTTCAATTTCATTTCAGTTTCATTTCTCCAGAGTTTCATTCTCTGGTGGTTTGGAAAGCTTTCAAGCAACCGTGCAAGTTTGCAGCGTGCAAAAACATTTCCAAGACATCTGGGATGAATTAAAGCTGCATGTGTTTGGAACTATTTTAAATCAGAAATTTTCCTGCAAGTGCACGATGTCTAAGAGTACAGGAAATGTTTCTGGGCATGGTTGACGGTCAACTTCCACACTGTTTGACACAAACAAGGCCGCCATGCTCACTTACTGTTTTAAGGGTGGATCGTTGGTAATTTTAGCTCTTAAAAAATATTAAACAGTGAAATCTGTTTTAGGGTCTGTTACATACTGTTGATGTTTTTCATGTCTAACAGTAAAGCTTGAGCGAAGGGATTTCCTTTTTTTCACTTTGTAGGTTATCAGTCTGTTTCCTCATCTCACAGTCTTAGTATGCAGGAATGAAATCCTAATAAAACTCTGGGCACACTTTTACTTTTGTGGCCAAGTCAGACTCAAGTTAGCACTTTTGTGTGTCCATAGTTGACATCTGGATTTCTCTTCCCCTTGAAATAACTACATTCCTTCCAGACAAGAAGCCACTTTCTTGAGTATGACTGCGGACACTGCATGGTTCATGAATAATTAATGAGGACTTGTTGTCACATGACTTATGGGAGCAGATGAGTCACATCCTCCAAAGAGGTGTGTGTGCCATCTATACCAACTCATACACACTTGCACACACAGTTATAGTGCATGTACATCTTCCATTAGTGATTTAAGATTAATGGAAAGGATACCATTACTGACCCAGGTGGTGATTTGGTAAGATATATAGTGAGTGACATAGGTTAAGCTTTACTGACCTGTCTTCAGAGAAGCATTGGAGCACTGGTTGAGACTGACACCATATTAAATTACTTGTCCAGCACTGGAACCAGGAATTCTGCTCAGCAGTGTCTGTCTGCATGAGTCACAGGAATGATGGGAATTCAGATTTAGTGATTCCGAATGTGCTGCCTCTCAGCCCCTGGGTTGTTTTGATCCCTAGACACTTGAGTGACGTGAACACTATAAAACCGGTTTAGAAAGACCTGATTCAGCGTTCTTTCGGTGCCGGGGGTACAGAGCGCTAAATGAGTCGAAGCTCCGTATAAATCATAGCAGGGAATATCTCTAACAAAATAACATGTTACACAACACTGTTTCTATGGTCCATTGATATTTTAAAGTAAACAAATACAACCGAACAGACCTATTACTGTTGAAAAGTCTTTGTGTGTACAGGAAGTTGATGATTGCTGCAGGCATGTCATGCAAGGCCTCACAGTCTAAAGTTTTAGTCATTTGATGCATTTTATTTACCAGCATATTATTAATAGGGTTTCATTTCTGTCAGCACTGAGTAATTCATTTAGCGTAATCCCTGTTTTCACTGACCAGATCCCCAAAAGACTATTACTCTGAAGCATCACTAAGTTGTTAACTTACTGAAAGTAAGCCACCTGTCAAGGCCTCCTCTCATTTTTAGGAGAGAGGTAAATAATGCTCTGACAAAGATCCATGGTTGCAACTAAACCCCTCAACTTTGTTTCTTCTGTTGCATGTGCATGTTTCTTAACCCAACACAGAATTTGGCGTCTTCTGGTTTCCATTTATAAATGCACATTGAAAGACATGCTGTAAAAATGAAGTACAGAGGATAGACTTTATCATTTTTTCCAGGAGTTTGATCTGTCCTCTGTCCTTTGTCCTTGAAGCATCAGATGTCCAATGAGAGCACTCTTGAGAAAGCACAGACTCCTGACTTTACGTCACTTTAGCTAACGCCTGTCACCACAATGGCCTTACCCGGTCCTTCCTGTGATGTCAGTATGCTGGTAAACATCTGACCAAGCTCTTGCTGAGCAAACACTTGACTATAACTTTAATGTTAGCATCACTAAAGCATAACCTACACTTTAGTTCAAACTTCAGTTATCATTAATTATTCTATTTTAGCACTTAGTAAAAGTTGGCTTCATTCAAAAATTAACTGTTACATTATTTACAAACTTTAATTTATGAGCTTTCAGTAGAACAGCATAGATTCATGTCCAGACATCATTTATGTGGAAACAGATTTCATTTCGTGACATGAAACAAAGAAAAAATAATTACAGTGATTATATTTGTAAGTATGCACAGCTTAAGTTCAAGTGTTAGATTTTAATGATAACACATCATGTCTGTTCTTCAGTTTTCACTCAGCATGTTTTAACAAACTCACTCAATTTCTTTACTGTCTTTTGTTGCTGGTAATTGATCAGACACTGACCATGAAGCTGAGTTCTTTAAAAAGATTGGGAGAAATAAAAATGTTATAATCCATGTACTCAACTAGCGCTAACAGAAATCCACATTATTTCTGTTATCATCAGGAAAAGGTCAATACTAAAGTTTATAAACGTACCAGACTCATTTGGGGACATTTAAATACCTGATAAATTTTTATTTATCTCTCTTTAAGTTCGTGTTTTAGGCTGTTTGTTTACCAAATAGTGCAATTTTACAGAAGGAATGATGATATCTTGATCTTTCTTTGTCAGCGATAGACTAACCTCTCAAGTTCTAAAACTATTTCCCTGCTTGTAAAATGTTGCTACTGAACCCCAACATTTCCAAAGGGAAACACTAAAAAGGCTGAAAGAGTATTTAGCCTCTACAACAAGTGGGAAATGAAAGGCCACACATGTCACAACATTATATTTACAAAATGCAAACTACTGGTAGATATCCTATATTGTGTTTTGAAGCCTTGGCCCCTGAGCCGAGCTACAGGTGGTGGAAAAACACAATCATGGTGAGCTTCAAGTCACAATGAGGAGGGGGGAAACTCAGCCTTCACCACCAAATGAAAACAATACAATCAGTGATAGAGCCTTAAGAAGAACATGGGAGATCTCAAAGAGCCAACTCTTCAAAGGACGTCTTCACATTTAACGAAGGTAAAGTTTGTTAAGTAATGGTTTTGTTTGCCTGAGGTTGTCATTAAACCCTTGTTAGGGACTTAAAAAAAAAAAGATTTATTCTTGGCTGATTTCAGCTCCCCAGTTGGATAAGTTGGTGTTTCTTATTGCTCTGCTGTTCTTGCTCTATTCTTGTGGGTTGTTGTTTTCTTTTTTGTGAAATGCACAACTAGTATAAAATATTTGCTAAAACTCATTAAAGTTTTTCTCATCAGTAGTTAAAAACTGCACACACAAGCTTTAAAAAAAATGAAAATACCCCCCCCCAAAAAAAAGAAAAAAAAATCTTCAAATTTTGTTTATAAATAAAAAAGTATGGAATTGCTCCCTACATTTTTTATCATACAGCTATCAAAAATGTGAAATTTACTTTGTTCTGATGACTGACTAGTTACACATGGAGTTCTGATTAACCACTGATGAGGAGTTACTCATAATCACCTTACTGACACAGTTGCTAACTAACAGTTAATTCCACGTGTCCCCATGTGGGTTTAACAAATCAGAAAACACAACTTTTACAAGTTTGTGGTCAGTGAATGAAGAATTGTTTAATCACTCGTTGTTTGTATGCTTTCCTGGAAGAGACATCTCATAATTCGTGTGCAGAAATGACACACCTGTTTTTTATTTGTGCTCTTTCCCTGTTTGGCAGGAAACCACTGAACTTTTGGGCCGTCAAATGATGATTCCTGCACAAAATTAGCAATAAAAAGGAAATGACCATTTCCTGCAGAAGTGTTTTATTGAGTCTGCACAAGATCACAGGAGCTCATTATTATTTACTACTCATCTCAATAACAAGGCTTTTGAGGGCAACTTAATTAGTAGCAGAAGCAGAACTTAATTTTCAAAACAGGACGGTTTATTTTATCCAGAAGTTTTCAGATACACAGATAAACAGAAGCTACAACTGGATCAATCATAAACATTGTCATCAAGATGTGAACACTTAAAATGACTTGAGGCACTGGATACTTATGGCTACACAAGATCTTTGGCTGTATGTACACTGATTTTCATTAGCGCTTTGTGAAAAATCTTAGAGCAACGATGCCACCCTCTGGACAAACTATGTAGTGCTTTAGAAACATTTGAGCTTCTCGTAACAGGTCCCCATGTTGATGCTTCTGACACAGATACCTTCTTGTTTCTAGCCAAACAAGCCAGTCAAGAGGCAGTGGTGTAATGTAACCATCATTTAATAATGCCAATTCTCCAGTGGTTTAAGGAGTATCTGTATCTTCCTTTGGTTTCTTTATTTTTGACAACTTCTGTTTTTACTCCACTACATATCCCTAAGAATTTTACTGTGTTTCTTCCTGTACCAGGGATTTTAAGGCTCTCAATGAATGGAAACTGAGACATTAAAAATGGAAGTTGAAAGGTGCTGATTTGGTTTCATAGTTTAACTGCACACCTCATATAGAGACCATAGTCCACAAAGAGGGTGACCCCTGCCCTTTGCTACATGTTGTTTTCTACTCTTCCTATCTAGTTTCCTCTCCTTCCTGCTGTCTCAGCTCCCAGTAAATACATGAATGCTTAGAAGATAACATAAAAGGGACACTTTTGATGTCAGTAGTGCATCATCATAGATTCCAGGAGGTGTAAAAAACACAAATAAGAGGGAGTGGAAGAAAATGATGACACACTGGCTTGTTTCCTTGACTAGCAGATTACAGAGCAACAGCGGGAGGAGAGCAGTATTTAGAGGTAACCAGTACAGACACAACACTGCATAAACTCACTCTTAAAATAAGTGGACCGTAAAAGAATGTGTGATTTTCCAGAAAACCTATGATTGCATAAATTCAATCAAATAATTATCCTTCAACTCTAGCAATTAGAAGTATGATGATTGTAGGCATGTATCACATGTGAAGACACATTTAAAAGCATTTTTACCATTTAGAAGGTGTGTTTTGATTACAAAAAGACGTGCACAGAGTGTATCAAACAGCAACAAAGTGGGTTGGATATAAGGAAAATTCTTGGGTGAGACCACTTTAGATCTATACAGAAATATCAAATCAATAATTTAGTGGAATGAAAGCAGTGGTAGACATTTCTGTGAGTGTAAATTCACGAGTCACATACCAGTCTGTGTTTCTTTCTTTCCTTTTTTTCTAAACAAAGATACTTTAGCTTATTTTTTGTTCATTAATTATGATTTCTGAAAGCAAACTGGGGAGGAGTCTCACACTGCTTTTTGTCCAGGCCTAAATATTATCGCATCTGCTTGGGAATGTTGACAATGTTAAAAACTTGATGTTCAAAATCAGAGGCTGTGAAAACCTCGTTCTTTATAAGGTTTGATTTTTCATGGTGACTTAAAGGCAAAAAAGTTTTATAAATCTTGAAATCCTAAACACTTCTATGAAAGTCAATATCATTTACTTGTGCTTTTACTCCTGATGACAAAGTACAATTTTCGATCATTTTGACTGATAACAAAGTACAGACAGCATCAGATATGATCAAATTTTTGCTCTTGCATTGAATTGTTGACTTTCACTTCTATCAAAGTAATTTCTAGTGATGCGGTTTGATGCTTAATCAACAACTGTAAAAACAATGGTTTACATTGAAAAAAAATATATGGCAGTGACTTGTTTCAAAAAAGCAGAGCAGCATAACTGTCCACCAGAAATTGACAATTTGTATTATCGTTCAGTCTGACGTTTTTAAACTACACACCAAGGTTTTACATGCTGGTTCATTCCTCACCTATTGAACAAACTCTGTTGGAGACAAGTCCTTTCACATGTTAACTGTGCTAAGTTAAAAGGCCAAATACAGAACTACACAGCTGCTTACACTCACGTGTTTGGCACTCAAATTAAGAAATATATTGTTTTACAATATGTAATAAGTGAGATGGGAGACTTCCTTGATGTAATTGGCCCCCTGCAGATGCTTTTTGGGGTAAGGGCTTCCTGGATAGTCGTGTGACAGCAAGCCCAGACCGCAAAAAGACCTGAAAAGAACAAGACTTATCGGATGAAATCACTGCAATGAATGCTGGTCCGGCATCTGAAACACACAGTTATGAAAGTATGTTAAATACACAACACATATATCATCCTCATGTGCATTGTAAGTTTTAGTGGTACAAATTCAGTACTTGCATGCTAGGGATGGGGGTAAATGTTAAAAATTCTGAAATAGAATTGATAATAAAACAAAGACTTAGAAAAAAATTAGCCTTGTGTCATCTTTGTAAAATTTTTGTTCTCTAGTGGATGGAACTTTGAGAAAACATCAGCTTTGACTGAATAAACTGATCAGGTATCATTGCTGACTCATTTCAACATGTTTCAGATCACACATCAATCAATTAATTTTGTTCTCTGGATTGTAACCACTTGACCAACAGCACAGCTCAAAATGGGTTGGAAAAAGTGGTCGTTACATTTGATATGGATGAAAACAGTATACCTAACCTGATACACACAAACACCATGCAGTCACTGATTTCCCTGCAGCTTTTTCAATTATTCTATGAGATTCACTCTCATCACACCCCACACTTTGGACACTGATGACTGTAAATGGGATGAAATGTCAGCTTTGTTGAACAAATAAATAACATATTCGGAGACCCCATGACCAAAGGAATATGATACATTTAAAAATCTGTGATTTCCACTTACATTTTCCAAAATGATGGTGAATCTTTCAGCAGTTTTTCAAATACAAGACAACAGTTTGTGTATGAGAGAAAGGGGGAAGGAAAGACAGAACAAGAAAAATGGGGTACATTTCATTTGAAGTTTATATCACAGTGTACTTTTAACTGAGGCAGCAAAGTAAAATGTAGGTTTCAATGATGGGATGGTGTATTTGGGATCTATTCTTGCTTGAAGAGAAAAGTTGGTATAAAATTAGATTAATGCATGAACACAAATGTTCAGAGAGTTTAGAGAATTCAGAGCAGCAATGACACTTTTTTTTCTTCATTGATCAAATTATGATGACATTAGCTTACATTACTTTACACAGGAGGAGAGCCAAAACTTAGATTGTTGCAGAAAGGGTGCAGTTTACCATGTGAGGTGCCTTTAATTTATCACTGCAAACAAAATAAAAAATATATATGAACAGATGAATTAATGAAAATCATTAAATATTCTCCCTTTCTTGAAGGGACAGTTGTGGCCTGTTTCAGTGCCAAACAATGACGTTGCGGCCTGCGTGGACAGATGATAGTACAGACCATAGTGGATGAGCTTCATGGGAGCTGTCCATGGTGCTGAAAGCCTCACACCAGCCCTGCCGGTAAACGCCCTACACCCCCCACCCTCCCTCCCACCACTCCACCTCCTCTCACGACACTGTGCATGTGTGCAAGTGTGCGTCTGTCTGACTCAATGTGGCCGAGAATGTGTGTACGTGTGTGTGATTGTAAAATCAGGAATCTTGCATCTCGGTGCATGCAACATACATCCCTTCCTGAGGTTCTTCTTGTACTAAGGGGTTGCACTATCAATTACCCACGTCACCTGGCCAGTAGCCTACTTATACTACCCACTGAAAAAAATAACCCTCCTCTTACGATGGATGTGCTCGAATATAGCCCATCCATCTCCGTGGGAATAAAAACACGCAGATGAGGCACCTGGAGCTATAAGAAGTACAGCTGTGAAGACATCATCTATAAACGAATTCAAAGTTCTTGGTAAGACGATATCTTCATGCATCACCAGCGTTTGGCTGTGCGCGTCGGCAGGTCTCCGAGCTGTGAGCAACCATGACGCGCACAATCCCTAGCCACAATAACCGCTATTTCTGTCACAATCACACACAATTTGATGTATATTTGAAGATAAAATCAGAAAAATGACAAGTAGGTATATGGAGAAAACATGATTGATGCCTGCTGTCTGAGTTATTTGATGAGATGTGAGATGAGGATGGAGAAGGTGCTCGTTTCCTCTGTGCGCCTGTATGTGAGCGCATGGAATAGGTCAAGATTTTGTAAAGGGAGGAAAAATGTAATGCAAATAAACACAAAGTAGGCTCGTTGCTAATGACAGAGAGATAGCAAGCACGCAGCATTACGACGGGGAAAACAACACAATACGTACACAGATCACACGAGAAACAACCGTCGAAGCTGTATCAGATCAAATCAAATCAACATTGAAAATTCTCTCGAAAATATCATTCCACATGCTAGTTACTGGCAAGTACTATCCCACAGATGCGCTGTGGGTGAGGAGAGAAGAAAAGCATCCTTAAATACACACCTCCCTTTACTATCGCTGATGCTCGAAGGGTTGGGGCGACGTGGTGCCACTGTGATCATTTTCACTTCTGCATTTTCATTCAGCTCTAGTTTCGATGCATTTTTTGGAGGAAATACACTTCCATTTTGCATTCGTTTCCATCCTTTCTGTAGGAAATACTGCAAAAGCCCCAAATGGAAGCCACTCAATTCCTCCAGTCTGCGATTGACCCGCATTGACGTCATTGCGTCATTAGGTCTCCCCTGGAAACACGGGGCTCCCAAAAATAGCAACACATTAATTCAGCCTGCACTGGGGTTGGCTTGGCGGGGGTGACTATTTGTATCAATCCATAACCCCTCCTCTGATTCTAAGCAATAATACAGTCCTCTCTCTTTCTCTCTCCCTCTCTCTCAAGGACGAGCTGATCACGACTCACGGCTATTTTTGGAAAGAGAGAGAGAGAGAGAGGGAGAGAGAGAGGGAGAGAGAGAGAGAGAGGGAGAGGGAGAGAGAGGTGGGTGTGATGAGAGACGCCCGCACCTCTCCTCTCCTCTCCTCTTTGCTGGCTGGCGGAGAAACAGAAACAGCACCACGGGGATAAAAATAGCTAAAGAGCGGTCATCATCCAGCCCAGCCAGCAGCAGCAGGCTGTGGAAAGGGGGGGGGTAAGACCCTAAACCTAGTTAACAGTCACCAAACAGGCCCAGCCATTGTCCACTGTAGAGCAGCAGCCTGTTACAGTGAGGAGGGTGCGCCTATAAAGTCATTCATTTATTTCTCCAAAACGCAAACAGGCTTATAGCTGCTCATTCATTCATCCATTCATGTACAGTAAGTAAGAGGGTGACGTTTATCACAACCATTCACATCCACTGTCTCCACTGCGCCCTATTGTTCAGTTCAGTTGCTTATGAGGTCCTAAATAATACAAAAAAAAAAAAAATCTTCTTCGATAAGTTTCACACTATCACCCTGACATCATTTCATTTAATCAATTTAGGTAAAAAAAAAATCAGCAGAGGAAAAAAATGTTTCATCACCCTTTATCTGACAGGCATTAAAGGTCAAAAATCAAAGGTTAATGTCCATGTCTAAGTTTTAATCATCTTGGTTTAAGTAAAACCAAAAAATTAATCTTTTATGTCTAATCCATCAGCTACTGTGACTGTGTTGAGGATGAGATCGATGGCCACAGCTGTTAATCTTAACCTGTTGTTGCCATCTACTGGTTATTTAAGAGACCTGCATGTGACAGGGGGTAGAAAACCCAGCATGGTTGCATCGTCCTTGAAGAAACAGGGCTTTTTCTCACGCCCCTACCTGCTGGTGCTGTTCGGTATTACATTGCAAGTTGTTTTTGGAGCAGGCGGAAACTGGTCTGCACTCAGAGAAAAATGAGAATTGGTTGATAAACACCATGACCCTTTAAAAACCCCATTATTAATTTATTTTTTTAATAAGTATTTGCAATCTTTTGCTGTAGATAGATGAAACTAGAGTCTGTGTCTGCAGACAAACAGGAACACGTGGCAGGGTGAGAATAAATGATGAACGTGACACTGCAGTTAGCTCAATAAACAGCAGGGGGCAGATGGGAACACTTATTATTTTAACCTGTTGCAGGACATTGTGATGAGCAGGCAACTGTTTGTAAAACAGGTCGTTTTACTCATTTGCGCAAATCTCTACATTTATGAGCAAATGACCAGATGTCAGACTATTATGTTTGTTTATAGTGAAGATAATTTGTCTTTGTATTGCTTTTGTACTTTTATTTTTTAAATGCCAGTGACAAAGATTGCAAAACAGCAGGTGTGTCATAAATTCTTAGAAATTTTGTCTTCTTAGGCAACAGAGGTGTGTTGTAATTCAACAATGGCTGTGATCATTTTTAATGCTTTTGTTTTGTTACCTTTGTACAGAAATTAGGATGTATTTATAATTTTAAATACATGGAGCAAAGTATATCCCAATTACAAAGTTGAAAATGTGCTACAGCTGATAGGTTTTTTTCTCAAATAAATTAAAAAATAAAGGAAGGTGACTTATCCCGTCACTTGAAGTTATTATAAATCCATAATTGTATGATTTGTTTTGTTAATTTTCTTCTTGGAAGTTTATCCACCATCTTTCAGTTCTTGTTTGCTACATTAAGTCTTTTAAAGATTTGAAATGATCCTGAAATGATAAAGGGTGATAACTTTTTAATTCTTCTTGTTTTTAGGGCCTCTCACAGTGCATTAATAATCTACTCCAGGAACCACTGTCAGTGCAGCTTTTGAGGGCCATCATTAATACCCAATCTATTCTTCTCCTCTTAAAATGTTCCAGCTCATCTCTCACTAATGTCTGTCTCTTATCTCTGCTCTGGGGACTCATCATGAGATCCACAGTAGGAAAAACAGTGAACACTTCGTACATTGAAGTGCTTATTGAAACTAAAATTGCCCATCTAAGTGATCAATTTCAGATGCTTTCTGCAGGTTTTTAATTGTGCCATTTTGTTCCCATATGGTTCAAATATAACCCAGTGGGGTACCTTGGGAGACATCAGTAAAATCGCCTTGGGAGAAAATAACAGCAGCAATATCCATCCCCAGCCATAGAAATTAAGAGCAGACGCTGGCATCTATTACAGCTCCTGACGGTAAGCAGTTTAGCTCAGTTCACTGTAAATCACTGCCGCTGGAGACGTGTGCTCTGCGCTGGCTTTATGTGTGGTTTTATCTCCACACATTCCTGATTTATCAGCTATTTCTTTTTTGGGCAAAGAGATAAAAGTACCATAGCTTCACCCCGGCGTAGTGCCTCTGCACTAAAGAATTTATTGATTTATTCACTCGAGCAACCTATTCTGTGCATACAGTAGGTGGTTTTTGATGTTTGCCCCCCATCCAAAGGGTGTGTGTGTGTGTGTGTGTGTGTGTGTGTGTGTGTGTGTGTGTGTGTGTGTGTGTGTCTCTTTCACAGCTTTATTAAGGCACTGCAGGGAGACACAGACTTGTTCATTTTCAATTAGCCAGAGACTCACATTAACTGAAGATATTAAAGAGGAGTGTATTGCTGTTGTGTAAGTCAATAGTCTGTAAAGGGATGAGTCTGCTGAGCCTGCACTGTGCACACGAAGATGCTCTATCGGTGCTACATGTTCTGCTCACTGAAATGTTCCCAGCAGTCTCAAGGTACAAGATTGCATAGGATGCACCTAAAGAGTGACTGGCATATTTGTGCAACTCTGGATACATCAATTCAAAATATTGATGAACCAGGATGAATTCAAGGTGGTGAAAGAGAAAATGAAGATAAAACAGGAGCAAAAAGGCCTGATGGGGAGGTAAATTGTTGAAGCGTAGCTGGTCAGCAGCTGCAGTGACCATAACTGTCATGTCCAGGCTGAAGTAAAGCTTTGCTAAGTGGATTAAAACATGTCCATGCTCCCTTTGCTGCATATGGCCAGTATGCTCTCTACATAATTCATACACCTTTAATGTATAATGCATACAACTTTCAAAAGAGTACTCCCTTCAGCAGCTTGTGTCATGTATCATAGTTGTGCATGTGTAACAACTGTGGTCCTGCTGTGATCTTCAAGCTGGGAATGCCACTGAGCCTTATAAACAATTGAAGGTCCCTGTGGCTGAGTAAGATGGGGAAACAGAGAGGCTATTACTGGGTTTATTTTCTCGCTCTATATTGTTGGACCTATGAAAAACTAATCAGCCTCTCTACAGCTCTAGCAAGAATTTTCTTTGAAAAAAGATGAATATTTTGCATGCATCTGGCTCTATGTATGGCACAATGAAATATTTAAAACTCCCACAACTTTAAATCAGTGATGGTTCACAGTAAGATAATTACCTCCATTATATCAATCCAGGGGTCTTCAGCAAGTCTATTAGACAGTAATCTGCATCTAATCAGTCCAATGAGTTAAGTGGTTGAAAGTGAATAAGCATCAATTTTAAACATTCAGATGCTGCTGGGTATGGGATAATGATGTGTTTATGAATCAAGTAAGTTAGAGATAACTTACTTGATAAATGGAGATCGGATCTTCCTTTCAGAACAACTGTATTGAAGACATTTTTTCACTTGATACAACACAACAAGGTAATGTATTTATCAGCAGCTATATAAAGCTGTTGTTTGAAATGTGACAGCAAACTTTGTTATGCATTAGCATACAAAAAGTAACCTATTTTGACCCTCATAATCTCATTTTAAGTTGTGGATTATAGAACGGCATTTCCTTCTGCTGCAATCATCCAGCATTGTCAAAGACCTTAATGTTACTTCATATACTATTCCAATAACTTAATTTTTGTGAGAGCATCCTTCAGAAAATCCTTCTGGTATTTTGGAAGAAAAACTTTTATTAATGATATAAAATCTGCATTGATATAATGTCTTTTATATGAATAATTGTAGATAATGTGTACATGACTACATCAGTCTGTCAGCAGTCTCACAGTAATCTGTACCTAAATGAAGCCAGATTGAGAAAAGGGCATGGATTTACACCTGGAAAGCTGTTGGAGAAATGTTCTCTTCCTACTGACGACCGAAGAAAACCAGATCCATCAAAGAAAGTGTGAAATACCAACTTACATGAAAACCTCGACAGCTGAGTCTGAATGGATTGTATAAAAGAGAATTAGCAGAAAAGCTATTGAACCTCTTACACAAAACACTTCAATAATTACTAAAACCATCCATTGTTACAGTGAGAGAAAGTAACAGTGACTGTTTTATATCTTCTTTGAATTGCTTGTTACCTACTTGCTGAGTAAGACAGAAAAACAGGATCCACTGAGGGAGTGTGAATCACTTTCCAGCAATTTAAGGCAATCTCATAAATCATCTCTTGTATAAGGATCCAGTATACCTCTGTTGGGCAAATATTGATAAAGTTGCATCATTCAGAAGAAAAAGAATGAGGCGTTTTGTCACACAGCGGATGGAATGATTTTCTATGCTGCCTTGTAGAGTGATGGATGATGAAACGCTGGCCTAAAAACTAAAAGTGAACAAACAAACAAAACAGCAAACTCGGCTGGAATACCCGAAGGACAGTCACTGGAGAAGGAAAAAGGAGATTGATATTCTATCAACAGTGTTTGTTTGTTTTGCTGTAAATCTATTGAGAATATGTCTCACATATTAATAGATGGAAAACTCTACATGTGCTGTTTTTTCTCTTGAAGACATCAGTCAGCAGTATTTCTCTACTGAAACCACTTCTATGAGTTCATGTAAGACCCAATTATTGTGCATATTTTATCTTAGCTGTGGCATAATTACACATGCTATTACGATGTGTTACAGGAATATGGCATACATGTATCAGGTCCGGATTGGCCTGGTATTAGACAGCTACACTAACAGAGCTGCAAGGTTTGACTGTAAGTGATACCATACTCGTGTATCTTAATGACTGTAATTATAAACTTTTTTTTTTAAGAGCATGTGGTATTTCATGTCTTATGTTTGCTTTGAAAATCAGTCTTAGATAATGGAGGAGTAACTCATACAAAAGACATTAACAGGCCCATTTCAAAATCTGGTTGCATTTTGCAGAAATTTATCTTCAATGTCAATGAAAATTGAGATATGATCCACAGACAGATCAGTTATTTAGAGCAAAACAAAGGATACTTGTGCTTTCAGAAAGGATAGTGAAGAAACCCACCTCACTCCTGCCTCTACTGACAAGATGCCTTGTAAATAGTCCTTCAAGGTCCCAAAAATGTATGTTAATAACAGACAGAGTTCATATTCAGATTGAAAAAATCCAGCAAACCAAACAAAACACACAAAAAACAAACAGAGATGTAAGCATTTAATACTGAAGCACCAAATAGGTAGAAATACTCTCTTTGATTGAAACAGAACACAGCTCCCTGAATAGACTGCCGGTTATTATCAGGTGTTTGTTGTAAAAGGTTATAAGTTGAGACAGAAATAAAATGCATTTGCAGCTTAGTTCAAGAAAAGGCTAGAGGTCTGAATGCTTCATTTCTCTGTCATTACCCACAAGCTTTTTCAACATGGCACCTTCCAATAACAGGCTTTATAACTCTATCTCCATAAGAAACGAATTGGTTACATCACAAAGATGACATCCATGAATCATACAGTCTATGGTCCTGACTCAAGTTAGAGGATCATGTGACCATGTGTTAAAATCCCCCTGAGGACCACTGAAAGGACAGAAGGGTGATGATGACAGAGATTGAAAGGACAGAACATGCAAGAACTTCAGATTTGGTGCATAGACTGATCAGATACGCAGCAAACCAAAAAAACATACTGAAATAACTGTTCTGGACATCTTGAAAGGAACCATTCTTTATGTTAGAGCTGTACAATATATTGTTTAGAATTGTTATCATGATATACACATGCACACTTTTCATATTGCACGACATATAACATGTTGGAATATATTTGAACCTTTAAGTTTATGTAGCCTGTCTACACCCAATCACATTACTAACAGATCTAAATGAGCATCCATTTGTACATTTTACCATATTACATGAAACAACTCGCACACTTAAAGCACCTTCTCTGTGCCCTGTCATCTCATCTGCTGATATCAGGGTCGGGCAGAGTGATGTACAGTATGAGTTGTCCAGCAACCGAGGGAGAGGGAGCAGTGAATGTGAGCCCAGTATTGTAGAGATTTGGATAATCTGATTGTTTGTTTATATTGTCAGTATCACATAAGGTACTTAATTGAATACTTCCAGGATAGAAAAACATCATAACATCATTTTTCCCTGGCATCGTGCACCCTTAATTTATGTTAATATTTCATATGATAAGTCAAAAAGTTTGTTCTATCAGTTCAGTGTGTTAAATTTATGCAGACAAGACTCTTACAGTGAATTTAAGCAGTTGAGTTTGAAAAGAGACCAGCCTGAAAGATTGATTAAGAACAAAATATCATCAGGTTGGAACAGGAGAGTTGTTTTGTTGATGCAAAATACTCTCTGAATTTCGCCCAAGTCTGTTTTTCTTTCTGATGGAAACAAAGCTGGACCCTCAGTTGATATCCCCCTCCAGATATGACAGGACAACAGCAGATTAAAAGTTTGATGACAGGATCCTGTGCAACTCAGACACACCATCCTCTACAGGATTTGATGTGCAGGAATCTGTAGCTTGAAATTTTTATCAGTTAAGCTAACTTTTTTTTATGAAACACAGTTGTTTATGGTTTGAGCTGATGATTCAGGTGAGTTTTATATCCATCCAAGAGGTGGAAGTGATCTAACAGCTTATGTAACTCTGTCCTACTCGCTACTTCATTCCACTGTAAATATATATTTCCAACTTTCTAGATTTAAAAATTCTCTCTCACAGACAAAAATAGCAACAGTCACCAAGCTCGGGCTGCTCAGAGAGAAAATGTCAGCGTGATCCACTTTTTTTGGAAGGACGTGTGTGTGCATATGTGTGTGGGCCCTCTCAGAGATCATGCATGGGGCATCCAAGTGAAGATGCAGATTGCGCCTGAGCTCTGTTATCTCTTTGTGAAGAACAGGAGACCACACCGCAGTGTTGCTTGTGTAAGATTCATTCTACATGTGTTTAATGTGATGGAGGACATGAGTCTGATTTCACTTACAGCCTTCACCCTGTGTGGGGCAGCAGAGATACAGCCCTCTCTCCCTCCATCATAGCACAGCGATGACTGGCAGTGCCGCAGCGCTGACACACATCACAGCATGTGCACACACACATTAATGTACACACTCCAAGATGTGCACTTGGGTTAGGAGTGGGGACAGAAATTTAGAGTGGACACAGTCAATCACCCGCAAGTTAGATGTCTTTTCAGTTTCACACAGATGGCGATGGAGTGTAAAGAGTGTGAGCGGGGAGGAGGAAAAGATGGTGACACACTGTAAATTGTTATAAATCTTTGTCTTGTATGGAGCAAAGAGATTTAATCCCACCCTGACAGCAAAGACTGTTTGTGATAGCAGTTGTATGCTGCTGATGGATGGTAATATTTCACTTAAAGGAGTGGAAATAGGGTTCTGATGACAAAGTGGACATGAAATACCTTCCTGCCTGAAACTTAAAGAAAAAATATGATTCTGTCCTTGAGAAGGGAAGGAAATGGGCTTCAGAATATGATAGTGCCCTCATGTAATGGAGTCAATGGTGCCTTTTATTCATACGTTGTGTAATTCTTCATGCTCTATCACAGAATAACCAACTATCAGAACATTTCAACATTATTTCTGAGTCATTCTATTCGAGCAAACAGCCCTGAGACTGGTGACAGGCCACACATTACTAACTCTCACCACAACAGGTGGTGCATAATTATGCGTTTCTTGACCATCAGCATATGCATGCACTTAAAAAAAATCGAGGACATGTAACCAGGACCACCTGCAGCATTGACAGCTGACTCCAAAATGATAAATATTAAATGCTAATTTGGTCATTCTAAATGTGCTGCATGCTAATTAACCAAAGCAGAAGCAGCAAATGTTCTAACACTGAAAGTCATTGAAGTTATTGGCTTCACACCCTCATAAATAGATTCATGAGGAAAAAATTAAGTGGCCTACTCAGGGTCTGTTAAAAATTCACTCACTGGTCAAGGTGGTCTGATGGATGTAATGAAATCTGTCAGTTAGATCATCAAAGGAAACTGTAAATCTGCTCTTTTTTAAACTCCATGTCCCTCTCCCCCACAGATGCTGACTAACAGCTTATGAGATCAGTTTGTGAAATATAAAGCAGGGAGGTCAGAGGAGTGCTTGATGTGTGTGTGTGTGTGTGTGTGTGTGTGTGTGTGTGTGTGTGTGTGTGTGTGGCTTGAGTGCCCATGTGTAAGTCTGTTCAGTTCCACATGTGTAAATCTCACAGTGCAGCTCAATAATGAGTGGCTGATTAATGGCTACAGTGCTCAGAGGGCATCGTGTTGTCCTGCGGCTTATTTCAAGGGCTTGACCCAGCCAGCGCATGATATACACACTTCTATGTTTTCTTCTTACTGCCCGTTTCATTAGCTCTATTAACCGCGGCTGGTTAAACTTACAACCCAGAGGTCTTTTACACAGAAGACTTTTGACTCATTGCAAGGTTTACAAACAACACTAAGCAATCTCTTATGAAACACAAATATTCAACTCGTTATCCACCAGTGTTTGCTCTCTTTACACCTGAGATTTTCTAAATATGACAACCTCTGATATCTTCTTTGAATTTGTCCTATCCTGCAAGAAAAGCTAACCACCCACCATAGTTTGTCTGCAAAGCTTTTATTCGTTCTGTGCTTTCAAATGAAGCAACTTTCTGCAATACTCACAGAAGTCTTGAGGGAAAGTAGACAGGATTAAATTGGGTTTTAATAGGGTGCTCCATCACTATATATTTACTCCTAGAGAAGTCTCGGCTAACCTCTGTGACAGCCCGAAAAGACAAGGCGGAAAACGGAAAAAACTCCTGTCAGTTTAAGTGATGAAAAAGTCATAGAACCATGCATTGATGTTGTGGAAGTGGAAGTTTACCAGATGGTTTGTATTTGTTTGTTTGTGTGCATCTGTGTGTAGCACTTAAAAACTGAAATCTGTGACACCACACTTTCATACAAGAGCTCAGGAATCAGCTCTTTGAAATCTAAATGGTGAGCTACCAGCAGCCTGCTACATGCTCTGACTTGTTGGATGTTAAGTGGCTTACCAGCTTCCCCTTAAAACCCCATGAAAGCACAGTCTCTGTCATCTGCAGTCTCTCTTTTTCCCAAGGAACCTAAGGACTGGAGATAGCTTTCTCTTATTGTTGACAGCAAGAGACTCTCTGCAGCAACGGATTACAGAGAGGATCCCTCCGAAGGAACGGCGTCCTCATCAAACATAATTAACACGATTCCTGCACTTGCCAAGATGGAGATAAGGGCTGTGATTAAAGAAGGCTGTGCCAAGTACACAGGGGATGCCTGAGACCCTGAAACACATGTATTAAAGCACCATAACATTTTAATTTCCACATCTTTAAACACCATATCCCACACGCATGTGGAGAGGCATTGAGATTTTTCCCTTTACTTTTACTTCGCATGTTCATGAGAACTGCCTTTCCCTTTTCAAATAGAGCAGTAGAGTCTCCCTGATGGATAATCTTGTGAGGGATAATGTTTTAACAGAGAATACCATGACCTGGTGAGCCTTTGTTTCACCACAGAAAACATTATTTATGGTCATGCCTGGCTTATGTGGTCTATTTGAGAATTGGCCTTCAGCAGGGTACTTGTTTATTTATCTATTTTTTTGTTTTTAAGCTTGGTCTCAACTTCAAGCATTGTTATTCTCATAGGACGGCTATGTCCCTGTGTAGTAATCAGTTGCTCTGTGTTGCATTCTGCTGCTGCTCTGTTGCTGTACCCGGATTGCAGGACAGGATTATGGTCCATTTTTCCCAGTCAGAGAATGGGGCCCTGGCTCTCAAATCTGTTGATGGATGGACACAATGGATGAAAACTTTTCAGTCTCGACAAGCAGAGGCGAAATGTAATGAAACTCCTTGGTTTATAAACATTGCTCACCATTGTCATAGGCATTTTGACTGGTTTCATACTGCCTGGTTATAAATAAGAAAGACAGGCAATTAGATTACATCTTCTCTGGAGTACAGAAATTCAACAATTTTAATCTTTATTTTCTGGTTGATTTTTTAAAGTAAGTGTTTTAGTAAGTTAAATAATGCCTAAATGTGGCACAGCATGTTTACTCAAGATGATGCTTTAAATCAACCATGAGGAACTCTGTAGATACGCTAAAAGTGTGTGACTAAGGTCAAAAAAATCTCTGTCCATCTTAGGGTACAACCTGCAGCACACCCTTTTGAAAAAAAAAATGAATGAATAGAAGATTTCTTACATTTTGGTGTAAATCATGTCCTTGGGGTGAAGTTTGTGGATTTCTTCTGTCTCATCAGCAGCCCCTACACTCTGAAAATCTCAAAACCATAGAAGATAAATAAGAGCTGAGAAAAATTGTGAACATTTGAAAAATAATAACGTCTGTTAGTGGATTCTCCAAGTTACAGCAGTTTTAAGCAAAAGTTTAATTGTTAGAATTGTGTGAAATACAAGCACACTTTCCTAAACATAGTGAGTTGTTTAAAATTTGACCGAAGAAATCAAACAAAATTTGAAAGCTGTGAATAAACAAAAAGGATATGGGAAGCAGAGGAGTAAACTGCGGAGTTAGCATTTCAGCATTATTAGAGAGAAACTTGGCATTGAGTGGAGCATCTGTTTTGTTTTAGCTTGAGAGACACAACTGCTGTTTGAGGGCACCATCAGTCATTCGGGATAACAGACAGGATAGCTTTACTGTAGCGTCAAAAATTATATGACTTCTGCAAAAGTTGAATCACAGGATTTAAATGTGAATAACTCTAAACCTGTGAACAACCTCCACTTGAAACAATGAATGAAATTCTCCTTCCTAAACTGACCATCCTGAAGATAGGCCTGCTGAACGCTGCCCAGCATCAATGATTGAAACAAGTCGTCTGGATTTGTGAGGCCAGTAAAATGTATCTTATGCCATAAAAAGTATTACTAAGGATGACTTCTTTATGGCTAGATGATTGATTCCAAGGTTAAGAATCTCAACATACTGTCTGCCTTAGCTTTTACCCAGCCGTAACTATGGGGAGGAAGTAGCAGCCAGTGGTATTAAGATTTTATTTTCCAGGCAGGTCACAAAAGAAAAAAAACATTTACAAGGACAGTCTGGCAAGAGGTTATGTGGAGGAGGAGGTTGGGATGGTGCATGAATATCATATTTAATGACTAACTCAGAAATCATTGGCTGATTCGTAACTCAAGGATATGTTGCTGAAATATTTATGTGTACATTAAAATACAAATGTCTCTGGAGCAATGAATCCATGTGCTTTTAGTTGCTGATGACAGATACAAAATGAGATTTTCTGGGTGGTAGGTTGAGGTAAGTGAGGCTTTTTCATGTAAAACAAGAGGTCACAAAGAACTGGTTTGGTGTGACTTTAAGCATAGGTGCAATTCATCTTCGTTCTTATAAATGGATGTGAATTTTTGTGTGATGAGTTTTTCCTTTTTATGGTGTATTCATGGAGATGAACGGGAAGATGCTGTCATATCTGATCCCTGCAGGAAAGCCTGCGATGAATGCATGAAGCTCAGTCATGTGCAAGAGGCAAAATACAAAATCTATATACAGTATGCACACACACATCATACACACACTGATCTGCAGTGTCACAGGCAAGTGATCAAAAGGAAATTGCAGTGAGCTTTGGGAACCCTGATGCGAAGGGGATGAAATTAAAGAAGGTGCTTAATTCAATGCGACACATCCAGTTACACAAAGTAAATGGCTATTACTCACGTGCACATGGAGTTTCAACCCGCACAGCAGAAAATACAAAGAGCCTGGTGGGAGGAGATGGAAAAGAACATGTGATGTGCAGCATGTAGCACAGGTTTGAGTCTATTTAATTCAAGCACAGCACAGGAAAAAGTCTTACTTGATTAAATTTAATCCCCAGTCTGCCCGTGAAACATACTTTCAGACTATGGCACATTTATATACGGCTACTATACACATATACAGCCCTCTCTGAGAATGCTCTTCCCTTCCAATGTTGGCTAATATGTTGTGATCCCTTGCATTTTCCAATGCAAATAGGAATCAGGGGCAATAAGCTCCTGGGCAGGTGATGCTAAATTCTCTGTCTACCCACATAAGACTCCATGTGCAGAAAGAAACAGACACACAAATTTGCGCAGTAAGCCTGCTCTTCTGTCAGTGATAAGCTAAACTGGAGCAATGAGCTGTAAGACGATATTAGTGCAAGAGTGCAGAATGTTGCCGGAGTTAAAAGGAAAGCCTCAGTAAGGCTTGCATGGTTTATAGAGCAGTCATTCGAGGTCTGATGCATGTTCTGGGTCCTGGGAGATGGCCTCTGGCTCCCCAGCCTTCTGAATCCCCGAGGAGCCAGAAACAGCTTGCTGTGTCGACAAGAATCATACGAATCTTCCCAGGATTTGACAAGTAACTGTTAGGGGGGATGAGAAGGTTGGGAAATAAGTGGAAATATTCTTGCCTGAGAGAACAGAATCTTAAATTACAGGTGCTTCTGTAGAAATAATATGAAAGTGGTGGTCGAAGTCATTTATACCTTTAAATCTTTAGTGCTCAGTTTATTTAAAGCCTCCGTGTGGAGTTTGAGCCTGGTAAGGTTTGAAAATTATATTGATGCCTTTTTACAACCTAAAAAGCAAACGGGGCCATTTGCAAGAAGACTGAAACCTTTTGTATTGCAAACTTTTATGTCTTTGAGTCCTGTATGGGGTAAGGAGTAACTAATGTATTTTTAAGGCTGATGCACCCATTTTTGCACGTAAGTCACATTTTCCTGTTGTAACCTGTTGAAGCATCTCTACCGTTTCCATTTTTTGTACAGCTCTAATTTAGCAGCAGGGTCCCTCAAGAGGTTCATAAATAAATCATAGGGGCCGTGGGATGACTTTAGCAGGCATGAGGATACCTGATTTGCACACTCCGAGGAAGGATGATTTCACCTCTGTGATTTTAGTTGTTTAAACAGTCTCACTGAAACTGTAAATCTTATTTAGTCACAAGCCAAAGCATCTACGAAACTCTTTTTTTTAAATCATGTAATTGATGTTTTACAACGCAGTCTTATTCTGGTGTATGTATTTATAGTTAGATCAACTGTACAACTTTATATCTCAATATGTAACAGAAAATCTATAAAGGGTGCTTTTATTTTTCTTCTGAACTATCTCGGCAGTCCCTTGGAATTTTCGACGGGGTCTTGGAGCCACACTAAAACAGAAAAAAAGGGAAAATTTGTGGGATCAACTTACAAGAATTAAGTTGTAAATTTACAAGAATTAAGTCATACATTTATGTGAATTATCTTCTGCGCATACGTTAACAGTGCAGGCTGCCTGTTGTTGCTCCTGTTTGTTTTCCAGCACTTTCTTAGTGGGTTGCAACTACTTCATTGCATGATGACAAAATGTGCAAAAACTCTCTGCAAGGGCTGGATCCAGAGGGCACAGCTTAAATAACCAGTGAGCAAAATGGACAGAGAGATAAAGATAAAAATTGAGTCATAAAGAACAAAAAGTTGGAAAACAAACAAGGAGCAATGACAGGCAGCATGCACGGTTGACACAGACACACAAGAGTATTCACATAAATTTATGGCTTTATCCTTGCAGACTTATGACTCTATTCTCCTAAATTTATGAGATTGATTTCTAAAATTCACTTTTTTCTTACTTTGGCCCTAATCTTATGTCGTAGAAATTACCTCTGAAATACTGCAAAATAATCTGCACTCTCCCCTGAAATTCAGGGAGGGAATGGTTTGCCTGGCCATTAAGATGTATATTAAACTTCTCTATAGTTCAAGGTTATGCTCTGCTGCCAGACAGTAGAAATGACCTTACACCATTATGTTTTATGCATCATAGCTCATTATGCTAACTGTAGGTCACTGATGGTAAGGCCATGGCTGTGGATATGGTTCAGACTCTTCTTCTTCTGCTGTTGCTGTAGCTTCTCCTAGCATGAGCAAAAGGGATCAATGAGCAAGATACCGGTGATATGACTCTGCCTTATCAGAAATGACTCCTTTGTTTCCAGAATACACCACAGGAATAGAGGACAGAACTCTTTTATTATTTAGACCCCACATTTTTAGCTTTGCTGGTGAGCTTATGTTACGAGTTTCCCATAAGGGTGAACATCTGTTAGAGAACAGACACACATAAGCCCCCAGCACAACTGTTGCTCTTCTTTTAAATCTTTCATGATGTGTGTAAAAGGTCAGCATAATCACGGCTTTATTCCCACTCAATTAAAATGGAATTATTTTTTCTTCTAAAGGCTTGAGGGAAATAATAGAAATGACAAAAAAACACACACATGCACACTCTCCCATCTTCTCTTTGCTGTCTTTCTAACTCGCTCTATTTCTCTGCCCTAATCCCCTGTTCAGTGTGAGGTGTTTTATTCTGTGCCTGTCAGCAGTTTGAAACGGCAGCCTCATATCCATTCATGGCATTGTGTTGTACAATTACACTGACAAATGCTTGAGTGATTTTCTTGGCGGTGTTTCATTTAAAAAAATCTACAGTACAAGGGGGAAATAAGAAATAGCTGGAGAATAAAACTGTTTTTTTTTTCACTACAGGGTCCCCCTCATAAATATTGTAATTGTCCAGCGATAGAAGGGGAGAAGGTAGCTGGAGATATTCCCAGTTTTCTGGTTAGTACAGGAAGCCCTTACTTGTCTGCAAGCTGAGCCTGGGAGATAATAAGGGAATATCTAAACAGTATCTTCATCATAACGGCATGCCATAAAGGGATAACAGCGCAGTGTAAAACATGCAGATTTAGCAGACAAAGCTCCATGAGGAGAATAACAATTTAGTCTGCACCATATTTAAACTGAAAGCCTCCTGTAACAAACACAGAGTGTACTCAAGAGTCAGAAATGTGTATGGAGTGTATTTTGGTGTGAAGAGAACAGGATTAATTTCCTGCACAACAATCACTGAAATGTTTGAAAACTAGTTTGGTTTCTTATCCTCATTTGTTCTTGAACCTTTAAGTGTATTAGTTTAGTTAGTTTATAAGTCAGTTGTTTTACAAAATTTGATGGCATAGCTTTTCAACTCACCTCTGCATATATTGCAGCTGTAGAAACTGCATCTTGAGTTTTTATTACATGGCCGAAGCAACATCATAGCCAACACAGAAGCTTATATACACAAAGCTCATGTGTACCTACACTCAAATGTAGCCTTGTGTCAGAAAAAAAGAAAAACTCACCGCCTGTGATTGGTCTGCTTTCCAGCATCATATTTACAGTATGCACAACATTTCTGGAATTGCTGTGTACTGGCTGTGCATTTCATCCTCTCCAACATCTCCTTCCTGTTTGTCCTTGTAGCACTTACTGTATGACAAACTGCTTTGTGTATCAGCTCAAATGTAACGTGATAGGCTCAGACTAACTGTGAAACACAAATAAAAACAGATGGACTAGAAACTCTGGCTAAATTCTTTCTACTGAGTAACCGGAAAACGGTAGTGCTGGACACGTAAAAACAAGGAAGTATTACTCACAACCATATCAGCCACTATGAAGCCAAACCAGTCTTTAGAGTGGCTTTGACGCGTCTCTTTTATTTCACACAGGTATGGTATGTTCAAACTCAGGCCCTGGGGCCAATCATGGCCCAGCTCCATTTTTTAAATTCCCCCCTGTTTTCATCTTACATTGCATTATGAAATAAATCATGCTCCAAATTATGGGTGCAAACGAACAAAACAAAAGCATATCTTGCATCATCTCACAAAACTACATTTGAACTGTTCATGGTCCTCTTACACAAAGCAAACTCTGTACATGCTGCAAAAACACAGCAACTCTTACAGCTGACGTGTTAAAAGGTAGGGTCTGAGGGAATTTTCATGACTGTTCGTGAACACACATTTAGAATCAAAGATAATTGAGGGGCAGGTGAGGTTTTATAAGTCTGTCATGATGGCACAAGTTTATTTGACACCATTTAGTAACTCATTTTTATCCAGAGATCACTAAAACACTATATAGTTCACTGTATAGCTCACTATATAGTTAAATGATATGATACCTTACTGTTCATAGATTTGTCAGTAAGGGCTGCAGGCCTTTGGTCATTTTCACAAAATCAAATGTGTCCCTCTTTGAAAATAAAAAATCACGCCCCTGGATTGCGGTCAACTTAAACAAAACTTGTGCAATTGGCACCACCATCACAAGATTGAAAATAGCATCTGTCATCATTCAAGTTAAAGCAAGGTAAGGCTTTGAGTTGAGTTAATAAATGTGAGAATGTCTGTGTGTGTTTGGTCGTTTCAGTTGCAGGACCGTCCTATAAATAGCACTGAATTGCAGCCAGCAGAGAATTCAAGCCTCCCAATCTTCTTGAAATCATTTCAGTGGGTACTGGTGGTGCAGCATCTACAAAAACAGAAACCCAGAATTCACACAGTCAAGAGAGCAGCTGACGTTGTGCTACAAAACAACAGGTGGGAGCAAAATCATGAGGCTAATGGTTTCATGTTATTGCTGTGCATAACATTGAGATGCAGTGCTACATTCCACCGGCGTAACATGATTAATTAAGTTCCCAGTTGTGAGGTTATTGTGGGTTGAGCTGATTAGCAGGGTCAGAAGCTTCAGGCACCGCTGCTCTGCTGAGCTTTACGCTGTTAGCAAAGCAGCAGACCAGTGAGACACAGTGTGCAACAACCACACAAACACAGCCACGCACACATAAACAGAGAAAGACAAATATAGATTCACACAGGAAAAGACTCATGCATGGATTGGCAGGCAGACAGACACATAAATACTCTGAAAGAGTGACAGAAACATCACTTTACATGTTAATGAGCTGTCTGATCAAGTGCAAGACAAATAAATGTACCGGGCTACTGGTGGCTGTTTACAGGTGAATCATACTACACAGTTCTGTACAGACAATAAAAGTGTCTTCACTAATGATGGAAAATGTCCTGCAGGAGATGCTTATTCTCTTTTTTCTCAGCTTAGTTTCAACGTCTTTGAACAATGTCGAGGTTAGTGTGGGTGAAAATTTCTCTTCATCATTTTTCCACTTCATTTTTTTTATGGGCAGCTATTTATCTTTCTCTATCTTCAAAAACTCAAAGGGGAAGATTTTTGTTAAATCACACACGTACATTAAACTCAGAGCAACTTACCTGCTGGGTTTAAAAACTCAGGGAAAAGGTTTAATGATGCAGTAGTAGTTTAGCTGCTAATACCAGCACTAGTTTGGTGTCCTTTGTGATAGAACATTTGAAAACTTATTGATGCATTTTTTTTTTCAAACCCTCATCTGTTCAAATGTTAGTGTCTTCTAGTGTTAGGTTACACTTGAGGACTTCCAGGTCAGGCTTTGTCTCACAGGCCTCTTCTAGAGCAGTTGCCTTCAATCTTCTGTCATAAATGTCTTCTGTACGTACTTGGCATCGGCACTTGACTATTATGTAACTGGCAGTCTGTGTCCCTGTTTCCAGTCTTTGTCTAAAGTTACAGTAGCATCTTTGGCTAGCAGTGATTTTCTGGGACAAAGACTTCCATGAGTTTAACATAAGCACTAACACTGTTGTAACAAAGTGTCAGATGCCAAAGCGTGCATTTGTTTTGGTATCAAATGAATGGAAAGCAGAAACCTCTCTTTTTACTCTAATTTTCCGTCCTCAACACAAATTTTCGCCATGTGCAAAAAAACGACGAAGTACAACAGGCCACCCGTGCGAGGGCAAACCTCACAGAGCGTGATCTCAACCACTAGGCCACCATCAGGGCTGCCATTTGCCAGCAAGCAAGGCAGGCAACTGCCCCTGATCTGTAAGGGGCCCCCAGGGGCTGAAAAATTTCAATCTCAAGTAGTGATGTACAGCTTAATGCAAGGACGGGGGACACACTCAAACCTCCCTAATGGGCCCCATTTTACTGCACTCACTTGTCATTTACTCGGGTGCTGCTACGTGTTGCATGCATTTTTTTTCTTGTGAAAACAAAAGTTGAATGAAAAGAAAAAGCAAGACAGCCGTGACTCAGTAACAATAAATTCTGCCAGTCTTGTGTTATGGCATTTGCTGCAGTTTTTAACATTAAACTATGTAGATCCTCGATAACAGAACAGACTCGTCTACATTTGAGCTGTGCAAAGCTCTGCTCTGCTGGCTGTTGGGAATCAGCATTTCAGCCATTCAGTGACAAGTCCCATTGCCAGCCTGTGGGTTCATTAACAGGTTTGCCATCAGGCCAGTGACTTACTAACTAGTTTACTAGTACTACTTACGAGCTAAATAAAAATAAATGAATAAATAAAAACGAAAAAAAAAAAAAAAAAATGTTGAGTGAAAGTGCTCCTGGTGAATTTTTTGCCCAAGGCCCTGACCGACTCTAGAATCACCCCTGTTTTCACAAAATATTAAGCTTTTCTTTCAATGGGAATGAGACAGGAACAATGTTTTCTGTGGCATCAATAATGAATGCAGAACGATGCGTACATCCGTGGGTAAAAGTTTTCTCCTGTAAATCCTGTATTTCTATCACTGCTTCAGTAAAGTGCAAACATTACAATGAAATACTCTCTTTATTGTCTCTATCATGGTTCAGTGGATGAGCCTCAGCTCGCTGCTCAGCTGCACACGTGCTCCCAAAGGTTTTACAAAACAAATGACCGAGTGTAGTATTACTGTGATCCTCCAAAGGTGCATGGTCTAACTCACACCAACTGTGTTCCTATTTTTATAATCACTCTCTCATTCTTTTTTTCCTCCTTCCTTCCATCTCTCCATTCCTGGCTCCTCAGTCATTTTTTGGGTCCCGAGGGGGAAAGTGTTGGTTGGGATGGGAAATCTAGGACACATGAAATATTAAAATCTGTCTTGGGAAGTCCTTGTCATAAGCATATGTTGCTCTCATCTCATGGTTTCCTGTCTCCTTTTCTACTTCAGCAGCTTCCTCTGTTTCTATTCCTCCCACTCGCAGTGTCAAAGTTCTCTCCATGCTCATTCAGACTCCTCTCAGTTAGTCATTCATTCATTTTACTCACTCATTCATTGAAATGGAAGAGACAAACAAGGTCAGTTTGCATACAAGAGGTCAGGTCCTGCAGAGTGCTTTGATTACATGGGTGGCCTTCTTTACCAAAGATATAATTAGCACTAAAAGCTTATGAAATATCAAATGATGCAATCTCCTCATTGGCACATACAAGTGCTGATTTCTGCTTATTATTATGTATTCAATGAAGTATCAGAAGGTGTTTTTCCACATCATGTATTTTAAAGTTTACAGTACAAAGAAGAAGCAGACATTGTACCTATTTTTTCCAAGCCTAATCAAACTGCCCTTTTTGCTATTTCAGGTGCTGCCAAGAGTAAAAAAAAAATAGATAGCTGCTGCTTCAAGTTACTAAATAGCTCACTTGGGAAATGAAAAACAGATGAGAGGGAGAGAGAAAGAGGGGGAGGGAAACAGAGACATCAGAAAAAGATGGCTCGTAAAGGTAAACTGGGCATACAGCCAGATATTTAAAGCCATCCTTTATAGGGAAATAGCTTCATCAGATAAACAGGTGTTGATGTTGAATACCAATAAGCAACACTTCCAACCTGAGGGATTTATGGACAAGGAACAGTCTCTCCAAGTGTAGTCCGACCTTCAGCGGTGATGTGACACTGTGTTTTGCCTGCCCCACTTAGTTCCATTTGGCTGTAATTGGTTTAATGGCTAGTAGACATGATGGAGGGGAAAAGTTCCCTCATAGACTTGTAGACATGTTTGGCCTGCTTCTGTGATGGGAGGGAATCTTTGGAGGGAGGGAAGACAAGTGTGTTGCTGTTTGTTTGTTTGGGAAAAAAGGCAAAAGGGAGAAGAAGGGGGGAAAAAAAAGATTTTCCCTCCTGGGGCAGAGCAGTTTCCTAAACACATTTGGAGTGTTTTTCTCAAGTGGCTCAGCAGCAATCTCTTGCTTTCTCTCTCTCTCTCTCTCTCTCTCTCTCTAACTTGCGCACCCTCCACCCCACCCCCACCCCACCCCCACCCCTCTCTCCCCACATTTTGTTGATGATGCTGTCACTGCTCTTGGCATTTTGGATGCATTCCAGAGTCTCCCCAGGCAAAAAAGAGGGGGGACAATATATCTTTTCTTACGTCAGACAAACACAAACATATTCTCATACACACACACACACACACACACACACACACACACACACACTCTTTTAAATCCTGTAGCTTCCTCCCTCCCCTCCTCTTCTCTTCCATGTGTGGCCTTGGTGGGCTGTCTGTGCTCAAGTAGGAACAGAGAGTGTGTAACTAAGCGCATCCTGTCAGACAGTCATGCTATCTTCCCCTGGTCGGTCTGGACCTCGGCTTCCCTTCATGCTCCGTTTGCCTGATACTCTCGGGAGGCGGCTGCTCTGAATAAAAGGCCCTGTGGTGAGGAAGGAGGCTGTATTACAGATATACACGGCACTAGTTCTCAAGGTGAATCATATTAATAAGGGAATGATTTGTGTTTATGTAACGTGGGTTGATAAAAATAGTAAACCATTAACATACTTTGACCCAGGTATGAAATCATTCCTGAGGCTGAGCAGTTACTGGACATTTCTTGGGCACAAGTTACAACATATAGTTTTGAGGTTCTCATCTGTGAGAGTCGCAGACACTCATTCATTTCAAACCAGTTCAATTTAAAGCAATCTCGCTGTCTCACATCAAAGTCTTTTTCATTTTCCATCATCTCTGTATTACTTAAGCACATGACTTCTATCTTCCACCACTTTTGGCTGTAGGTACACTTTCACTGTGAACCCAGTGAGACCTCAGTTTGTCACATTCCTGTGCTCAATCTTGAAAGGTGAACTTTTTAAGAACACAAAAATTCACAGTACTTTGACCCACAAGACTGGGTTTGGAGTGAAACAAAACTGACCTCTTGAAATTAGAGGATATCATTTTGTAAATATTAGGTCCTGAATTCAAATGAGACACTTCAAGACTGGGTCTGCCTGATTTGAACATGATCTGAACATGATCTTGATTTTAACTGAACATAACTGTTCATAAACATAAATCTAAACTGAACTCCTCCTCCATGGCTCAGTGCCAGCTGCAGCACATGCCCAGTGTCTCCAATCAAAGCTCATAGCATGGGTAACAGTTGTAGCTTGGTGAGCAGACTTCATGTAGGCAAATGAGGTTAGCTGCAAATATTGTATCATTATTTTCCTGCTTGTCACAGCCGCTCGTGAAAGCTTCTCTCACTCGCTATCATCAATATACAAAGTAACTTGTGCAGTGATTGGCTGGTCACCACATCTTCTCTACCCCAGAAACGTCCTGAGTCAACCAAAACATATAACTTGGATGACTAAATTCTGCATTTCCCAACTTAAATCACATGTTGGGATCACTGCATTTAAAAAAAAACCTCCTAAAGTAAGTCAGGTGTCATAAAGGTTACTTTTACAAACCTGAAGGGATGTGTTCATTTTTGTTTCATCATCACAAATTTTCCCTGTCATTGCCTTTTTGTGTCCGCTAACTTTACCTCAGGACCATTAATGAGCTTGAATAGTTGATGAATCTGAAGCGAGACCATGTTGATGTTTCTGTGCTGGTGTCTCTTATTTTTTTACTGCAAAATACTCACAGCAGCTCAGAGACAGGAGATGTTGATCTTTCTGTCTTTGATTTTGTGTTAGACCTTGTTTAACAGCCTGGTTGCTCTATAACGTACAGAAGTGCTGGTGTACAATATAAAAAAAAGACTACCTGTCCCCGGCTCCAACCTGTTACATAAGACCTGTTGATAAGATATACTGTATGTCAAGACGTTTGCATTTCTCCTCCAACATGTGCTCTGATGACCTTTTGGCCTTCCACATACAAGCTCTCCCATTAATTGTCAGGGCTGAAAAAAGCATGACAGGAATTGAATGCAATGAAGCCAATTTAGTTTGACTTGAGCTACTGAAAGGCACTCAATATCAAGGCAATTTGAAATGCTCTGAAGTATTGATGAGTTGCAGCTAAAAGATGGATTCTCTCTATTCAGTTTTATGATTCCCATTAAGGAAAGTCACTTTTCAATAACCTTCCCCAGGGAGGAAGATTTCATGGAGTCATCTCCTAACCTAAAGTCATCTCTGCTCATCCTGACATTTACCCCCTGAAAGCATGGAGTGTGTTCACGGTTAAGCTCAGAAACTTGTTTGAATTAGGTTTTCAGTCAGGCTGCAGATTTTAAGATAAAATTATGTCGATCAAGGAAATGAATCCCACATAAGTGAAAACTGGCTCTGATCTTATGCACTCATCCTTTTTATTTGCTCCAGAACAGTGCCAGAAAGTTAATGTAGATATAAACTGATGTTAAATCACAAACATTCACATCATTTTCCTGTCACGATTATTAATCACCTGTTATAAAAAACACCACAAAGTCAGCTTGCAAGGAAAAGCAGGCATGAGCAGAGAGGGAAGTGAAATCACACCTCCAAGTGAATCAAGATAAGTTACTCAGCACAAAGTAGTAATTTCCTCTTTCTAATGAGATTTCACTGATATTTTGTTTAATTATCTGTTACATAAAAAATGTTGAATGTGGCTTGAAAATGTCTTTGAATCCTGTTATAAAATGTATTGTAGGCCAACTCGCCAGGTGGACAGTGTTTAAGGTGGAAACATTCAGACCTAGCAGCTCTGATTAAGATTCAAGGGGGAGTATGTTAAGCAGCAGATTCTTTCTTTTTGCAAGAGCTTATTGAAGGTAAATGAGACAAATGATGAGAATTTGTGTTGTCAAAGTTCTTTAGAAGGTGTTCTTGGCCGAAGCAGAAGAAAAAAAAATCACTTTTCACATTGTGACCTGAAAAATCAGCATGTATCTTTCTAAACTAGTTGCATTTTTCCTCTGTTTGGTCTTGACTTTACTTGAAAAGATAACAACAGAGTGCAAACTACTAAACTGCCCATGCAAAAGGACTTATGTCCACTAACTGCATTTATTCATTTGAACCCTCAGTGCCCCAAGAATATGAGCCACGCAGTTGTAAAACAAGCAGAATGTATCTTGACATAATCATGCTGCTCTATGGTGATAATGTGAGTTTATCATTATCTTGCAAAGATGTGATAGAAGTTAGAAGTGAGAACTGTGACTGCATAATTGCATGTGTACATATTCATTAAATATCTGTCAACAGTGGAGGAAGTTCCTTTGCCTCCTGGTTGCTTAGTTTGATTTCAAGGTGTCAATTTTATTCACAGTTACCTTCCTGTGTATGCGTCTTTCGCTCATCATTAGAAAAATTAGTCATTAGTCAGGGGTATAAGGGCTGCCGTTGTTGTTGTAACAGAGGTTCCAGTGTCACATTGAATGAATGTGACTAATGATGATGGTGTCACAGTACACGAGCAGAGACATATTTGCGTTTGGCTCCCCATAAGGAAATGAGTGTCCAGGGACAATTCACTCAGCAGCCAGAGTGTGCTTGTTAACATCCTTGTAATTAAAAGCATTGGCTTTAATGGACAACAATGTGGCATGTACAAACACAAATAAAATCATGTTGTCTGTGTATAAACATGTGCATTTACATACACAAGATGCATGCAACTACATTATATTGCAGTTTTCATGAAATGTCTTCTATGCAAGTGGGCAGTGAACTTCAGTAGTGCAGTTGGCTTTAGGAAACTGATCAGGATGCCTTCCAAATCCCTCTGTTTGGAGGTAATCTGGGCACACACTTCTGGGAAGAAACCCTGGACAAACCAATAACATGCTGGTTGGATTATATTTCACATCTGGCAAGGGACTACATCGGGATTCCCCCAGGAGGAGCTAGATGATATGGCTGGGGAGACGAATTCTCTGCTTGGTGTGTTTCTGCTGCAACCCGCACCCAGATAAGCAGCAGAATGTAAAAGAAGACTCAGTGTGTGTATGGGTGATCTATCTCCTTTGCTCCTGCAATTTTTGTCTGGGTTGGAAGAATCTCTACAAAGTGCAAGCTCAGTGGCAATTCATATTAAGGCAGCTCCTCTCCCTTCTTCTTACTTATTCATAAATGCATATAAAGCATGTAGCGATGCAGAAATGATGTAATATTGCAGGAGAAAGAAGCCAACAGAGCAACCAGAGTAAAAAGGGAACATGCCTGGTTAGATTTCCAAGGAAATGTAAAAAACACTTGTCATTGTGTATATCAAATCATAACCTGATAATGAACATCCGGATTCAGAGAGAGAGATAGTACTACCAAGGGAGGGTGAGACTTTTAATATCTTGCAGTCCACTAAGTTAATCGTTTAGTTTAATGAGCATCACTATCATAACTACACTCATCATAAAGTGTTTTTGCACGGGTGTCCTTTACAGTCTGCTTGTCCGAACAGTCTACTGGCAGCAAGGCAAACAAGCCTCAATCATGCAGCAAAATGAAAGTCAATATATTCATGAATGGATCTGAGTGCGATGCCTTAGGCCTATAAAAATAATGGAGTGTGTAACATTATTCCCGGCACCCCCAAATGGAAGCAGCCTTAAGGGGGGAAATATCCAACATAAGACAGCTCCACTCATCTGTGCACAGTGGGGGACACAGAGGGAAAGAGGGTGCGATGCAAACACTTACCTGCGTCAGGAGACCTGCAGCCAAGTTTAGAATATTACAAAGCTTTGCCTCATTACTATTCTTCTCTTCACAATGAGCCTCCCCGGTGCTACATGGATGTGAGTGCATTTTTGTGCACGAGCGTTTCAGCTGTGCTAAAATATTGTTTTTTCTTCTCCCCGGATGAACTCGTGCGCACAGCTCTCTCTATTTGCCTGCATTAGGATCTTCTGTGCACAGAGCAGCCTTGGTGTTTATCTCTTAAGAAGAACAGAGTGGAGTGGTTGTTACCTCTGCACAACAAGATTTTTTTCTGTGCTGATCATGTTTGAGTTTAGTCCAGCTGATAGTGATTGAAAACTGTTTCCCATTCTTCAACTGAAAAACATGAAATGACAAATAAGTGAGGAAAAGGGGTCAAGTGACTTTCCACTCCAGCTATATTGTCAAAAAATTCACAGTGGAATCAAATATGCTATTTTGAAGCAGGCTTCACTGCTCCGTGCAATACAGCATGCTATCAAACCTAGTCTCTTGAGCTGGGTTGTCTTTTGAAGTAAGTGTCAGGAAGACCAAGGATGACAGATATCACAGAAGAAATTTACACACTCAAACATACAAGGGCACACTTTGTCTTCATCTATCTTGTTTTAACAAAACTTTATTTTCTTTTCCTCACTGCTTTGTTGACATGTGCTTCTCCTTCACCTTCCTTGAACCTTTTCTCCTGTTCTTGCTGTGAAGAGAAAACTTAAAGCGGGAGAAATGGGTTGAATGAAATGGGTGTAGCTGAACATACTGAAACTCAGACATGAATAGAGGTGTCTTTTTTACAACAGCGCCTCAACAGAAGAGTCTCACAAAACATCTCTCATACATTTTTCTTGTGGCCATTCACAGTGGGGAAGAGTGTGGAGAGTGAGCCATCACAACCTGACATAGCCGTAAAATAAAAGAATTATTTTACCTCCAACTGCAATGTCAATGACAATGTCAAACTTTATTTTGAAAGAACAGGTAGGCTTTATCTTGTTTAAATTCCAGTAGTCGCAGGATCAATTTTTAGCCTCAGGGACTGCCCCTAATCTCCACTTCACTGTATTTCCTGTCACCCTTCCACTGTCTTTTGCAATCTTTTTTTTTTCAAGACGGAAAATCTTCCATGGGGCTATTGAAAGAAAATCATCTATTTAGGGTTTGCATTTACAAGATTCCTCAATCCGAAGTATATCTCAACATCTACCTTATGGTTTGGTACAAAACTTGCAATTACAACTGATAAAACCTTACATTTTATAGTGGTTCAATCTATTTTTCTCCCCGCACCTTGTACAGGATGACATTTGTGGTTTTGCAGCATGACACCTAATACAAATCATTTTACACCATCACAAAGTATAAAAAAAAGAAAAAACAAATTTGTGCTTGAAAGAACTGGGAGGACTTTCTAAGTGATCTTGAAAAAGCCTCCCTTCTAGATAGATCATCTTAATCTCGCCTTTTATTTGCTTCAAAACAAACCCCTGAGTCCTCATATCAGTCGTTGCAAGTACTCATAGGAAACTGTCTCAATCCTGGAAAAACAAATCATCATTGTGACAAAGAAGTATAAAGGGCTGCTGACTTGATCAAAAACCAGGCATCACAAGCATGCATTTAAAGAAATATGTTACATTGGGTTTTTGATGCACTGCATGCATTTTATAAACCACTGAAAAAATGTAACAGCTCCTTTTTCTTTTTTTATTAGTCTATACACCTACATGCTGTTTTTATCTGTCACTCTTCTCAAACAGGTTCATCCCACTTTCACCTTTTTTTCCAAAATACGAGAGTCATATCAACAGCTATCTCCATTACTGCTCTGTTTCATCAATAGAGCTGCTCCTTGTTATTTCATAGTTCACACTGAAGGCTTGTGTTATGACAGCTGTGCCTGTCCTGGTTATGGCTGATGTGAGAGTGAATCTGCAGTGGGGAGCAGCTCCGTGAGGAGAGATGTAGCGGTTTACCAGTACACTAACCACCCACCATCTCCGTTCCTCTCCCTTTTCACACAACCCACTCCACCCTCATACTTAATTTGAAGTACTGTTCCCACATCCATGCTATGATGCTTTTAGCTCAAAATAAGACTGTCAAAGTTTTTCTCTCTCGTGGTTGTCTCTGATCTTGCTCTGCCTGTCAACTTTCACCTGTGATTCTTTTCGTAGCACTTTCATCTTTATTTCGACTTACAGGTTTGAAATTCTGACATGTGTCACAAAGCAGCATGAGCTGCACTGGTCATTAAATTAAAAGAAATAATAGACAACCATATATTACCCAATCATACAACTCACTCAAGACTAGGGCGACCATATTCTAACGACCCTAAAGAGGACCCTCTACCTGGCCTCTTGGAGACACTGCAAAACTGTCCAAAGGTACTTGAGGACAACTAAGTAGCATCATAACCTACAAATTTATTTAAAACACTCATTTTTCTTTGAAGTGAAACATTTCTTTAGTATAAACATAAAAAACGTATAGAAGCCCATTACTCCAAGTAAATATATCTAAAAACCAAAAACCAGAAACAAAATTTCAACAGTTATGTCACAATTCTGACTTTTTAATCTCAAAATTTCAACTTTCAACTCACAATTTTGATTTTTTATCTCAAAACTTTGACTTAACATGCCCCTCAAAAATCCCAACAATGCCATGTTTTGATTTTCTTTTTTTTAACTCTCAAAAATGGGCTTCCATCATAATGTCTCACCACATACTTAAATATATAAGCCTCTTTTATTTAGAATTTATTATAAATATCAGTGCTCTGAAGAACAAGCTGAGAAAAAACCCAGACATTTTCGGAAATTTTATAAAATTCCCCCCGGGCATAATTTTGTGTTGTTTGGGCAAAACTTTGGTCAACCTACTCAAGAGACCTTTGCTAGGTATTTGCTCCGGGAGAAGGAACAAATTGTTAAAGAAAGACTTTTTTTTCAACGTCCTATTCGACAAGTTATGGTTTTACGTGGTATTGAGATGTTACCTGAACGCAGCATCCTGTCAATCAAGAGTTTGTGAACTCAGCCGCGTGAGGTCTGGAAGTCTAAGCTGCTTTTGTGAAGTTTGTATCCCAGGTTTATATCTCAGCAAATTCCGGCTTTCTCGTGAGTTAAAAAATTACTCAAGGCAAAATGCAAAATGCAAAAAAAAAAAAAAAAAGTGAAAGTTGATATCCAATGAAGACATTCAAAGAAACCACGCTTGTAGCTGGAAGAAGCGCGCGACAGAGGAGCAGATGGAACTAAAGCCTCAAGTGACTCTAAGTTGGTGTTTTACTTTTATACTTCACCCTGCGGTGTGAAGTGACTGACTATCATATAAACCCGCGTCTGAACAACAGGACTTAACTAGCACTGACGTGTGAGGTGCATTCATTGGAAATCAATGAAATCGTCTCCATATTCATCCCTGAGCCCCTGCACCAGAGCCTGCTGATGTGAAGTGACACTCTCGTCCCCATGAAGACATCCATAGTAAGATAAAGCAAGTTAATTACTGCGCTTGTTATGCCCGCCGTGGCCTATGCACAATGAGATTGTAAACTCAATAACGATTATGTTGCTCTCTCTGAAGGTGCACTTCAGTCTGGATGTAGTGATTGTCACGCATTTGCTTTGTGTTGACTTGGCACGTGGAGGGACTAAGAATTTGAATGTGGATATTAGAAGTTTGTAAACATGTTGGTGGTGTTTTGGTTGTTTGGCTGGCTTTTTAAATCTCGAGATCTGTGCTTTAGTTGAAATTGTTGGTGAGAGATTGTGGGAGTGTTTCTGAAATTAATGGTACATTTCAAGTTCATGGGTTAAACATCAATTTTACCAAATGCTGATTTCAAGCTATAACCTATTTCATATTGGATCATTTGGGTGATATTTAACTTTAATTTAATACAATAATTTGCAAAAAGGCAAATTGTGTATGAGAGCCTGCAGTTTTGGCACTGTCTGATTACTTAAATATCAAGCTTGCCCTTCAAAATTAAGGCTACAATGCATGCTTATTTCTTTTGTTTCGGCATTATTTGTTCAAAGTAATCATTATAAAATAAAAAAAAAGCTGTTAAAAAAACAATTTAAATAATTAATGCATAAAATTTTGCACTTTTATATGTCTTAGAAATCTGTTTCAACTGTGTTATCTATTGGAAAAAAAATCAAACCCTCAATGATTTGCTCTAAAGTCGCATCATATCCTTTTTGGTGGGAGTATGGGTGAATTCCAATTCCTGTCTTAACCCTCAATCTTAACCCTCAATCTCAAAATGCGCGTTCCCGCGAAGTGTAAGTGCTGTCCCGATTCTCAAAAAGTTGAGGTTGAGGGGCAAGATTGAGGGCTGTATCTCCCTCAATATTGAGATTTTCCGACACCACCCTTGGGATTAAGGGACATCCAGAATGCATTGCGTATTGTCGGTAAATCAACATGGCATCCAAAGCGGCAGAGAAGGCGAGCTACAAATATAGTATTTTCTTTGTCAATGGAGATATAAATATTACGAAAACCATTGTATTATCTTAGTTTAGACCCATTTTATGGATTATTTACCTCGTTGTCGCAGAACATTTATTTTTATTTTACGATCTTTTGTCAACAGCGTCCGGTGCGGACAAACCATGTTGCTTTCGTTAAAGTTAGTTAACGTTACAAAGTGTTCATTTTTCTCCGTGGCAATGTAATTGTTTTATCAAGATAACAGCCTATATAACATGCTTGTGCCGATAATGGTATAAGATGACCGGGCTAATGTCATCTCCTGTAGCCGCAGAGTTTTGTAACGATAGTTAAAGCTGGTGTTTACCTTTCAATAAACTATGGTATGCTGTGACAGCTGAATATGTCCGTGGTTGTGTTATTCATACAGATATTTTTTTGATAACGCTAACCGAAGGAATAACTGACAGACAGTCCACAACAATTTCACTTGCATTTAAGGGGTGTCCCATTTCTAAGTCACAAGATAGCCCTTAACACTTGGTTTTGAGGGCCACTAAGATTGAGGGTTGAGCTTGAGGGTTAAGATTGAGGGTTAAGAAAGGAATTGGAATTGGGCCTATGTTTCATCTCCTCCTCATCAATATTTCATCAAATGTCTGTCTCTAAATTGTATGCTTTAATTTTTTGTCTACTGTTATTAATAATTTCTCGAGTACTTACTTCAGATGTTAAAATGACCAAAATTTAAAGAAAATGCACAGAAATATGAGCTTATCAAGCTCAGTTGGAAGTTCATCTTCAAGGTCTGTAGTTAGCAAAAGGGCCGAAAATGGAGAAAATGCCCATGGTGCTACCTTTCAACTGTGTTACCCATCATTTAAGTTTATTGTTGAGGAAAGTTTCTCTTCTTGTTCTGTCAACTGTTACTGTATGGTATCAACTCTTTGCTTTGACGTGATTTTTGCGTCATAATTCTTTTAAATGTTGGGACATTCCTAGAGAGCTGAGTCTGACATAATAGTGTTGAGTAACTCTGACTTCAGTGTAATATAAAGTTATGTTGGAAAAAATAGTAACAACTTTTGTCCATAATACAGTTGAAAGAATAATAAATCAAATTATTTTCATAATTTAAATATTTAAGAATTTAAAGATTAAGATTAAGCTTGCCAATTAATTAAATCAGTCCATTCCAGGTATATTCTATGCAAATTAATAGAGTATGAACCAAAAAATGACATCTTTTCACTTTTTGGCACTCTTGAAATGTACCCTTAATTATAGAATCACTCATAGATGTTTGGAAAATGTTGTTGGTTTTAGCTGCCCCTGGTGCCCCCATCCTCTTCTTTTCATCACTAATGTGTCACTGTTTTTCCTCTGGTAATCGCACCATGAAGCACAATGGAGTACAGGGCTGTGAAACCACATTGCACAGCATTGAGATACAGGAAGAGTCAGTGCGGGGAGCTGGGAGGAGAAAGTGTTTGGACCCCCCACAGGGCAGCAGTGAAGAATGGGTGTCCCCTCTGAGCGAGGTGCTGGGGTTGCCTGTCACTGCTCTGTATCTGCTGCCAACATGCTCCCTCTTTGCACTCAGTGAGCTGCAAAACTGTCTCTGCTCAGTGTCACAGACTGGAGAATTTCCTCATTTTTCTTTTGTCTCTTAGTGCTATCCTTGGTTTCTCCAGTGCTCCAAACAGGACAGGATTCTCATTTAATTTGAATACAGAATGTAATTTAGTTCAATGCGTATCTTTGTGCTTGTTTAAAACTGTCAATCCGTACTACTGTCAGGTGTTTGGTGTGGCTAATGCAGTGTTATTACCTCCCATTTTCTTGCTTTGTATCATTCGTGGGGAGGCTCTTTTTTGTGGCTTCTATTGTGTTTCTAAATTGCTGTTACTTAAATCACTTTGCTGGTCTATTGTGCCTGCTGTTATCCAACAGCGTATGCGTGACCTGCTTCTTTTTGTGTAAAAAGCAGTTTAATTTAATTTTAATGGTACAACAAGAGTAAATCTAAGTGCTTCTTTCAAGTTATAATTTAACAGTGTTTAGTGGCACATACACACACACCCACACACACATGCAGCCCTCTTCGATTCGCTCGTCCTAAAATGTGCTGGGGACAAGCATTAAGGGCTTTAGTACATTTCCTTAGAGGACCATCATCCCTCCCTCACTTATTTTGCCAGCTGAGCACTTCCCAAACAGTGTGTGTTACCACTACAGTAATACAGTCCACTTCTTCTTCCTCTGTATTGCATTAGTCAGCTCTGTGATGTCAACAGAGAAGGTTTAGTACAGTGAGACTTTTTAATTAACAGTTTTTACATTCATCTTGCATCCGTCTTTCCATTGATCCAACAAACAAGAGGGTGGACAGCTCACTGTCCCCGAAAAACTAAAGGCAACGTATCGACCTTCACATCCCTTATCGGCCCCCTTCATGCACACATACTAACCCCTGCTCTACCCTCCAACACACAGACACACACACCTCCCTCCTGACCCATCTAATCCTTAATTACCATGTCTAATTAGGCCCTGACAGCAGAGGTCAATCAACTAATTACAGAATCACAGGATGAAAGGAAGAGGGAACCAGAGGACCAGTCAGTCAGAGACCTCCCAGTCATGATTAAAACCTCAACATCACCATCACCTCGCTACGCACTGCCCGTAACTCGACCTGCACTTCAACTGAATTATAAAACCCACATGCGCTCACTTACAGGCATGTGCGAGCCTCAGGAGCAGGAGTATTCCCTCTCACAGATGCGTATCAGTCTCCCGTACACACACACACACACACGCACACACACACACAAACGTACTAAGTGCATGTACAGTAAACGCTATAAGCTCAGAGACAGGAGATTTCCCTGTAATGCAGCTTGCCTTCAGGCCTCTCACTCACACACTGTCACTTCCAGCCTCGTCTCTCATCGATCTTCTGCTGCGGACCCCTGCTGGGTACAAGCACGGGTAGATGAATTAGTTTTGTGTGAATGTGTGTGCACTGTAGGTCAGATATTTTTGATCTTTTATTCTTTTTCTGAGGTATTTGCGTGCATAGACTTAATGCACTTGTGTGTTTACAAATGTGCACATATAGAATATTATAAAAAGTGTATTGTATTCCAGTGTGTTGTGTGAGGTTCAGACTAGGATCAATACATGTTGAGGTATCTCTTATTTTATAGCCACATCAATACTGGAATCAGTGTCTTAATCAGCAATGTGTATCTGGCCTGCAAGCAGAGTCTCCTGGGAAAGACTGCTTGGAAAGCCATCACAGTGGGGTTTGACGTAGGCAGCCTTACAACCCCCAGCCTCCCATCATCAATGTTACATTTATGTACAGCAAAGGAACTACAGGATGCAGCTTTAATACAGTTGATTTGCTGTTTAGAATTGCTGTCTACATGATGTAACTCCACTGATAGTGATTCTATTTATAATAAATGAATAATTTCATCTTCACTGCAGTGTTTTGCTCACACAGGCTTGTTGGCAGGCTCGTCTCTTAGTGAGCTTGTCAGAGTTTCATGAGCATATTAAGGGCGGCCTAACGCAGAGAAGAGCTGAGGATCAAAGCGAAAAAAATAAGACTGTAATTAGATAGAGAGGGAGAAGATAGAACTTTTGGATCATCATTAATTCCCCCTGATTCAAGGATAAAACCTCAGATGTTTTATTTTTTTCTCATCAAACTCCATTAAATAGTAGCAATGTCTATTTAAGTCCTTTATGTTAAAACGCTTGGTCCAAAGTCTTTGACACAGCTAGTTTACAAGCTTAACCCTTCATATACAGCTGTTTGGGCATATCAAGTATGGTAATTAGGGGAGAATTGTAGTCACAACAAGGTACATCTACCACTTACTTAGTTCATCAAACATAAATTTAAATTGGAACAAACAAAATAGTCTGAGAGCAAAACAACACTCGGAAAGCAGAAAAAAAATAGAGCACAATCAATGTTGGCGTCTTTAGGTACTCTATGACAGATTGGAATAATAATGTGGCTAAAGTTAGTGGAGCTAGCTTTTCCAACCTATAGTCCTCCATAAAACTTCATCTGCATTTTCTAGAAAAAATAAATACTGCCAAACTGTTGGATGTAAACTGAGCCTAGTTTAACGGGAAAGTAGAGCATGTCACAAAAGAGCAGTAGCTTTTAAACAGAGGAAAGGCTTTGTTGGATTATGTCTGGCAATTGATGCAAATGTCTCTACTAGCCATGTAGTGTTTGAAGAAAAGATGTTAAGTAAATGTCAGTTTCTTTATTCATCTATTGAGTTGAAAATTCAAGGTGAGAATTTCACCAAAGAAAGTACAAACGTTTTTTTTTTTTTTTTGATAAAGTCCCAAGAAAAGATCTGAAGAAAATTCTACATCGATATGTCCTTTGTAAGCATTCAAAGAACTCCATCTGCTATTCATCTACTTATTCTCAATATTGTTGCGACTTGTATTTATAAAACTCACTCACAAACATCCAGCTATAGAGACATTGAAGGATACACGATTAACCTCTGTTTTAAACGTAGTCAGTGTCAATGACAGATTTGGTTTCATGAAAGCAAAAGTGTGCCCACATCTGAAAAAATAAAGCCTGTGGTGTCCTTAAAACACTTTTATGCATAGAAGTGAGGAGTGACAAGCACAGCTGGAATACTCTTAATGTATAAACACTTCAAAAGAATAATTTGACAACAAGGAATGAGAAATATTGTTTTGGATATGAAAGAAGCATGGTGTGACATAAAACTGCCATTTGAGTCTGTGTGTTTTTCAAAATCTGACTGGATAAAAAAACAACATATAATGCTGAAACCAGTGCATAAAGTGATTAGAAATGATATAATCTGTTCAGTAAGCAGCACTGTCTGCAGCACAGCTGCACTGGAAGAGAGAAGCAGACCTTTTGGATCAAGAATGTAACAAATTGGTTACCTTATCAGCTTTTGAGCAATAGATGAATATAAACATATTTTTCTCTGATTAAATGTATTGATCTTCAAGATTACACATTTAACTTGTCTCCAATTTTCTCCTCTTCTGTCATCTTTACCCTCTTGCTATCTACACCCCCTCCCTGCAGAGGAAGAAGTGCATTAGGGGAGATTAATAGAAGCTAGTGATGTTACAAATCATCCGCTGTGCATTTCCCTATTCATCCTCTACCCCCAGCACACTCCTCACCTCCCTACCTCTCTTATCTCTTTCTCATTCTCCTCTCACTCACCATCCCTCTCTCCTTCTCACTCCCGCCTCTCTCTCATAAACAGCAGAGTGGTCAGATTGTGGGCCAGCCTAAAAGAGCAGACCATTTATCTACCTCTGAATACTGGAAACCTGCCACAGGTGCAGGGGAGCTCAATAACTCTTTCTCTTATGAATACACACACTTTTGCGAGCTGCAAAAGGGGCTTTCTGTGGTGTGTAGCTGTGTGTGTTTATGTGTTTGAGGCTGTGTCATCATTTGGATGCTGGTGGGATAAATGGTGATGCTGGGTAACCTTTAAAACTGGCTACTTTGGACATCTCTAAACCAGCACAACACTTCGAGGTTGAGCCAAACTGTTCCTCTTATCACCACACGTTCATACACAAGCACACTTTCTTTTCATCCATCCTCCTGCTTATTCAGCTAATCTTGCTTTTCTCTTAACCTTCCCTCGCCCCCTGTACTCCTTTACTCTCTTCAAACCCATCTCCCCTCCTGTCTTTGCTTGCTGCTGAGCATGCTGCTCATATTTGTTGTCTTAGCAGCCCCTCTCGGCGGGGGCTCCGTATCGGCTGTAATAAGTTGTATCTATGCTCGGTGCCACCTGTGTCAGCTGGCACTCTTCTCATGCCGCCTCACGTCACACACCGAGTTTTAAATGAATCTACATCCCGACCTCCGGGAGGCAAGTAGGTGTTTGCTCTGAAGTGCGTGCTTGTTGTGAGTGTGTGAATTGAAAGTCTGTATTACGGTTGTTTGTTGAGGTGTGCATGCATGAGTAACTCATCACTGTGTGTAGTATTCATGACCAACTGGGGCTCAATGAATTTCAATAGGATGTTATGGCAGCTGGTGACAGTTTCTGATATGGCTGTGGTGCTCCCAAACCTCCAGACGAACAATGACTTACAAATTTAACCTGCTTATCCAGTTCTAACCCTTTCCTACTGACACACTACCACACACACAAACATTCTGTCAGTTTGCCCTGAAGAGGCATTATTTACAGACTTTTATGTGTGAATGATTTTCTCTTTAGCTACATTAATGTTCTTTGACTTATGAATCACAGATTGCTGAAGGTTTGGGAGATGTTTCGGGTTTGTTTTTACTTGTAGATAAAAGATGAGGAGAAAACTGCTTAATTTATATTTTACCTCAAGGAAGATGATGTAAAAGGTTTTTTTTTTTTATATAAACCTTTGATACGCGACTGCTTTCCATATGTTTGAAGAAAAAAAAGAATAAATAGCCAGTCTGATCCGCGTTTCTTTTGACTTTGATCCAGCCTGGTTCAGCAGGTGACCTTCTGTGAAACTGTGTTTTCTAGGGTGAGGTCCCACAGCAGCAGTATTTCTGGAGGCTGTCTGGCTGATGTAAGGATGTGATGAAATGATGGGATATCACTTCAGTTGATGAACTCACAGCTAAATTATGACCTGACGCAACCAGCCTGCTGCAAACTGATTGAATGATTGACAGGCAGGACACACAGCCTCTTATCAACAGTGCACACTGACAGAAGGGGACACTCAAAGGCCAGCTCACAGGGGACATGTGTCAACAATTTTCTCTAGAAATGACACCCTGGATCTTTCATCTTTACAAAATGAAAACCTTTAGCACTTAAACTTGAAGAATTGAAGTAACACAGCGCAAATACAATTTGTCATCTTGGAAAAAAAAGCTTTGCTGATGTTTTTGTTTTCGAGAGCTTTTAATCTTGCAAACTACTAGATTGAATTTGACAACATGATTTGTGATATTGTTGAATCATTTTCAGATAAATTACACTTTCAGAAAAATAGCAGTACTTGTAGCTTTCAAGAAGAAAAACACAGCCCTATTATTAGCAGGTGATGAATAATTATAATTCCACTCTTTACCTGACTTAATTGTTGTGTTTATGTGTCAAAGTCACAATTATGCCCCCACATTATTGGGTTAGCCATGTGAGGGGGAAGACTGTTGTTAATGACAGCACACCAAAATGACAACATGACACCAACGCCAACGAACTCACTTAGATTCTTTAAACTGTTGCCATATTATAATCTTTATTGTATTGAAAAATTGGCACAAGTGAACAGTTCATTCACCTCAAAGTGAATGGCACATTTCACTGCTTTAAATCCAAATAAAATGCCTGCTCACAGATTGTTTCAGTGTGGGAATCTTTTTTTTAGTTGTCAGTTATTATCAGGGAAGTGAAGGTTGAACTTTGGAAATGTAAAGCAAATGGTTGATGCATTTGCAAACGTTTGTTTGTACAATCCGAAATGAGTCTTAACGGTAAATTTGTCCTGCTGTCGTGGACCTTAGTAGCACCTTGAAGTAATTGTGAACAGTTGCAAGAACACACTCTGAAGTGAATGCAGATTTTATTCTCTTAAGAGCCGGTCTTGCTTGAAATGTCGCTTCCTTGGTGAATTAAAATGTCTGGTAATATTTGAGCCTCACTATGTGCGAGTCATCTTTCTCTTTGTTCTAGGAAAGTGTTAGCCTTTAAACCTAATTAATGTCAATTTGCCCACAAGTTGACAACACAGGGGTGGTACTTTAATTGTTAGGACATCCGCAAAAAATGTAATGTCATCTGTCTGGTTCCCATGATTATGTTAACATTTGTACAAAATTTAATGACCATCTGAGCACATAATTTTTCAGACCAAAAGACAGGTATTGTGGGTGACAGTAGCCCACTCTAAAAGGATGAAGGTGCTCCTGAGAAAGTGCATGTTTGGATCTTTTCTGGCCTTTATATGTGTGTGTTTCAGTTGTTGGAAATCAAATTCCTCCTCTGAAATTAAAAGAATATACTTTTTTTAATGACCAAAGACACATTGCAAACCATGGTTTAAAATAGGGTTGGGCAATATGAGCAAATAAATCTAACCCGGTTATTTTTCAAAATGTTATAGTATTAATCCGACAATTTCCTCCGAAATGCTGTAAAACTCTGAGACATCTATGGATGCACATCATTTCAGAACAACAGATCTTGTTTTTTTTTTTCAAGTGCTTCATACCTCTACTGCAAAACAGAGATCAACAATATTATAGGGCAGTATTTAACAACAACCAACTTCAAGATATGTCCAGGGTGTACATAAATTATAATAAGATATGCCAAATCAGGAACTGATGGTTGTAGAAAAAGTGCAACTTACAGTTTTTCTGTGAGTGTTTTGCAAGTTGATTTGTCTAAGTTTAGTAGAGAAGTTTGGGCTAAATATTTGTGACTTGGAACTTTGTATCTGGGACCAAGGATGTCAATAAGCTCTCTAATGCCTTCTCTCTCCACTAATTAGACAACCATCATTTCCATGGCTTCGAAATTAGTGATGGTGTTTGTGATGTCTTGCCAACATCTACTTCATATGGCACGTTTGCTGAATGACTCGGTGAGGGGTTTGCTGAGTGTGTTGTGCAGATTTATTTATCTTTTTTCTGAGCAGTGGTTGTGCTTGTGGGGTCTCAAAGTTTCATATTGTCCTTATACTCCTTTGTATGGTTTGTGAAGAAACCATACAAAGTGGTGAGTGGTGGAACAGATTGGTTGCTGGGCTGTTTTTCACAGCTTCTGTTTTTCGGCATATCTTACATATAATGTTATTGTCAAAACTGAACCACTTCCAGGCAAGGGACATGGACCGATGTCTTGCTAATAAATCATCCGCTGAGACCTGGATATTTCCTCCATTTGAAACCATGTTGTGGTTTCCACTGGATCTCAACATGGTTTCCTGTCAGCTGATTAGCCTCTGAAGTGGGCATTTGGTAAATGGGGACTGTAATGCTCCTCTCTTTTGCTGTCTACACACCATTCTTCTGGTTTTTTTTCAAGACATTATGAAAACTTGAAAATGTAAAATTACACACTGTTAAAGGAATATTTACAATAATTATAAGGGATATAAATTGCCCACCCCTAGTTCAAAGTGCAAGTTGCATCCACATAGGATGTTTCATCCACAAGTTGGTTAATTTCTTTCACTCTAGAAAATCATTTTTAATAACATGCACCAAATCATTGTTAAAGGCTTTATATTTCTAGGCAGTCCTATACAATGTGGCCTTTCTCTCATCTGACACATACACGGTATCACCACAAGACTTGACAAACTGAACCTGTCTGCATGGTATTGAATGGTCCTCGTTTTGTTCCTCCGTGCAGCACTAATGGTTGTGCACACTAATAGAGCAGCAGGAGCAAAGGTGGCTGCACTTTGTGCCGACATGAGAGCACACTATTAGAGAGCTGTGACTAACCCGAAAGGGCAAGTTGAATGGAGTGATATGTCTGTCTGCTGTACTGTATAACATGAGGTCAGCATGTAGGACTGTCAGTATGCTGGGAAGTAGAGTGGGAACTTGTTATCAGCTGAGAGGAACTTCACTGGTATTGTTTAGAAATGAACCAAGTGAAGATTTCACATGATTGAACTGGTTCAGAATGACTGGTAGAACAGAACTGGTTCACCCTGAAAGTTTTTTATTACTACAAGAGAAACTGTATTTCAACTGAAGGACATACAAGAAGAACATTCAGTTTGAGTAGTCCTTAGTTTAGCTGAGCATGAACCATGAAACAGGACAAATCCTGGCTTAACCAAGGTCTCTCCTACAGAAGCCACCCCAGCACCCAGAGCTGTTTCACAGAGGCCCTTCTTTTCTTTTTTCATTTTTACTTTAAACTGTTTATAGTTCACAATTTAAGCCCTTGTGGTCATTTCACTGGAGCTGGAGGCTGAGGTTTTAGCGGTAGCTGTTCTCACATCCTTCTCAATATCATTCTGTGAAGACAAGTAGTCTGGGGCACTGGTGAGTTGCAACATCCCTGCTGTACTGAGCAGATGCTCTGAGGACAGGGAGTTTTCATCCACAGGCAAATAAGCTGTCTTGTGTTATTGGAGCAGAAGGCTTAATGGGAAAAGAAAAAGCAAAAAAGTAGGCCTCACTAATGATGTATGGATAGTTAGAACAATTACCAAGCAATGCTTTTATTTCCTTTGTGTACTTCTTAGTCCCATAAATACTTTTTGAATGTTGAATGTGGTAATGCTATTTTTAAGGCACAGAAGTCGATTGTGTTTGTGTTTCTTAAATGTGATTTGTGGTGTTTTTTGTGTGTATTTATAAGAGAAAAAGCAAATACAGAGGACAGTCATTCCAGTAAACAAAGGGAAAGAAGAACATGAAAAGCTTTGGGCATTAAGAATGCATGTGGGACGATTGCACAGATGATAAGTATAAAAGTAAATCTGGTTTCTACTTATTTTATGTTGTACTTTCACAACAGTTAGAAAGTTGTCTGAACAGCATTGTTTTTTTGTTTATGCAAGTCTTGATCCTCACCTACGTTCAGAAGGACCCATGGAACTGGCAGACCAGATGAACATTATTTGAGGTTATGCTCCCGCAGTCACTGTTGTTTAGAGCAAGCATCGCAAACTCTGCTTGTTTGTTTGCCAGTTTTGGTCACACTGTATGTCTGCACGTTGAAAAAAAGAACTCAAACCCTGGCCAAGTTCACACTCTTCAATATTTGATCCATCTTTTCAATTTAAAGGGCAGCAAAAGCCAGACAGCATCATTGCTGTGGGCAGCATGGGTGCTGATTTGTTATTTAGATTGAGGTTTTCATCTTGTGCATTCTGTTTTGGCTTGAAAATGTAGATTTATTTCCCTCATCATGTTGCTGCATGTCTGCGTGCTGATGGTGTGTTTGCAGAGCAGCTCTGAGTGATTACCGTGTAGAGCAACATTACAGGCTCTCTTACCACAACGAATTAAGTCAGAGTGCCAGGCCCACAGGGAGAACTCTTCATCAGAGGACCACGGAGAAGATAAAAGAGTGCAACAACTCAATCACTAACTGGTCACAGAGTTTAACAGGAGACAAAACTCAGTGTGACACATGCAATGCATCTAATTACCATGAGAAACACAGGTGGAGGCAGCAAACAACACAACAGCCAGAGGCAACAGAAAGTCACAGGAAAAAAGAAACAAGAAAGGTGGTATTCAGCAGTCTATCAAACAAAACAGTGAGCTGGCTGCAGCACAAAAACTTAACTACATGGATAATACAGCACAGAGAGCTTTCAGCTCAAGCATGAACTCACAGAATTTATGACTCACACAGTTGGATGCATGTGTCACAGTTGTCTCTCTTGCACCACCTACTCTCAAAACACTCATGTACATGAGCATACAAACACCATGAGAACCTCATACTGTGATTACTGTCTGCAGTCATAAGGTTAAGCTGCTAAATCAAACAGCCTGCCCTGAAGACACCAGTTCCCTGTGGTGACATGAAAGGCCTGGATGACCTGCATGGTGCCGGTCCCCATGGTACCGCTGCAGCCGTGCAAACAGGACCTCTGCTGGCAAACTCAGTGGGAGACATCCCCTTTGGGCCAGAGCCCCTTTGGATATGTTCGCTCAGCAGCAGAGGATCAAAGTCTGGTGGAGAAAATAGATCAGATTAATGAAGCCAAGCTGTTTCTTCAGCGCAGACACGTGGACGGTGACCAGCACGGTGAAATCTGCTCTGCTGCAGATTTTGCTGTTACACAACTTTTGTTTTGGTGTACACAAAATGAAATCTAAAATCACTTTTTGGAAGGAATATCTGATTTATTACAACTAGGGTGGATTTTTCAAGATTTGGTAATCTTTAATGAGTTTACTCTCAGTTAGAGTTTGCTCTTACTTGTTAGTAATCGTATCTTAAAAGGTCTCTAATGCTGACACACAGAAAAACTGTATATCATCATCCAGTGCATTGAGTATTTTTGCCTTAGGTGAATATTCATTTGAAGTAGTCAAACTCAGGAGTGGCCTCAGATTTAAGCATGCCGTACTGTATGCACAAAAGCTTGGGGGGGGGGGGGGGGGGGGGGGGGGGGGGGGGGCAGGGAAAATAGTTTATTAGGTGACGGTGGCATCAAAACTAGTTCAACTCAGGTAAATGGACCTATTAAGTTCAAGACATGTCTTAGCCATTATTTTTAATATTTATTTTGGTGAAACACAAAAAGGTGTGCAGCTTCACTTTCTTACCTCTTTAGCAAAGTTTAACTCGGCAAGCTTAAAAATTGGGATCAAGACTTGTAAATGGCTGATATCTAAAACCAAAAAACAAGATCTAAGGCAAAAAATGCCGATGGCTGAACCCCTTTGTTTAGTTGAATTTTTACAGTCTCCTTGTTTCTGAATCTCACAGCACAACAACTAATATCATATTTCAAGCAAGTGTGGTTCATTTTTTCTTTTACAGTGATCTTTTTCTCCTGTTATGAAAGGGACAGTTTAAAAATGCTACAGCTATTGCCTGGTGTGAATACTATATTACCAGACATTGGTAAAAGCTGGGGTGAACTTGTAAATTTACATTAAAATAATATTCATATTAACACTAAGATATTTAATAAAGTGATAAATGTTCACAGGTTTAAAAGTTATGTCGGATCCTGACAGTTTTCAATTTAAATTTTCACTTTTCTTACATTTTTCTAAATTTTACCTGTTCCTTTTGTCATTAGGATGATCTGTTTTCATAGCCTTGACAAAAAGGGTCAGAATTTCACACCACCAAGTGTAGTAGATATTCTCTTACTGCGGAGATGCCTTGGAAAAGTGGTAATTCATTTTTACCCCACTTACTACCCACTTCTTTTAGTCTTATTGATCATCATTCTACAGTTTATTAGACCGACTTCATATTTTAGAACTTCAAATACCATACTGTCATATCACTCACACTGCCTATCTGCCCGCTGGTGAGACATAGCGCCAGGTGAAACATACTGATAGTGGCCCTGCGCACGGCATGACAGGCAGGGGAAATGAAGTGGAACCATAGATCAGAGTGGGGAGGAAGCCCTCTGAAGGACGGATTTGTCAAGCGTCCCTCGACCCACATGCAGATGGATTGGAGGCAGTCTCATTAAAAATAATTGTCCTTGAAACGTATGGCCATCCGGACCCTGAGGAATACCTTTGGCTCTCAGGGTTGGTAATTGAAGCTGACCACAGTAAATCAGCCTGAGCAGTTGTTGCATTGACAGCCCAGGGGAAGATTAAAGCTGGATTCTCAGCACTGGGAGAAACTTGGATTTACTGTGCAAAATAACAGCCACAGACCACATAAGTCAAGCCAAATGAACATGTTACTGCAAGTGTTGGTGTGTTGTTGTGTGTCATGAGAGTTTGGGCATTGATTGGCACAATCACACACACTGAGGAAGAGCCAAGACTTTAACCTTTGTATGAAGGTCAAATGTTACAAATTAATCAAGTATGCACATCTGAGATTACAAAGATAATATGAGTTTTCTTTTTTAACGAATCAAATTAACTTCTCTTCCTTAGATACTGTTTTTAAAATGCAAATAAAACTTGAACTTTGGTCTTCAGGGCCTGTAAGATGTCAGCATGGAAAGCATGCCACCATTTCTGGGACATAACAGATCAGTGAATAACCTCTCACTGTGCCCCATGAAGGGTTGAGAGATGATAGTTTGAGTCTAACTTCTGTCTTGTTCCAGACGCTGATTACCCTCCGTGCAGTTAACTTGGAGCTCCAGCTAATTAGCATCAATGGTAATTAGCAGAGTCGTTAAGAGCCTTATAATCAACTTTTCTCCTTCACGCATTTGACTCCCCGGGGCTGTCAGGTCTGTCTCTGTCGGTTCCTCTTCCTCAGTAGGCAACATACATTATACATGCTGAGTTGCAGAGCTTGTTTTTGTGAAATGGTGACAGTGAGTCTGTTTGAATTCTGCTCAACAGCTCCCAAATACTCTGCAGTCATTGCTTGGCATCGAGGATAACTGTCCATGGTGCTGAACAGAGGCAGACTGTGACAGCTCCACTGACCCACAGCACAGACACAGAGGACACCTCACAAGATGACTGTAGAGGTCTGAAAAGTCTCCTCAAGAGGTGGATGTATTAGCATGATTTTTTTTGGCTGGTATGGCTCCTAATTTAACTACATGTATCAGTTGTCCTGTTTTGTGAAGTGAGCAGTAAACAAATTGCCAGAAAGAGTGCCTGAAAGCAATTCTTTTCGATAACAGATCAGCTACTCAAGCATGCATTCATCCAACACACTTATTCTAAGTCAATCTTTACAGCAGAATTGAACATGAACTCAGAACTTTACTCTGGGAACTAAAAGATGACATCTTAAGGATTGTACCCATGTACTATACAATTTATCAGTAACACCTATAATGCAAACATTGTTGAGCCATTTGTGAAGGATTCTTGACTGGATCAGAAAATGCTTGTTTGGGCTCATTTCCCCATTCAAGTTCGTACTCTTTGTAATGAATCTACTCTGGACTTTTAAAAATTGCCACAAGCCAAATTTATACTCATATGTGTACTTACACTGCCTGGACAAAAATAAAAGTTGCCACCACAAAAAAAGGTTATGCACTCTGGTATTTCTTTGGACCACCTTAAGCTTTGATTGTAGCACGTATTTGTTTTGGCATTGTTTCGATAAGCTTCTGCAATGTCACAACATATATTTCCATCCAGTGCTGCATTAATTTTTCACCAAGATCTTGTATTGATGGTTGATGATGGGAGAGTCTGACCACTGCACAAAACCTCTTCCAGCACATCCCAAAGATCAGCGGGGTCCAGGTCTGGTCTCTGCCTCATGCTCCCTGCACCTTTTTTTTTTTTACAATTTGAGGCTGATGAATCCTTACATTATCATCTTGGAATATGCCCATGCTATTAGGGAAGAAAACATTTCTTGGTAGAATAACCTGGTCATTCAGTATATTCAGGTAGTCAGTAGACCTGAGCAACTGCAGCAACCCCAGATCATAGCACTGCCCCCACAGGCTTGTACAGTAGGCACTAGGCATGATAGGTGCATCACTTCACCTGCCTCTCTTCTTACCCTGATACACCCATCACTCTGGACCAGGGTAAATCTGGACTCATCAGACCACATGACCTACTCTCATTCTTCCGGAATCCAATCTTTATGCTCTTTTGCAAACTGAAGCTTTTTTCCCACTTAGCCTCACTGATTTATGGTTTTCTTAAGGCGACACAGCTGTTCAATCCCAATTTCTTGTGTTTCCTTCGCATTGTGTGTGGAAATGCTCTTACTTTCACTCTTAAACAAACTCCTGAGTTCTACTGTTGTTTTTCTTCAATTTACTTTGGACAAATGTTGAAGTGATCGCCGATCACAATTATTCAGGATTTTTTCTAACCATATTTCTTTTGCTTTGTGAAATCCAGGTGGCGTCTTATTTTTTTTTTTTAGCCAGGTAGTGTATCTGTATTTTTATTCATAATTATGCAGGTCTTATCGACACCTATTCATTATTGAACTATATGGAACATGACCAAAATGAGGATTAATCTTGTAACTTTAATCAGAGTTTATCTTGTTGTTTAAACATTATCATCTCAGGGCTCAGCTTTACCTCATGGTGTGTTTGGAGAAGTGGATGGATGTTTTGCAGTCAATTACTTTGCAGGTTGTGGGTGTTGGTGAGAAGTTGCTAATCCCCTCTTGGGACATTGGCAAAACTATGTTTGTGTTTTGGCTGCACAGGGCCTAATGTGTTGCCATGCATTCATCCTCTACTAATCATCAAAACACAAACACCCACTCACTCTGCACGCTGAGAAACACAGAGTTCACACAGACTTTCATCACACCTGTTGCTTCTGGTGAAAAAGGAACACACTGGGTGTGAGTGTGTGCTTTGTGTGGATTTGTGTGTTTATGTTTATGTGTGGGTGTGTGGTTCCAAATTCTGATTTGTAACAAAAGAAAGAAGGCTATAACCTAGCCAGATGAATTTTCAGTCTGATGTAAGAGAGGGAAAGAAGGTCTGTTCCACATTACAAATGTATGTGTTCATTGTGCTGCGAAGAATCAAGCTGCACATTTGTCAGGAACAGAACTGTTCCTTTATTAAACTCTTTTGTTCTCATTTCATGATAGAAATGATTTTACTTTGTGTCTAGATAAGAAAAATCAAATATGAAGCTGCATTAAGTCCATTAAAATTTAATTGATAATGTAAATGTTTTTCATTATGTGAAAAGTTTAACATTGACAAATGTGATAGGGCAACCTTTTTCTTAAAAAAATGATACTCACAAAAGGTAATTATTCCATGTAAAACTGTTATTTTTTCTGTGTTAAACTACCTGAAGCTTACACTTCCAGATTTGAAAAAAAAACGAGTTTTTATTTCCATGTTAATGACATGAATTATGTTTTTTTGGTGAAAATGATGCCACCTATTTCAATTATTATTGTCAGTGTTCATTTTATTTTGATCATGATTGCTTTATCAATGCAGAACTGTTGCTTGGATACAGCAAGATATTTTGATTTAACTGACCTTTAAAATAATAATGAAAAAAGTGACAACAGTGTCACTGCACAGGTGTCAGTTTTCACCTCCAGTCCAAGCCTAGCATATAGAAGTATGAATCAAACAATTGTCACATTGGGTGTTTTTATTGAGGTGTGTTATGGGTTTGAGTGTGGGGAAAATGAAACGGTCTCTCCCTTGAATCTGCCGGGCCCATCACTCCCTATCCTGATGCAACCAGAACCAACTGTCACCCTCCACTGAACCTGCCAGCCAAGGCCATTTGTTTGCATAAGAGACCTGCCAGCAAAGCCATGTTAGTGTGGCCGAGGAATAACTGAAAGGGCAATACAAAAATGCATTCACTGACATGCGCACACACACACACACACACACACACACACACACACACACACACACACACACACACATTCAGACACACAAAGTGTGAGACAAGGCTGTTCCTGTCGATGGGGTCTGGCCAAGCAGCCACTTTACCATCAGCCCAGGTGATAATGATGATGCTCCATCAATGCCAGAGAGATCGGAGCTGAGGCAATACAAAGCATACACATCCAGAAAACACACACAAACACACACAAACACAGCAAAATGATCCCCTGTCTTTTTGAATATATTGCTGTTTAATGAGGGTAATTACCTGCAGTATTTTAGTCTTTATTTCTCTCTTATTAGCCCTTTGTGCACTCACTGTCAGACTATTCTTGCCATCCTGGCACATTCTCAAAGTGAAAACTTAAATGGAAAATTGTTATTATGATGCTAGGAGAGTAAACATGGGTGTCTTGGGGTTCATTCATTGCAGGGTGGGGGTGGGAGTAAATGAGAAGGAAATAACAAGGTGATTCGAAGCTTATGAAGTCAAATGAAACAAAGAGGCATCAGTTAGCAGCTTACATTCATGGTTTAAACACAGGTTACAAGATGGATAGACATTCAGACCTAAACCAATCTTGTAAGGTAGGTCCTAAATCTCTTCTGCAAAATAATAACATCTAGTGTAATTTTTGATGGGTATAATTAGGTATGAAAATGTGTTAAAATAGCTAGAATAAGTAATGATTTGGTGACCAAAAACTGTAAATATTTAAGTCAAGCTTTAGTCAAGGCTTTACCGAGTGTTTCAATGTTGAACATTCCCCTCTCTTTACACCTTTGCTTGTGCAATATCTTTGTTGAATAATTTAGCCTCATATCTCCTCCCTGTGTAAAGTTGCTGTGCTGTCACTGTCAATCTACTAGGTTAAAGAAAGGTCATTTCATGCAGATAAAAGTGATGCTATTGAAGAAATTTCCTTACTCCAAGATGAGTTCAAAGACAAATCTTTTTTTGGATGCTATGGCTCTGTATTGAATGTCTTAATAAAAGTGCCATAGATTTTGAAGCAATAAAAAGAGTGTCCTACATTGGTCCTTATATACACCTGCAGTTAATAAATGGGGAAGCTAGGGTTGACAGATTTAAAGTTATCGTATTGGTATCTAGATATGAATATTCAAGATTTTAAAATCCCAAAATCAGCAAAATCAAAGATATCTATATATAGATTATATAGATATAGATGATATAGATAGATGATATAGATTTTTCTGGAAAACACTAAGTTTTCACTCAACCCATGGTCATGTCTTATTGATATCCAGATATCTGGCATTAATAGCAAGATATGAAATTTGGTATTTGGAAATGTGGTTCAGTCCAAGTAGACAAGGAGTCTCTCTGAATGTGTCAGAAAGTTTGCCAAAGTAAAGGAGAAATCTGCATCATGGCACACATGTTGCTGGTCACTTTTGCGCTCATCACTTTAACACCCAAGACCCTAAAATCTCTCCCTAAATTGGTGCCAGTAGACTTGTTTGTTGGTCTAAAAAAGTGGTATGATCAGGCGTTACAATGCTGTTTTGAAGATTTTGAAAGTGGCTCTGCCTCAAGCATACAAAAACTGAAATCTTTCAGTGTTTCCTCTAAGATGGGCTTAATGGTGTATGCCCACTCACAAGCAACCACATTGCCTTGAGACTCACTACCTACCTTAGCTGCTCCACTTGTCTCAAATTGAGGAGACCTTTCAATAAATAAAACTGGATTTTGACAAGGTTTATTTACCTCACAGGATACTACTGTATCCGTGAAAGCATTATTTTGACATACGAGGGAAAAAAGGCACTTACCAGCAGTGCTGTCACTCATGTTTCAGTATTCCAGATTTTGTTTTCAGAATTATTGTCGTTTGTTGCAAAATTTGCATCTTTGTGTTTACTTGTATTGTATTTCATATCCGAGTGGCACCTAACTTGATTAATTAAACACAGACATGGAACAGGAAGCTTTCAGCTCATCAAACTACCACTCAAATCATGAATGATGCAGAGACAGTGTTTGTTGTGATGGGTCAGTTTATAACACTTTACTCATGTCAATGTGTGTTTCTTCTTTTGCCTAGCTTTGATTGAGACTTTCAAGTTTTGGATTGCACTCAAATTGAAATCTTAAAGTGTAATACAAACTAATAAATGTTGCATCACAGCCAGATTCATAACCAAGCCACTAAGTTAGGGCTTATCTAATGTTCTGCTTAATTTTAATTGCAACTTCCATCAGCTCTCGCATCTTTTTCCTGCAATGCAATGATTTCTGGCAGGAAAAAAAGAGCGCTTTTGTGTTGGCACATTGAGACATTATGGACAAGAACAGAAAAAGTGAGACATTACCAGCTTTTAGTGGAGAGAGTGGCTGGGGCACAAAAATGATACTGTTTTTTCTTCATACCTTATTCTCTAAATGGGGTGAATTATTGCTGTCAACACACGCATTACCTCCCAACTCTTATCCTGACACACACATGAATGCAGAAACAGACACTTGTACACTCTAAAACACAGGCACATACCCTTGAGGGCCTGCAATGTTTGTTGGGAAATAAATCAAAATCGTGACATCTTATGGCACAATATGATGGAATTTCAAGGACAGAAGGGAAGAGGATTTGAGCTTTAACCAAGCTGCACTCAGAAGGATTTCATAAGACTCCAAATGCTTATTTTTCACTCATTTTACCATTTTTGACAAAAATATGACCACCAGTGAGAACAATTTTGCGATGTATTTATGATATGACCTATATAAAGGTTGTAGCCCCGGCCCTCTATTCAACCCTCTTTTCTCTCAACCCACATCAGACAGTCCCTGGAGTCTTGTGGTGTGGCCACTGAAACATATGTGAAGAACTGCAATAGTGAAGATAAAAACATAAGAAAAAAAATCCTGAGAAAATAAACAAGGACAAAGATTTGCACAACATGCTCCTGCTCACACACACCAACACACACACAGTCACCCACAGTCCCTCACATGTCTCGCCCACAGCCCTTCTGGGCTTGTCTCCATGGTAACAACAGCAGGGATGGTGTCCTTGGCAGAGATGGAGGGATGAAGCGATGGAAGAGAGAGTGGGGCAGAGAGAAAGAGAAAAAGAGAGAGAGGGAGGTACAGACACTTGTTGAACAGTTAAAAGGATGCCTTGACATTCTGAATTTTAATCTGGTGTAAATTATGTTCATTGTCCCTCAGGCTTTCCTCTCCTTTCCCCCTCAGTGCATTTGAGATGAGAACCAGTGATGCAACACACTTTTTCTGCAGGGATTGGTTGACATTTTCACTCTATTTCAATTATTTTTCTTTAACAAGTTGTTTTAGCAGCAAGGACAATATCTCTCCATTTGCAGCCATGGCTGTGGCTTTGTTTACATTATTTAGAACAAAGGGTCCGTTCAACTTTTCTGTTTTAGTGTTGACTGAGTTTGCCTCGAGTCGATGTGCACACATCAAAAATTTACATTATGTGCCAGCTGTGCTTATAAAAGACTTTATTTTTCCACTTGGGTTTGCTTTGACAGATAAGATTGTGGCAAAATGTCATGATGCCCTGTAGGTAGCATACCAAAATGAAACGTAGTTCTCACACAAAATAACAGCAGAATGTTGTTAATAATCAAAAAGCTCTACTTGCCATTCCCGGAGGCAGCGTGATTCTTTTCAATCTCAGCTCTGACTCTGCTTTTTAAAAGAGCTTTTTCTCATATCAAAAAGACAAGTCAGTGAATTAATGACATTTTCACACAAGAAACGGCCTTGCAGGCACATTTCCCAGAGTCACAAAGCTCACATACACTGTGAATACCTCTGTGAAACGCTTTGGTTGAGCCAACAAACCACAACAAAAGGTGCTACAGCTCTGCCCTTGTGTTTGATTCTGTTGTAGAGAGGATTCATTTGAAAACATACAGCTGTACTTTGAAGGCAGTTATCAATCTCCAAACATTACTTAGAATCATTTGATACAGACTTTTGACGGTGGTGTGTTGAAAGTTTTGGACTGCTGTTTTGAACTGGTCTTGTTGTCAGTAAACCTTTGCACTCCAATTGTGACAAAATGTATAATTTTTGCGAACAATACATGCTAAATCATTGTGACAAAATGTTTACGATTGTAATGATACAACCCTGCTTGACCAAACCTCAGATGTTTCAGTGACACTTTAGAAGTTAAAAAAAGAGACTTATAGTTGTGATTTTGTTTTAGGTTGTTGCACTTCATATCACTCATAACAATACTTAACCAAGTTCTAAGAGGTTGAATATTTCTGCTCATTTCATCATTAATCTCTTTTATGAAAATCAAATCTTTAAGTCAGACAAATGGAAAAAAGTATATCTGACTGTATCATGTGAGCACTCTATGGTGAGATCATGTCAAAGCAGAACTGGGGCCCTCAGGCATTGTTGAGGATGCTGACCTTGCTCCTCACCACTATGTTTCAGCTAGTTGACTGACGTCAGTCACCAAACACTCTGGCAGATGTCTCGATAACAAGCACCCTGTTTCCTCACACTGTTTTGTTGTGTGCACATGTGTGTGGGTAAAACAGATGAGAGAGAGAGACAGCTTTGGGAGAGACAGAAAGACAAAGGGGGGAATGAGAGTTGTCCCCCATGTTCAGACACTCCCTGTCTTGATAGCAGATGGGGCACATCAGATAAAGAAGTCCTTATGGTGTACAGGGCTTTCAGGAGGGGAAGTGTAGGTCATACACACACACAAACAAACACACACATATTCATGCACTTTTAAAACACGTCCTGTACCTTTCATGCTGGTACTGTAGGAGGCAGAACAAGTAACATAAGTAAAAAAAAGCACACAGATGATGGGTGCAAGAGAAGAGAAAGTGACAGGGAGACTATTTTATACATATCAGTCAAGGTGTTAGAGGCTATGAGTTAAAATAAATGTACAGTTTTTTTATGAGACTTGAGTAAATAGTTAAACGTAGATAAGCAAAGCCTTAAGTCAAGTGATGGAAGTAGATGACACAAAAGCTGAAGACAAAGACATTAAAGATGAAACACTACTTCATCCCCTGTCTCTCCTCACTGCTCTCCTTTTGTTCTTCCCCCTCTTTGCGTCCACCTGAGTGTTGTTGTATTTTTCCTTTGAACTGTTCCCTGAAAGGCCTGACTTTTCGTGCGATTAAGAGCCTCACTGTTCCTGTCTTTTGACTTTGCCATGCAGCGTGTATTAACTAGATCCATGTCAGCATCCATCCCTCTTCCCGAGTGTTGTTTCAGATCTGTCAGAACTGTGTGAGGGGAAAATAAATAAATAAGTAAGTAAGTAAGTAAACACCCTCTGGAAAAACAGAGCCATCAGCTCCCACAGCTTATGGCTGTCTTTGATTCCTACAAGCACTTTCACGCTTCTTTGCTCATTCCCTTTTCCCCTCATCTATTCAATAGATGAGGATATTGATAGTGAGAGGCATATGGCATGTGCAACTCTAAAATTATGGCCAAAGTCGGTGATTACAATAACCGCTGCTTCATTCTGACAAATATTTCCCAGAACCACATTTATATTCATTCTTTTTTTAATGTCCTATGACACAAGCTGTTTCTCTTTGAATTTACACGGAGCAGGTTTTAGGACCATCTTTTCTTAAATGGAGCTTCAAAGCACTTTTTAATGGCTCGTCGCCCGCTCGCTCATTTATTAGTGTTAGCAATCGTCTGACTCACACAGGGACTGTGGGTCGAGTGGAGTGGAGTCCACAGTAAATTCACCCAGCTCTGTTGGTTGCTCGCAATAAAAGTATTTCATTAAAATCCTTCATTGTTAGCACAATAACAATATCTCAAAGGGCTTTTTTGCATTATGAAGAGAGATTGACAAATTTGAAGTTATTAAACAAAAATAACTATTTGAGTAACTAAAAGTGTATCAATTAATGCTTAAATTGCTTAACAGCAGCCATCAGGATGAGTTTGCCTGCAGCTGATCCCATTTATTTGAAATTAAATTAATCGGGAGTTCCAGTCTTTTTCAAAACCAATCTGTAGTGAACCTAAATGTCTAATCAAGATTCAGATGCAGTTATACCATGGCAATTCCCTTTCAACATGAAGGCACAATTCAAGAGTAGTGCTGACGCTCTGTTTGCCAAAACGAACATTTTGATGAACAGCCTGATGACTCAGGAAGAGTCTTGGCCTTGCACAGTTTGTCCAGGAGAAATGTTCATATCAAGCTGTGGATGGTGGGACAGTGGAGAGAAGGCTTCGTAGAATGCTCTGGATGGATACAACCTACTACTAGAGCTACTAAATAGGAATTTAATGGTATCGTCAATTTTTGCTGTATTGTAAGAACAAAAGTGTCGGGAAAATGGCGTGGCCCTGGGGAACAGCAGAGACCAGTGCATGATACATGCTTGTCATCTTCTGCGCTCTTTTTAGTGCCTTGAGCCTGGATTCATGCCAGATCTGTCTTCATTCTGTCTTTCTCCATTTCATCTTGACTGCATGCTCTCTCTGAAGTGGGGGCCGAAGATTCAGCCCAGCATATTGCAGGACTGTTCCTCAGATGGAGTTGCAAGAAAAAGGAATTCTCACAGCAATGATGACCCCTCTCATTCATGCTGGACCTCAAACCAATTGACTCCAGGTCTGGCACCCCCAACCATGTTGGTTTGTTATTGTGGTAAAGTGATGTACGACATCAAAATGGTTGATTGAACTCTGAAAGTCTACAGGATGTTTTAGTGTTGTTTCATTGCCTGATTTCCTGTCATGCGCGAGGTGCTTTGTGCAAATTGATCATCGCAAATTGTTTTTTGGGCATCCAATGAAATAGAGGTCTTGCTATTTGATCTGAAAGGTTCCGTCCCAATACGTCTGACACCGACCTGGAATGTAACAGTGTGGAGTAAGTGGGAATCAACACAATGCCTTTACTGGCAGATGAACACACGTTGAACCAGTTCAGTTAGCTCTAATAGCCATATCTTTGAAAAGCATGATGCTGCACTGCTCCCTGGTATTCCTCCTGTGCTGTGTTAGCATGGCTAGCTCTTCCATCTCAATGGAGATAGGTCTTAAATTCCTCGTAACGATGGATGAGAGGACAGGTTGATATCAACTCTTCTAAGCAGACACTGAAGTACTAGCATGTTGTTTTTGTCTCCTTTTCTTCAGCTGGCAGGGGACATTGGGTCTAGCAGTGATTAGCATAAACATGCCTAAGGTTAAGAGCTGAAATCTTGTGTGAACAATGCAACCATGGTTACATGTAGGATCTTGAAGGAGAAAAGAAAAATAGGAGGAAAAAGTGTATTGAAGAAAGAACTAGAACAAGCTGCCACTCAAGCAGCATTTTCCAACACATGAATGCCTGACACTTTATGGTAACCAAAATATAACTCCGGTCAGCATTTTCGACTTGGTGACTCCACGAGATTTGCATGGATGGAACTTTTTCTTTTACAGTTTTTGTAAAGACTGTTGTATGATATTACTAAATTCCAACTGTAAATGATTTTATATAAAACAATATAACATGTTTTTGTTCTGCAATAGGCAGTTCTCTTCTGTCTGGCCATTCACTCAGTTGACGGTATCAAGCTCTTAATAAACTTTTGTTGTTTAAATAAATAACAGTAAAAGTACAAAAGTATGCATGAGAAAATCATTGTGCACTGGTAATCTATAAATATCCTCTCCTCACTCTGTCTTTCCACATAACTTTTGTTGTTGCTTTGATTGGTTGTAACCATTATAGTTCAAAGGTTTGTCAGTACATGCAAGACAGACAGGCAGAGAGGGCAGGTGGACTGGAGCAACTTACTACAAATCAACAACTTCTGTGTGGTTTTTCAAATATAAACCAGAAAATGATAAGTGTGTAAGCTTTGTGAAAGGCAATCTCAAGCCCACAAAGAGGGGAAAAAAGAGCTGGATTTGAATAATTTAAATTGTAATGGAGTCTACCACATACTGTGCCAACTATGATTATGATATGCATGCAATACATAATGGCACTGAAATGTAAATCTGGATGCATGTTCCATCCTTTATTTGAAACACAGTAACAAAGTAATGGGCTTAACCAATTGTAATTACCCATATTGAAGAGTGTACAGTGTCCTGGAAGCAGTTTGTACCCTGCGGCTATCCTACTTAGTGCTTAGAAAAGAATAAAACAGCTGAAGGTTACAACATGCCTCAGCTTTAAAGGATAAAACCCCCATTTAGAAGCAGATGCTTAGGGGAAATTAAAAAATCAGGGGAGAGTTCACTGCCTGAGATTGCATCACAGACAGCCGACAGCATAATACACAATCGGCTTATCTTCCTTGAGTTAGCCTATTCCTCTCTAGGCACTTAAAACAAAGCATTGAAAATACTTCTACCTGGTCCCATCTGTGTGGCTGGAATCAGGCCAAGTGACAATGTTTTTGTCTGATAACAGCCTGACTCTATGATCAGAAGGCAAACTGCAGGTCAAATTGATGAGTTATTAGAAGTGTTAGCAATCTTTTAGATAAAAGTGGATTAAAAGCAGTAAAATAAGTCTTGATAATGAGACAAACCTACTTCAATTTATCTTCACTCAGAGATTAGACTCTTAGTAGCCTATTCACATGATTGCATCTGAAACAAAGTATGTTGTATTGCCATGCATGAAGGCTCAGAGGATTTCCTTTGCAACCCACACAATACATTCCATTTTCTCAACCCCGAAATTACAGTCCCAGTAATTACAGAACTCTAATTAAGCCAGGACTGGCAGAGAATGGGGAAGGCATGGTCCCATGACATTTCTTCAACAGGAAAAATGGTATTCCATATTTAGCTATGGTTTTGAAAAAAAATGGCAGGATAATGGATTAAGAAACATTGAAGGATAATGGCTAAGACGCTCCGGAGAGGCAGGCGTCCTCGAGTTGGCATCCTCTAATGAATACTTCACTTTATTTTGTGTGACCAAAATCATGATGAGAGAATTAATATTTGAGATGACAATGAAGACCTATGACACTATTAATTTACCTAAATAGTATGAAATTGTACAGCTTTATCATAATGAATTTGCCAGCTTGAATGACAATGATTTCATTAAAGTAAAAGTGCAATTCCCCATCAACTAAGCCTGACATTGTTGCAGTGGGATCTACATCTCTTAAATCTTCTTCTCTACAACCTATTTCAGGTGAAACTAAATGGGTCAAAGCAACAGCAAAAACTGCTAAATTATGTTCATCAATTATTTGGATAGTTATTAAGGGGTAGAATTTATTGACACAAGTATCCTTTTAAACAAATTAAACCAACAAACAAAAACAGAGTCTGAAAAATTATACTTTTATATTCTGGTTGGACTGTATGCATCAAAGCATCATGTCAAGGCTGAGGTGCAATATCAAGATATATTTTTCATATCATGATATGGCCTGAATTATTGAGATATGAATAAAATACCATGTAACCCAGCCCAAGTAAGATGCACAAATGGATGCTCATTCAGATTTATTTGTAATGTCATTTGGCATAGACAGGCTACATAAACGTGATTGAAAGGCTCAAATATATCCCTTAACCCAGTGATATGTATGTTGTGTATGCGCATATGGAACTGGCAACACTGAAATTATATATTTTGCAGCACTGATGTAATGTAAACATAGAATTTCTATTGCCATAATCAGCAAACAATAAACCTTCAAAAATATAAAATTGGACACTGTATCAGGGTTTAGAGAAAAGGATAGCTTTACACTTCCTTAAAGCTTCAGTTCACACACTGTCACCAGCTGGCGACTGAAGGCCTCTTGTGAATGTCGAGTAACTTTCTACAGGAAACTAAGCAGTGACATGGATGGATTTCCTGTATATTTCTGCATAAATAACTCAGCGAGGGCTTTTTTTGCACCTGATCAGATGATATGCATTGTGATCTGACAGCACTGATTGATTCTTCTCTTCCTGGCAGCCAGCTGTAATCAACGGGAGCTGACTGCTAAATGAGAAAACACAGCAAGTTCCCTGCATCGTGACAATGTGGCAACATAGACCAACTAAGATTTTTTTTGTCCTGACCATAAAAGCTGTACAGCAACGTTTCAGTACCAGAGAACTGAACTACAAATGCAAATTATTTGCCTTGATTGCTTATTGATTGCTGGAGCATTAACTCACTTCAGGTTTGGTCTTTTGTATTTATACATACTGTAATGTGTTAACTGTTTTGTAATTTACGTTTGCATGCAAATCGGAGAAAAAGTCCTGAGATGCCTTCTGTGAAAAAGGAAATTTTAATGACATATTCAAGAGGTACTTTTTCACTAACAAAGCCTTTTGTTCCCCATTGTACTTTATGGTACTTTATTCAGTTTTCTTGTTGTTAAGACATGTTTTATACACCCACCCCTCTTTTAAAAACAAAGACTCAACATCCCTCCTAATCTCAATATAAAGTTCCTGTGGGTGGATCAAGTCCTGTCCAGCTGAGCTCAAGTTTTGTCCCTGCTGATTTTAATAAACAGGAGCACTTGCACTGCTTACTGTATATGTGTTTATGTGTGTTTGGAGAAAGAGAGATGTGTGATTGGAAACAATACCATCTATCAGGCTAAGAGTATTTGTCACTGTGAGAAAGGAGGAGAGGGGGAGGAGAAATAGCGCTGCCTTGTCAGGGAAAATGTGCTTTTCAGTAACAATGGCATTCTCGGTACACAATCTGTCTCACTCGGCCCTGTGGGGAATGTGTTTGTTTCTTCCTCCACCTGGCAGGGGACAAAATCAATCATGACTTATTGTTGGACTTGCCTTTACAGTGTCTCTCACGTACATGTCCTCAGTCTACCTACGCCATCAGAAAGGACAAACACGCCCAACATCACCCCGCCAAAAAAAAACAAAGCAAAAAAGAGCAGCGACTGACGTTTGGCAGACCATCGATCAGTGTAGTGGAACATTTTGAGCGCCATTGTTTGTCTTTTGAATGCACCACTCATTTGAATGACTTCCCTTTGTTCTAAAATCTTGAGACACTGACAAGAAAAAGCAAAACACGTCAATCCCAATTTGTGCCACTCTCTAGATCTCTCTATCCCTATTCACTAAATTATACCTTGTTCCCTGTGATACCTCTCTTTGGCCAGATTCCACTCTACCACCACTGTTGTAATGAAGGTGAAATAATGCATGAGGGTGGCAGAGGGGAAACTCTCTATGTCTCATTATACAATATTAAGAGACAAGAAGCACGAAGGGAGATTTTTCTCCATGTATCACTCTTATATTACTGATGTCCTTGTAACTGACAGGAGGTTTTCACATTGGCCAATTACTGCTCCCTGAAATGCTACACTGCATTCGGATTGGATCAGACTAGACAACAGGGAGAGATGGAGCCAAGGTCCAGAACAAAGGCTGCATATATATTACGTCCACAAAGCAAACATACACTCTGAGCCAGTAATGGACTCCAACGAATAACAACCAATAGAAGTAGGTGACCCTTGCTCAACTTTGACATGCCTTTCACCCTTGCTTTCTCATGCACACACAAAATGAAACCTATGCGGAAGTGCTAAAAGCTGCTGTTCATCCAAGGTCTGCTTAATGCTGAGCTGCAGAAAGACCAGTTTCCCCATCAGCCACCACACACAAAGCCAATCACAAGGACTTTTACAACATTAAAAAAACATACCTAAAGCCTGGTTCAAATTAAAGCGCGACAGATTGATCTGCGGTTAATTAACATTGGCCAATGTTGCCCATGTATAAACTTTTCCCTGTGTGGAGATTCTGTCACTCCTGCGCCTTTCCAGTTATTCATCATATTTACCAGTTTGATAATGAATAACTGCTGAACAAATGTCAGAGACCACGGTGTTTTATTTTATTGTGATTAAATGTGTTGTGAGGTAGGGGGAGCAGCACTGTGAAAAGGAAATCTGGATTAGGAAGTAGGATGGGAGCTGGGGAGGCAGAGAGAGGCTGACAAAGCAAGTGGCAGGCTGTGATTTTTTGATGGGATGCAGAAATAGGGGTCATAAAAGAGATGGAAGAGGGAAAAGAGAACAGAAAGAGGGAGGAAAGAGGGGAGAGGGCAAGAGGGATACAGGGAGTGCAGTGGGGATCCTGCACTGTGAAAGTAATGAGAGGTGACAGTGTGAATTACATTACTGCTAATTAATCCACGCTTGACCACGTTTACTAACGAGAATACAGACATACACTCCTGATCACACTTTGAGTCCAATAGACACAAGCAGCGATTCAACACACACACACTTTAGAGCACACAAACGTCACACATGCACATGCAGTGAAACACAGAGAAACATGCACACACACACAACTCTCTCTAAAAAACTGTCTTTTAGCTAACTTTAACCTTCATCCTCCAATCCCAAGATCAAGAACACAAATCCATTTATGGAACGCAGACCAAAAGTACCTACAGTGACACTATGCCTACTGACAAAGTTTAGCAGTGAGAAGCAAGATCTAGTCAAATTTGTTGAAAAAAGGTACTCATTGTGTAAATTCATGCTGAAATCCATGCTTGAACAGGTAAAAAATGTATTTAGGTATCTTCACTTATCAAGGCAACGCAGCATATCATGATGATGTGTTTAATGTTCTGTTGAAAAATAGAGCATTTTATAAAGTTTATTCCAAAGTCATTACGATGTGTTCAAATGTAACTGATAAAGAGTTACATTTTGTCCAAGGAAGACACTGTCATAAACTATTTTATTCATAATAAATGTAACTATAGTTAATAAATTTTTTTTTTCTCAGACAAATAACAGAAAAAATTCAGTTGTGAATGGTAAATAGACCAGTACATATTTAACGCTTTTCTGGTCTTTCTGGCCATTCCAAGCGCTTTACTCTTCTGATCTCTTTCACTCATTAACACCTCATTCACAAACATATGGTGGATAGTGCATTGTAGAAGCTAATTCATTCAAGCTGATACATTCTCACTAACTCACATACCACTGAACAACAATTTGGGGTTCAGTGTCTTGCTCAAGGACACTCCTGCATGTGACTGCAGATCCCTATCTATTGGTGCATTTGCTCATGGGAAATAGAGTCTTTGAGACCACAGAGACCATGCAGTTTTTTATTTCCCAGTTTTTCGTAGGGAAAATATTTTCCTGAAATCCAAAAAATACTGTTTTTCTTGTCTCATTCTGCTCAGCTGTTTGAAGTATATTGTTTAAATGAATGCAACTATCTTCTCATTAAGTGGTTGTTCAAAAAATAAGTCTCTTATAACTCTTCTTTAATAAGTAATAAGAGGCATATGAAACAGACTGCTGGGGTTTGTTTTCATCGGCACTGGTAATAAATTTCAAGCTGGGGCTATTGTGTTGAAACACCTCTTCAGCTTTAAGGTTTTACACTTGAAATTCCACCTCTCATTGTGGACTACATGGCTGGCAAACTTGTATCTATTTTAGTACAGTAGTTGAGTCACATGAGCTTTATGGCTCTTAATTGAATAGTAGACTGTCTCGCCTGAAAGACCATGCCCACAGAAAGACTCACGCTGTCTGTTGCATTTGTTCTGGCATTTTGTCCGTGCTGGGAGCTAGCTAAGTACACGTCCCCGGGCACACAGTAGTAATACTCTATAAATCCTCCTCTTCTGCCTTCTCCCATTTCTCTGTTTGCACTTGCTCATTTTCATAAGAGGCGTCTCGTGTCTGTTTGCTTTGTCTTCAGTCATCTGAAAACAGACAAACATAGTGCCCACTGCTCCACCCACCCACACACACACACATCAGCACCTCCCAGCTCAAACTACAGTTGACTGTGAATGACATTCAAACCCACTGCTCTGGAGGGAAACTCATTATAGAATGCTAAACACTGCTATCCAGAGGGTCTCACAGTGTTAATGAGTGTTGGCAGAGAAGAGGACATGTGTGTCCTGTCTGCTTACTATAGCACCAACATACAAGTGTGACCTCCATGCCAAATTCACACACACGTAATTGCACACTTACACAAACACGCCACTTTAGAGCACTCAACACAATTTTCTCAGGGTGAAAATTGTTCCATCACTGTGTACTTGTAATTCACAGAGACAACACTGACAGTTGTGCTCATAAGTTTACATACCCTGGCAGAATTTATTTTTTTGGCAATTTTCTGAGAATATAAATGAACCAAATACTTTTCTTTCACTCATGGTTAGTGGTTGGATGAAGCCATTTATTGTCAACAACTGTTTACTCTTTTTAAACCATAATAACAATAGAAAGTACCAAAATGACCCTGATCAAAAGTTTATATACCTCAGTTCTAAATACCATGTATTGCCCCTTTTAATATCAATGACAACTTGAAGTCTTTTGTGGTCATTGTGGATGAGGGTCTTTATTTTCTCAGATGATAAAACTGCCCATTCTTCTTGGTAAAAAGCCTCCAGGTCCTGTAAATTCTTGGGTTGTCCCTCATGAACTGCAGGTTTGAGATCTCCCCAGAATGGCTCAATGATATTGAGGTCAGGAGACTGAGGAGGCCACTCTGGAACTTTCACTTTATTCTGCTGTAGCCAATGGCAGGTTGACTTGGCCTTGTGTTTTGGATCATTGTCATATTGGACAGTCCAACTACGTCTCATGCACAGCCTCTGAGCTGATGAGTGTAAATTTTCCTCCAGTATCCACTACCATGGTATGTAAACTTTTGATCAGGGTCATTTTGGTACTTTCTGTTGTTATTCTGATTTAAAAAGAGTAAACAGTTGTTTGACAATAAATGGTTTCACCCAAGCACTGACCATGAGTGAAAGAGAGGTTTTTGTGTACCGGTCATATTCTCAGAAAAATGGCCAAGAAACCATAGATTCTGCCAGGGTATGTCAACTTCTATGAGCACAATTGTACTTCTGTATTCCTTTTTTACTCAACTTCCTTTCTTTGTTTTTATATTTGCTTCCTCTCTAGCAATAGTGATATCAATACAACAATTTTAAATCCTCTAAAGTGAAGATTTTGTTCCACTGGAACAAAAGAGTTGTATTTTATAATTTATAATGCTCAAAAGCTCCAAAGGTTTGGTGTTTTTGTGAGTGCCTGAGCGTAAAGTAGAAGCTGAGAGACTGTTTGTGATAAATATCCTTTGCCACTGTCAGAAACAAGGAAGACCTTGTGAGGCAGGTTTTCACACTGCATCACATAATTACAGTCAGTAAACAGTTGGACTTAAGATCACTGCATTGCTTGAAGTTTTGGAGATTTCTTTTATTTTGACAGCCTTTGAGTGAAGGATCTGTTTTGTTTTCAGACTGAGAGTGTTGACACAGTAGGCAAACACGAAATGTGTGGTATTACACTATAATTTTACCGTTTGAAAAGACTTGGATGGTGTAGCATCACCACTGTAATGTTTTGTGAAACCTTTGGTTGGAAAGAAATAACCGGTCAGGTTTACTCATATAAATAAATGAGTGTTCTTCTGTGAAGTTAAAACTAAAACTGTTTTTTTTTCAGATTTCTAGGAACATGTTCGGGATTTTTCACTTATCCACCTTTTGACCTGTTCGTTAAATTTTGCAAAACACAATGAAGAAATGCTGGGGGGAGGGGCGTTTTGACAGTCAAAGGGTTGAAAAACAATGAAACTGAGTGGAACACATAAGAAAATAGAAACATCAGTATAACTCTCCTGAAAGCCCCAGACACTCTACCTTTTCTGCTGCCCCCCCTCTCCTCTTCTGTTTCCTGTGCCTCACTGTACAATGTGCGTAACCTTTATTTAAAGTGTCACCTGAGAAAAACCCTTATCATATCATTCACAGATGCGGCCTGTCAGCAGAGATATGTGCTCCGCATGTCCCCCGTGCTCATTTATCTGCTCAGCTGCAAGTATGTGCTGAGAGATGCAGCTCTGATAGTGAGCGGCACATGCGCACAAACATGGGAGAAAGCAAAGAGGCTGAATAACTGATTTCGATATGATCAGAGTGACATTTGTGCTGACTGTCACAAAAAACCCTCTCAAAATAGAGCCAAAAAATTCCACAAAGACCATCATCCGTGCAAGATATAAAACTCAGACACTTGGTTCTCTCATTTGCTCACTCTCTCACTCACTCACTCACTCACTCACTCACTCACTCACTCACTCACCCACTCACTTGCTCACTTAGACCTGGACTCATTAATCTGGAATTCTGCACTTTTGTAAATAAAATGTAATAAATTCAGTCTGTCTCCTGTTCGGCATGATCACTTACTCACATTCCCTCAGCTCCCCTTGCAAACACACCAAATGCACAAAAACTCATTTAGATATTCTCAGACGTATATCATCACGGCTATTTTTAGAGTGACTACTTGCTTACACTGGAATTCTTCCCCTCCAGTCGTGTCCATCTTTCACTGTCTCTCTGTTTCAAAGTGTCTACCACTCCACTGTTTTTCTTTGTTCTGCTTAGTGTCTTCTATTTCTTACATCAAAGTTGAATTTTTCCTGCAAACCTCCCCACCATGTCAAATAATCAACTTTTATGGCTTCACCCAACCACTAACCATGAGTATGAAAGAAAGGTTTTAGTGATACCATTCATATTCTCTGTCAAAAGGCAGAGAAATCATAAATTCTGCCAGGGTTTGTAAACTTATGAGCACAACTGTACATTTGCTTCTCCCCATTTCCCTTCCTCCTTCATCTTCTTGATGTCTCCCACGTAGAAGTAAGTGCGGAGCCTAACAGGAGACTGATTCAAAATGTGGCAGAGCTGTAAAACGACCCCCCTCCCCCTGTTCCTTGCTGTGGATTCATAGAATCATGACATGACATCAGGAAATAGATTTTTTTTCCAATGCAGAGGGTGATAATGAAGAGTGTTTTTTGGTTGAGCAAATTGACATGCTGAAATTAAATGGAAATGAGGCCCCGTTGGTGGTTGGAGTAATTTGTGATGCTACATAGTTTGACAAAAATCCCAGCACATCCTTAAATTTCTCCTTTTGTACTCACAAAAATGCTCCTCTGTCTCTGTCCTGGTGTCTGTGCATACAGTTTTTATGTGCAACTCTAAATCATACCAGCACATACTCTTTATCCCTCAGCTATGTTTGAAGTGGAGGAAGGATGGAAGGTAAATAGCCCACGATTAGAAGATAGCAGAGGAAATAATACCAGTTAAATCAGCCCACTGTGTTTTTCAAAACTGAAAAAGGCTTGCTCTTTGTAAAGTCTTGACATTTTTGAGATATTTGAAGGAGCCCAAGACCAAAAATTTAACATTTCAAGAGATACTATTATATTGAAAAACATTTTTTCACACACTTGCATGGACACCCATGCTAAAGACTGTGTACCCGGCTGTGAACTAAGGGGTCTTCCACCCACTGCTGGTGGAGTACAGTGTTTTCCTCAGTTATAACAGAAGTTGGTAGTAGCTCAAGGTTGGTGAGACGACTGCAATGACTTGCTCCTTGGTGAAAAGAAGTAAGATGAAAAAGCTTCTTGGCAAATCATAAACCCAAAAGAAGATTTGAGAGGATGTGATGAAAAGATTTCTGCCCCGGCAAAAGACTATGTCAGTAGTGTTAACACCCTCACCTTCACATAGCATTGCAAGAGCTCAAAATATATCTCTAAAAATTGCCCTGGACCAAAGGATATCTTCTGAAAGCTATTAATGAAAGGTTTACCAAGTCTTTCTGTCCTTAATCTTTAAATATAGCAATCAATATAGTGTTTTGGACTTGTTATTGCTGTTTCTTTGCTTGGTGAGATTCAATACTGTTGCACCTCTAGTGACAAGCTGGTGCTTGAAAGTAGGATAGAAAAAAATCATTGAAAAATTTGAGACTTCTCAACCAGAGAAGCTTCATTTGCTTCCTGTTAGAAATATTATGGCTTTATCTCAATTTTAAAAGTTCAGCTATTGTATCAGTCAAAGGTTTAACCCTATCTTAAATTTATTAATAACGTTATTTCTTGTTCTCACCTTGCAAAGGTGTGTATAATAACTCAGGAGGTTCCCGGTTGAATTTCTTCTTTGTTTTACTTCTTGCTGGATTTGGCTTCACATTTGAACAGCAAGCTATGACAAGTGTTTGCCAGACAAAGTATGCCAACAGTGTTTACAACTGACAAGCAAGGGATTGATATTAAAAATACCAAAATTTGTGTGCTGGCAAAAGTTAACCTTGGACTGTCATAGAAAAAGTACTATTCAAGATAACTTAATATTCTAACCTTGAGTTTCTGTCTAAGCAATGACTTTGCCCATGTACGGCTAAGTGTTCATGATGCACAGAAACAGGCTTGATGTTGAGCCACAAACCATCAACCCTCTGTCACTGTACTTAAAGGGTAATTCATCAGCCCTAATCTGCTGTACTCATTTTCTAATTGACCTTGGGAAAGAGTGAAGTCAAGAGCAGTTCTGCCTGTTAAGGACAAACAAAATGCAAAAGAGAGGGGAGCTGGGGAGCAAGGGAAGGGTGTCAACAGCTGTTTGTTCTGCCGCAGCGTTACGATATGGTTGTAGTTAAACCAACAAACAGCAGAGAATCTCAGAAATATCGTTACATCCAATCAAGTGCATCTCCCTGAAACAAGTCTCATTTATATCCATGAACATAATACAAACCTGTTTTTATGGGTCTGGATGTGCTCTGTGTGCCAAGGCTACAAAAGAGGCTATTATTGTCTTGTTTATTTTCATCTCTTTTCTGTTATTGGAGTTGACAAACAAACGAGAGTAGAAAACCCATGCGGCTCTACAAAGCTTTATTATGACTGTCTTGGATCAACAGGCAATTATTCATAAGCCTCTAAATTTTTCATCCAGCAAGACTTAACAGGAGTTTTTCCAGGATTGCTGAGGGGTGTCTGAATTTGCTTTACATTGTAACATAAAGACAGCAATCATCAAAAAGTGGGTTGTTTGCACACTCCTCTGTACTCTTATGGGAACTATAGAAACACAATTGCCCTGTATTGACTCCTTGTTTTAGCTCAATAGCTCTGGATGATGACATTGCAGTCTGAATGGTCCTCTATTGCTCTTAAGTTTCCCCTGGGAAGTGACTTTTTCCTGACATAACAACATATGAGGCTTTTCTATATATTGATTTGCAAGCTGTGTTTACTTTTACACACACTGAAGCATCCTAAACAGTCCCCAGACCTTCAATAAAAAACACAAGTGAAACAGCAGCTTGTTTTTTTTTTGGTTTATTACAAAATATATCTTATCTGGAAAAACACTTTTTTGGGACCATTTGGATTCATTTTTATTATCATTTAAGGACTAAAGATGGACCAATTTAATGTAGGTGAGTCAGTTCTAACTGTGACCTCTTCAGGGATTGATGGATGAATCTTTTCAGAGAAGGCCAGCTGTCTTTGGATTACTTGATTAAATGCTCTTAAAACCACATAAATCATAAACAAAAACATGACTCATGCAGACTGATTTCATTGTTCAAGACAACACACGCTGGAAACAAATTCAGCCACATCAGTATTCCTTGATGCCTTTAAAGCTTTTTTTTGTGGTTGAACCTTGAAGGAATCTATTTTAGTTGACTAACATACACAACATTTAACTTAAGTTAAGACTAATACCACTGCAGCTGGTCCTTTCCTGCTCCATTTGAAAAATCTGTGGACTATTTTCTTTCTCAACCATGAAACTGCTGACCACGAAGATCACATCTCATTCAGATATTTTTAGAATTAAATTGGAAGCATGGGGAGTAGACTGACCTTATATGCAGACGACGTACTTTCATTCTGATCCATTTTGATACAATCTATACCAGCATTATCCCATTCTATTTAAAAGCATGAGTCACTTTATGGATATGAACTGCATGAAAATGGAGTCATTTTGTCAGTCCATTGACATTAAACTTCTACTTTTGGAAAATGAGAAAAGATTTTCACATTGTCTGCTGAATGATTTGGTAATTCTTTAAAACTAAAACTCTATGCCTTCAGACACTTTATCCCTCAAAATGTGTCAAATTAAGAAAAGATGGAAAACGGTCCCTTTATAAGGACAACAAATGTGGCTTGATTGGCTGAATACTGAGCCTTGTAAACCCATCTTCTATCAACCAGCGTATTCTTTCAAAAATAAAGAGTATATATTTAGAATATTGAAAGGAGCAGTTATTAATTTTTTTTATTGTGGTTAGCAGTTTCACTTTTTTCCTGTGGTTTGAGCTGCACAATCACTTTTTCTTCCAGATTATACTCCCCATCATTCAACATTACAATATCCTTGAAAGAGATGGCCAGACCTTAGTCCAGTGAGACAGAGCAGATTGCTATCTACTGTTTTGTCCGTCTTTGCAACACATGATGTGTTGTATTTCACTGAGTTGTATTAACTTGTGTTGAGGCAGATGATTAACATCCATTGCTTCCCAATCAAAACAAAGTAGGCATTCAGCCAGTATTATTCTGACCTCCTCAGGGGGCAGAGCACTGCACTGAATAAGTCTGCTTTTCGAACTGTGAGGTTGACAATGTGTAGCAACTTATCTGTGGCCCAGTCGATCAGCTTCATGGACCATATCCACAATATGCACTGCTTACTTAGAGTGACTCCTCCAACTTCCTCATATTTCCTGTATCTGTCTATTCCTCTGCCAATGAATGCTTCTGTGACTTCAATACAGGGGCCAGTTCTGGTGTACTATTCTCTCATTCTGACATCAAGTGAACCATCACATCAAGGTAACCCTCTCTCACCCACAAGGTCCAGCTACCTGTAGTGAGAGCACGGCTCTGTGCTTTAGTCAATTTGTTTCCAGTACCTTTGTGTGTTTGGAATGACCTCAGTGGAGAAAAATAGTAAGAGAAGGGTATAATGTGAATTGAGCATTTTGATTCAGTGATGAAAGTTCCAACCTATTTTTGAGCCTTTGTTACTCGCTTGGCTATCCTGCTTCTAGAAAAGTCATACCTCTGGATGATGCCAGTGAAGAAGAGCATTTAAGAGTGAGGCATTGGGGTGCAGATGGCCTAGTGGATTAGGTCATGCACCATTAGGTTTGCCCTCGAGAGGCTGGCCTGGGTTTGATTCCGGCCCGTGGCCTGTTTCCCACATGTCACTGCCCCTTTCCTACTCTATCCCATCCACTCTATCCACTGTCTTCCACTAGAGCCATTGTTATGCCTTGGGCAAGACTTCCTCACTTGGTGCTATCTTTCAAGCTAGGCTCTGTCTAAACTTAGGCAGAGCAGATACAACCCAGTACAGTGATTTTTATTTTTTTGACCAGTGAGACATGCCTGACAGGTCTTTGTGGTTTTTGTATTTCCAAAGGCTCAAAAAAAAAAAAAAAGTGCTTTTCAGTTTCTGAGCCTTGCTTTTTCTTTTCCTTCATGTTTGAAATAACAAAGTCTTTCACACAAGTTGAAGACAACAACATCAATAGTAACAGAAACCGATATCTTTGTTTTACTGTATCCACTCAGGGTTTGGTTGTAAAACCCTCTCAAGTCATTAAAAATGGAGAACTCTTCTGTTCTGCTGCTGCTTTATGAAATATTAAGATTAGAAGGATGTTCTTCTAGCTGGTCACAAATCACTGTTTGTGGGTATTATCAGAGGTGTGACACTGCACTTAGGCTCTAAAATGTCAAAACCCCATATCAGAGTTCGTTCAGAACTGTCTGCTGAAACAACGAACGGTTCGAAATGTCAGTTTTCACTCTAGACAGCATTTTATCAGATACATACTTTGGGGCTTCTGTTTTTTCTCTTGTTGCTTGTTGTGGAAATAAATATTGACTGTATGACTACAACAAACAACAACAACAGCAGCAATGGGTCAGCAATGGCTCAGTGGTAGTCTCTTGACATGAATGTTAGCAATTCAATCCCACAAAAACTGCTCTCATCATTGACAGTTCCTCCTTGGTGTACTATGAGCTTCACATTCAGATTGTCGGATTCTTATTTTCCTGAGTCTGTGATAACTGTGATAAATTGTTAGTTTTAGAACTGCAAATAGTAAAAGTGACTCTGAATTTGCTGCTTTTTCAGTCTTTATGTAATAGTTTGAATAGATGACCATGGATTACAATCAATCAAAGTGAAAAATATAATCACATGCCTGTATTTCTCATTGCATGTTTGTTGCATGAAATCTTACATTAAAACAGACAAGACTGATGAGCAGCATACATTAGCTGCACTCAGTCTTGATTTTGAAGCCCTTGAAATACCAGATCCACATATTTGGCAGAGTTGACAATGAAGAGACCAGAATTTCCCTGAAAAATGAACTTCTCACTGCGGCATCATCTTACAAAGTTTGAGACACTTCTGTTTTTCAAGTGCAGAGATCAGAACGAGACAGAGATAATTTTTCATCAAGTGTAGATGTACCAGCTAATCAAAATTTCCATATCCATCTCCTGACATGATGTTTGATTTGTAATGTTGCTGTTGTTTTTCAGCTGAGTTTAGATGAACTGCATGACATTAATAAAACAATACAAAGAGGGTACAGGTTTTTCATTTGTTATGAAATATGCAATGTGTATTCTTTTTAAGTGTTTGCGTACCAGGCCTCTTAAAAGTTTGTATTTGTGTCTTGCTGTGATAATCTGCTCTGCTGCTTGTGTACGGTGACTGAGCTTGTATATCTTGAATGAAGTGAGCTTACCACAGCTGTCCCTGTCATGCATCATTCCTCTGGTCACATCCTTCCTATTTTATCCATCTGCTCAGAGCCTGCACAGCGTATGCTTGTGAGTGTGCATGTGTCTATGTGCGGATATGTAAAAGCATGCGATTGTAATCCTCACCCTGCTACATCAGGCCAGGTTTTCTCTGTCACATCAGCAATACCCAGAGGAAAAAGGCTGAAGCTGCATGTGTGCGTATATCTGTGTGTGCATGGCTTCACTGATGGCTGTGTCTAAGTTTGAAAACTGATGGAGTGTGTTTTGAGGGAAGTGACAGTGGGAACAACCAAACACCGCCTCATAAGCTGAGTAAACTAAATCAAAGGACATGACGTTGGACCTAATGGACTCTGAGAATTTACATTTCCTTGAGTAAAAATCTCTGGCAGACAGCTGGAGATGGCATGTTTAGATGACATTGTAGTTGAGACAAAGAGAGAATTTTGCTGCCAAAGTAGCATTGCATCATTTGTTGATGTTGCAGTACATCAGCAGTATTTATGGCTTCTTTGTTGCATCCTCTACAGACCAATACTTGAAACATGATTACACAGAGCACTCTTGAAGACCCTCACCTCAGTAGGCTTCATGTTGTGTTCTGTGTTCAGAACTTTTAAGTTTCAAACATTCACAAAGCATCCACACAATGCAGTGACCCCCCCCCTTTTCAATCAGGACTCTGAAATCTTTTCAGTTTTCAAACCAAGGCCTTCACAAGCTCACATTGCTCTGAGAAACACATTGTATTAAGTGTTAAAATATCCGAGAACCTTTCTTAAATGAGGCTGGAAATAGTGCCGCTCGATCTGCCAAGATACTGTTAACAGAAGCACCATGTTTTTCTCTGCCAGTACTGCAATTTTTCCATCTTGAACAGATTAAGTGAAGGAGGAGAGGCAACAAATAGGGAGCTGTCCAGCATCAAACTGGTGTACTTAAAAATGAATGTGCTGTGACAGGGCCAGTGCACTTATTTGCCTTCAACTAAAGCATTCTAGTTCACACGCCATGCAAAATTTAGCCATGTTAGGTTTTCTTTGTGTATCACATACAACGTCTCAGTGGACTTAACAGGCTTGCATCAGCAGTAGCTTTAGCTCTCGAAGAAAAAAAAAAGAACAAAAAATTGAGGAAGCACTGATCCAACCTCATGGGATGCAAGAGGAACAGTGGATGGAGAGAGAGTAAGAGCTTAAAAGAATTGGGCAGCATAGCTGGTGAGTGCATTTCTAAGTTACTAATCATTCCAAAAAAATCCATGGGAGTAGAGAAAAGAGCAGCAGTAGAGTTGTGACTAATATATGTGTGTGTGTGTGTGTATATATATATATATATATATATATATATATATATATATATATATAAATTTACCCTTATGCTGTGTGTGATATATTTTGAAACACAAATGTTTCTGAAGCAGTCATGTAAGGTGAAATAAAAACTCTTTACCTAGATGAACACTGCAAAATTGGACAGATGGAGGAAAGAGTGTGTGAATCATATGTGTTGTTACAATTACCGTCTCATCAGATCTTTTCCTGTCCTCTCATACCCCTGCTTTCTGTCTCAGACAACATCTTGACGTCACATCACTGCAGTCAGACACACACATCTGGACCTCTGAAAAATAGTTTGCCAGTTCACATAAACACTAGATCACACAGGCTCTCACTCTCCAGCACACACAGACAGTCACTAACCATTTCTTCTACTGTTCCCTTCAGCATGTAATGGAAGTGACGCAGTGTCTCTGTAAACAGTGTCTAACAATCATCTTACATTTTTGTTGGAGAATGGGGGCTGAAGGGGGTTGAAGGTGGAGGGTGCAGTGTAAGTAGATGAGGGATGGTTGTGACTGGAAGTGCCCACAGAAGTTTCGAGGATTTCTCAATGAAGCTGTGGGTATGACAGAAGGGAGGGCCAGAGAATAATATGGCCCAATCAAACCTGATGTGTTTCTCACCCAAGGAATTTCATACTCACGCTTGCAGCTGGGATAAAAGTCAGACACACACACACACACACACACACACACACACACACACACACACTCACACACCACGGCAAGCTTCAACAATTTGATTCCTTTTTTCTTTTTTTGTTCATTCAACTGCCCCGCAGCTGGGAGGTCACACAAAAGATGAGACATAGCTTCAAGCTGTTCCAAAATCAAGTCACACAAATACACCCCCCTGAGGCCTGTTGCTGTGTGTCTCCATTATATTTGTTAGTGTATTTGTGTGCACAATGAGCAGTTTGTAAGCGTGGGTGTGTGAGACTATGTTTGAGTGGGACACCCTGCCTAACACTCTGGAAAAGATGTCAATAATGCTTGGCTGTGATGTGTTACCATGTTGACCAGAGCCCAGCTGTGTTGGGGATTTAACTGGTTGTCATCATGTTAATTAGTGTTGTCATGATAATTCTAGTCTCTGTGGCTTCAGACAGATTGCATAACAGGCCTGCAGTCTTCAGGACACATCTGGAAACCCTGATTGCCTTCTGATTAGAATAAATAGAAATAACACTGTCATCAGACTTGACTTATCAAATATAGATAATATTCCACCTGGCCCTTTGAGGTATGGGATAAATAAGGGGGTTATATACATGTGTTCACATCTGTGGTTCAGGTGTGCATCAGTGCATGTGGGGCATCTTTTCACAAATCATCCTATACATGAAAATTATCACTGGGAAGAGACTGACATTTATTACACATGATCACACACACCATAGTGCTATCTGCACACTGCTCCTTGTATTGCTTTATTTGTGTTACAAAGGAGTATAAAGATAAATATAGATATAAATAAAGTTATTTCTTGGGGTCATATTTTTTTTGGAGAAAACTGTACATAAAGGTGTTATCTCTACCCAACAGTATTCGTCTGTCAACTCTGTGGACTGTTGGTACAGGATATGCCTACAAGTATGAGATCTGCTGACCAATGTTAGGGTTAGGGTGAGGGGTACAGGGTCCACCTACCAATGGGTCATCATACTAGATCCAACTATCTGCTACAAGCCTAGTGAGCTTCTATTCAGTTGTGTTGTGTTTAAGAAAAAAAAAATTAAACACTGTAGGGAATGTGCTTTCAGATTCTTACTCTTTCTTCTCCATCTTTGGCAAACTCCTTTTTGGGTATGATGATTAGCATTAACAGCACAGATACTTTTCGGGGCTATTAAGCTGGTTGTACAATAAAGGGGCATGTAATAAAATTTCTTAAATGTTTCTCTTTTCCCTTTTTAAAGTGGCTGTGAGCAGAATCCGTCTGCTGTGGACTCCATTCCTCCCCTCAGGCTGGAAGACTCACACACACTGCCGTGAGAAATGGCACGTGTATTTGTTTTGAAAGATGCATCCCTCCCAAGAACCAGTAATTTGTCTTCATAGACTTTTATTTACAATTCTGAAGACAGTTTAAACTCAGATTATGGCCTCAAGTAATTTTAATCAAGTACCCATGTTCCCCTTGGGATTGGTCTTGGTCTACTTTAAAAAAAAAAAAAAAAAAAAAAAAACACCAAACAAAACTCTTTTATTCCTTTTTTTCAAACTGGCAAGAGTTTCATTCAACAATATCAGTACAGTCAATTTTTCTTGTCTTGGTCTACGTTTTAAGAGTCATTATTGCTGCTACACAAAACTATGCTGGTATTTTTATGCAGATGGCATTACGCTATTAACCAATGGATCCTCTCCCAATTTAGTGATGGTAGTTTTTATTCTATTCATGGTTCACAGTTGAATGTTCCTAAGGTCTTCTTAACTGATTGGGTGGAGCAGCATCCAGCACACTTGAGATATTTACAAGCCATAAACTACTTCTCTTTCTATCCTTTGCTTTAAGACACAGTTTTTAGTTCCAGGGTTCCAGGAAATCATGATATTTTTTGTAGCACATATTGTTTTTTGTTAAAGATACCCTTTAATATGAAGATTTCTTAACATTTTTCTCTCTACCTACCCCTATTGCAGACATTAAAGCTATTCTGTAAAAGGTGTTGGGGTCACAGGTGAGATTAGCAGTCATGCTAGAGAGGGCAGGTAAATAACCTCGGGACATCGTGTCACAGACTCCAGATAAAAGAGTGAAAAAAGAGAGATTTCTTTAATTCCTCCACCAAGGGGTCGATGGTCCATCCACCCATGTAATGAGGTCTGTTAGCCAAATGAGCAGCCCTTCAAGTGTAAGAGTGTGTGTGTGTGTGTGTGTGTGTGTGTGTGTGTGTGTGTGTGTGTGTGTATGTTCATGTTTAAGAGGGATAAAGAGAAAAGAGCTCAGTGAGTGCATTCAAGTGTAGGCTAATTTTTCCGCTTGCATGTTCCCGTCATATCTGTTTCTTTCATAGCCTGCACAGGTGCTCTTCGCCATCACTCATTAATATCAGCCTTACATATGTTGAGCTGCACACACACTATGTCACCTTGTCAAATCTAACCACACATTTGCACCTAAATGAAGACATCATTTGTCAAAGTGCTCTGCTGACATGCTGCTGGCATGCACACATGTGGAGCTGTCAGCTGTTACCAGGTGGATTGAATTAGACATGACTTAAAATAATGTGATAATTTGTTTTTGCATAAACATAAACATCAACAAAAGTGTTTCTGTTGCTGTTATGTTTCTGCAGAGAAGGTTGTAGAGCTGTGGGAGTTGATGCTAGTCTTTTGCTGCAGGCTGAATCCTGTGTAAGACAAACTTCCTACAATATGCTACAGAGTCTGTGAAGAATTTAAGGGCCCACTGCTACTTAAATCCCAGGTTTTGCTCTTTGTAGGGCATATGAAAGTTGAATTTATGAAATGTAACTATAGAGAATGTTTTCCTTTTGAGTTCAAAAATATGTTCCTTCTGGGTTTAATTTTGTTCTAGGTTTGAGTGGGTATACACTTTCTGTTTAATAGCCATCCAGTCTTCAAACAGTTATTTTAAAAAGCTGGACCTTTCACACCTTTTAGGAATAGCATGGGGCTCACTGACACAAAAGCATGCTAAATCTGAAAAATTGTGGTATAAAAGCAGATTAGACATACCTATCTTTTACCTTTACCACTTTTCCGTTTGGGTTCACAAGAGGGAAACGGAAAAGAAAAGCAAATCAAACCAGGAGCCTTCTTGCTTTCAGAAAGTACGGCGCTATTTCAGTGTCAAATCCTGCATGCACACAATAAGACCACCCTGTGTGTGTGACAGCAACGCATTTGCCTCCACTCTCTGTGCATTATGGTCTGTGTAGACACTTGCTGTCACTCTTTGTGACTTTCACGTGGTCAATTTTGTTGAGTTTTGGCACTCAGGCACGGACACTGAATCGACAGCCCCCTGCAACGACCCCCCCTTTCTGATTGGTCACAAAACTCCTACAGTCTCCAGGTCAGTGCCAATCGGAGGCAGAGTAGGACGGGTCACCATGGGGAGGCGGCAAAATTGGGCGAAAATTGAGCTAAAATCAAGATGTCAGAGACAAAAGAGGTAAGTTAAGGGACGGATAGGAACAGATATTTAAAATCAGTCTCATTGTAGAAGTTTATTTGCCGATCAGTGAGGAGGGATGAGGGTGAGTGTCATTGCCAAAACTCTTTAGTGGAGCATGAACTCAAGTGGCAGCTAGTGCTTACAAACACAAATAGAGTGGTCTTAGTGCACGTTGATTTTGTTTTTACACACGCAGGATTTTGGCACCGAAATAGTGCCATAAGAAAGCCCTTACAAAAATCTGTATGAAGTATCATAGACAGCATCAAGTACCTATGTTAAACCTATTTATCCAATTTGGCTTCAAAGGCTTTGTCCCTGACTTTCTTTGCAGCTGTTTCTCAGATTATTATCCTGAGCCTTTCTTTTCTCTTTTGTTACTCTCCAATCCCTTCTGCCAAAGAAGGGCGTGCCGTTGGTGATCTGGATGAAGTTCTTCTTAAGAAGTCTGAACATGGCTCATCTCCCGTTCAATTAGACGGTAAACCTAATGTCACTTGGCACAGTCCTCCACTCTCAGAGCTCTACTTGTTTTATGTTTCTAATTGAACAAATGGTGATAGAAGATGCTCAGTGGTGAATGCCAGCAACACGCTGCACTTGCTTTAATTCCCTCTGTGCCACTGATTTTGCACAGACTGTACAGTTCACTCTTTCCCTGTATTTGATGGAGTACCGCGAGGTTTTTTGAGGGTTGGGAAGGTATTTTACAAGGCAAAGCAGATTTGACATTGCTAAATATAATATTCACACATTTTGAAAATCAACACATACTGTCACTTACCTTCATCAGAATCATCTAGGTCAAATAGCTGCAAGATTTAAGCTGATGCTGAATATTTTGATACTCTCTGAGTATATAATTGGTTTATCAGGGTGACAGCAGAACAGTGCACTTGCCTGTATTCAGAAAGTTATTTTTGAATACTTATGCATCCTGACTGACATTAATTCGGGGGAGAAAGTTATCTTCCATTTAGAACGCATTGCACAACAGCATTCACACTTAATGTTTGTTAGTGAGTGTGTGTTTGCGGTGCTTTGAAACCAGTGAGGTCACACATAGGTAGCGTTAACATTCCTCATGTGGTTGTTCAGTGTGCATGTACAGGGCGTTTTTTTTCATGACAGTATCAATTTCAGACTTTCTCTTAAGTCCACTGATGTGCAGCTCTCTCTCTCTCTCTCTTTCTCTCTCTCTCTCTTTCTGTGTGTGTGTGCTTGATTGTATTTGTGAGTTTTCTGTTGAGCTAAGCAGTTTGTAGTGAGACAGCAGTCGGGATGCTCACACCTACACTGAGTCCTAATGAGGATTTGACTAAACCCACAGAGTCTGCTATATAAACGTACCAGCCCCTGTGGAAAGCCTGACACTGCAACTGCTGCGTTTGTATGAGAGGGTAGTGTGGTGTGTGGAAAGAAAGAGTTATTGACACTTAGAGGGAAAGGGACTGAAGACAGAAGCAGAAAAAAGGATGGAGTGTGAGACAGGAGGGGATGAGAAGGGATGGAGAGAGAGAGAAAAGAAGTGGGACTGGTGGGAGAGGAGATGCTAGACGGAGCAGGGTTTATTAATATCCATTTGGGAAGAGAGGGGGCTGTGGCTGTGCAGGGTCTGCTAATGCTTCTCTTGGCATTGACATAGTTTGGCACCCTATCTGAAATAGACTCAGAAAGTGCTCCGAGTAACCCTGAAACACCAGGCATCAAACAGTCTAACAGGGAGAGAGACACTCTTTTATGTTTCCTTTTTTCGAGCTGACACATTTGAATTGTTTGAGTACACAATCAAGTGTCTGAACAAAAAACAAATAGGTTGGAGAAATATTTGGATTTCATGAGTGCAGGTTGAAATTGTACATACCCTGACCAATAATGGCATGGGTTAAGCTAAAGGAGTGGTGAAGTTAAGGACTGTAATTTGTATGCAGCCAGAAGAGCATCTGGTCAGCCAATTACCATCTAATAGTACCTCTTCATCCAGTGTTAACAATCATCTTCTCTTCACCCTGTCTGAGCATCACACAAGTGCACACACACTCACTTTGTATCCCTCAGTTTGAGGAATAGGCCTCTTCACACCATGTGTAATGTACTGTACACTGAACCCCTTCATTACCCTGATCAGCTGGAAGCATGGACTCACATCTTCTGCCTTTCACTTGTTCTCTCCATCACTTCTTTAAATCGAAACATCTCTCCTCTAAACATCTCCTTACCCTTTTTTTTGTTATGTAACCGGGCAATTTGAGTCACCATGCTCTGAAGAAACTACCTAAGTAAAGACACCGCGCAGGGGAGGAGTACAAGAACAGAAAGGGAGTAAAAGGGAGGGTGCGAAAGGCAGCAGATTGCTTGCAAACTAACGACTCATTCCTGAAGATCAAACGGAGCAGACTAAACAGATAATTCCCAGCCAAAGATGCTCAACATCGCATAGACAGTCTCCCATTCCTCAGCTAATTCGCAAGGGGGGTAATTAAAATCTCTATGAAAAATACTCAAACACAGGCACACACGCATACTGGCGCACACACACACACTCCTCGCTTTGTGGGAGGCCTGCCACACGTGGCTTTGATAGCATGAGTCTTTTATCCCCTTGGCAGCCTATTGCCTGTGTAAAACGCATTTACAATGTCAATAAAAACCATTTCTAATCGTTTGCCAGGCATCTGAATGTGCACAGCCTAAGATGCTGTTAGTAACACATTCCCCTTGTCTTTTCCTGCTATATCTCGGCTCACAATAACATGGGTGGATGCTTGAGAACACCGACTTGCACACCTACAGGTGAAATGTACATGGTAAACATGGCAGGTTCAACAAATATGGATGTTGTAAAGTCCACCTCCGGGTACAAGAATGCTCATTGTGTTTGCCCTTAATGTGTCTCATGTCTTCTGCAGTGACATGGATGGAGGTCTTTATTACTGATTTAATCCATCCAAAGCTGATGGGGGTGTAATGGAGGTGGGAAAGCAAAGATAACAGTGGTGAGAAAACAGTCCTGTAACGTATTGATATTTTACCCGTTCCACAAACACCCACACGATAGATTTCACACAGACAAGACAGCACACACACATACGTACACACAGAAACAGTTCCCAACATGCTGGTGCAGAAAATTAGGCCTGTGAAGATTGTCCATTTCTGCGTTCACACCTCTGCCACTCCCAAAATTATTCAATTGATCACTATATGGTGTGTGTGTGTGTGTGTGTGTGTGTGTGTGAAAATTAAGTATAGTCAAACTGCAAGGTGAATCTACACAGCAGGGCTGCTTGCATTTGATATGATTTGTTCCAGCGTATTTGCATATGCATGTCTGATTCTTGTCAGTACGTTTTCCATCCAATTTTATAAAAATATTGAAAGTTTTCCACATTTATTGTGTGTCGCTGCACAAATTGTGCTGAACTACAGTGAGTGGACTGGACGGGGGGTTCTATCATTTCATAGCTTTTTTCCTTCAAAAGGTCATAATTATCTACATCAAGAACATAGTGGTTTAGTATTAAGGTAAAACCCTTTTATATGCTTTTCAAGTCCTCATACTGATACCTGGGCTGTAAGTCTTCCATTCCTGAGCGCTGTTGTGTGACATGTGTTTTATTGATAAGTTGTGTTTCTCTCTCTGAGTTGTTGATGTAATAAGTGTGAATGTATGTCTTAACTGCTTGGCCTTGGTTGTCAGCTTTCTCTATACAATGTCAGATACGCCTACCAATGCACAGGCTAACCAGCAATCTAATGAGTTGGTACATGGGCCTATTGTTGCTATTGTCACAGAATAGCAAAAAACTCAATAGAATGGATGAGTCTATTGTCAGCAATGGTTGATGAAGTGTCACCATCAGTCTGGTGACAGAAATCAGGATTGGATCCATGTTTTCCCACTTGTGGATTTCTAGTTTGATTATTGAGACTCTTCAACTTAAGAGAACAAGGGGAGGTGGTTTGGGGGACTATGGGCAGATTGGAACATGTTGTGGGTTTAGTACCTATTTTCCACCCAGTTTAAAAATATAGCTGCACAATATGTTGTTGTAGTGTTGTCATCGTGATATTTGAATGTGGGATATTGATATCCTGAGGTATATGATATATTGCAATATATTTGAGCCTTTCAGTTCAGTTTATGTAGCCCATTTACACCCAGTCACATCCTTATAGATCTAAATAAGCATCCATTTGTGTATTTTACCCCACAGTCTCACAGTTAGAGCACCTTCTCGGCATTGTTATCTCAGCTGCTGTTATCAGGGTCGGGCAGAGTGACGACCAGCGTGAATGGACGAGTGAGAGAGAGGGAGCAGTGAATGTTAGTGGAGCATAGCAGGGATTTGAAAATTGGATAATTTGCTTCTAATTAATGTAACAACAGTTGCTCTATTTAACACTTTCAGGGTTGAAACAGCAGCTTCCACATCTGTGCTCTAAACTTTTATGAGTCTATCATCATTGGTTCAGGGAGAACTGAGCTGAACAGGGTGAAGAAATATAATAAAAAAATCTTGCAATGGACTGTATATCGCACCATAGAGCAAGGAACCAAAATATCACTTTAGCTATTCTCCCCAATATCCTGAAGCCCTAGTTTAAAACTATTTTTCCTTAAGAAGGATCAACCAAAACTATAAATGCAAATCAAGAACCATAATTTGTTTTGCTTATCTTGCAAAGAAATTACATCAGACATTATGAGAAGCACTCAGTCCAAAGTGTGACTAAACTTTGCATAAAATTACTCCAACAGTACATTGTGGAAGTCAATAGCTATGTGATTTAAAGCAAGGGCGGAAACCCAGAAACAAACTGTAAGATTACTTGAAGTAAGCATAGCATCAAATATTAAGAGTGCCATGTGTTTGATGTGTAACACCACCGGTGTTTCAGTTGAAAAGGTGACTTTCTGGAGACATTAAAAAAATACAACAGCTGTTGGTTGAAACACAAAAAAAGAGTCCTTACAAAAGGGAAGGACAAAGCATGCGAGCCAGGAGAAGATTTTTAAATAGAACTTTATACCCATTCACTTATCTGTTTACATCACCCAATGTCTTGTAATCTGTCATAAGCTTCTATCATCCCAGTGTATTTAGTGTTGCCAAATCAAGATGTACAAAGTTCTTTGGAAAATTATCAAACCTTTCTTACCACCACATCAATACTTCAGTGCATTCTACTCTTTCGCTTTCTACCTTCTGAATTGGATGTGTGTCTGGTACAGTAGTGTCTCTTGTAGTATTTTTTTCACCCCCTGTTTACAGTTGAGGAGCAGGAACAGAGAGACAGTGCCAGTCCCTCGCTTCACAGGGGGTCCTCTGTGCCTGAGACTAAAAGCCAAACAGAACCTCAGCAGGGGTGCTAATGGGCCTCAGTGACAGGTGTGTGTGGGTGTGAATGTGTGTCTGTATGTGTGTCTGTATGTGTGGTGGAGCGAGAAGGAGAGACCGAGTGTGTGCTATAACCTTTCGAAGGCTGAGAATTGTTCATGGTCTAGTGACCATAATGCCATGGCACATTTACTTAAGCCTGTTATTTCCATACTACCCTTTTTTCATCACTGCTTGTTGAGGTAAACTGCAGCATTCACGCTGTATGGCTTTGTATCGGAGTGTGACCTGTACAGTTCACTCATCTCAAAAGGAGAGGGGTATTCACTGTGGATGTTAGTGTAATGGGGTTTTAAATGTAGTGGGGAGAAAAGTGTCTCTCATCAAATTAGCCTTCCATTTATTCCCACTTAGAGCTGCAGTAGCCATGCATCGTCTCTTTAGCAAGGATTACCTTTCACTGTGCAACCACAACTCTACATCAGTCCGGCAGTCGACAGGATCCAGGCTCTTGAGTCGCTGGTGGCTGAAGTTGGCCCCTGAATTCACATCATTTTGATTTTCTTCCCTGTTAAACTCTCGTCCATGTGACACCTGGCAAACATTTAATCACTACCACTCTGACTCCAGCCCCTGCCATCTCATCATTGAGTAAACTCTGTCCTGAGTGTCTTTATTTTCCCCTGAAGTGCCTCTGTCATTTCACATACACACATCTGACATCACATATTGATCTTTGGCAGTTTTATGTTGGGGCTTAGTCGTCAGGTCAGCTGTGCTTCACCTCTACAGCTGCATGGTGGAGTGCTGCTGTGTGATCACCACTCAAGCTTTCCCAGAACCCCTATACTTCTGAAAATGGGATATATTTGAAAAACAGTTAAGTACCAATTCATTTCTTTGAGATGTATACAGAAGCTTTAGAATAGGATCCAATATGAACTAACACTGAAAACCCAAAAAGCATTTATCAACTAGTTCTCTGATTTACAAATTGCAGGTTAAATAGCAACCAGATATGAAATGAAATGAAAAGCAGGCTGCACAAATACTCCTTTTCTACATTATTAATTTGTATGCTTGAATAATGCCTGCCCCATTATCCAGTAGTACCTGATACCACCTACAGGATGGTGTAAAATGTGCTTAATTGGTAGAGTACACCCAGAAGTGAAATAATTCATCCCTTTTCTGAACCATTTTTTCTCAGTGCCGTGATTTGCTGAAGTCACTCCAGCCAGAAATAATTCTCTTTTATGGCCGTTTTCCACAACATGTTTCACTCTCCCGCTCCAACCTTGACTCAGTGCTCGCAGACTCTTCAGGGGCATCTGGATAATTTAAAAGATGTTTAATATTGCATTTATTTTAAAATCCAGATGATTCCATCATTGGTTCCTGTTCCTGCAGGGCTGCAAAAGCCAATGAAAGAGAAAAGTTTACGAAGAAAAAAGAGAAGCTGGTGGTGTCCTTGAAGTTCATTTATTGGAAGAAATCTGACCATCAGTTCTCAGAAGAACTGACATTAAAAACTCTGGGTTCACCAACCTCCACCCTCTTTCCAATGTGAGTTTTTTTTTTCACACCTAAAGTTGGAGCATGATTGAACAAATAATATCTTTAAAGTTTCCCTTATGAATATGACACAAACACACTTCATGATGTCATGTTATACTCACTAAAAAGTCTGGCATGCATGGCATTGCCATTGTTAGCATGATAGCACAATGACACAAGAAACTTAGGTCATATCTCCATTCATTTTTATGGACTCATCACTCATATTCTAATTATTATTTGTAAACCCTGAGCCCATCAAAATCAACACAAACCAGCAAACCTCTCATCTTCATGATTACAAATCATGGTGTTGGATAGTATTGATGAATTTCCAAAACAAAAAAAGATTGCTTTAGACTTTTTTCTGCTGAATGGTGTACATTTATAGATCATCTTCCTCTGATACCTGTTTTTAGTATGTGAGCGCACATGAATGCATTTTTGCTCTCAAAAAAGTAAATGAAAGTGCAGGAGTATGTGATCTGTGATGGAGCCAATGTCTATTTTCATAGTTGGTCAGAGGTGATTTCCTGTGAATTTCAAGATTGTCCCGTCCACCTTTCTCACCCTGTCACATGAATTCAGCTTCCTGATAAAAATGACTGAATCAACACAGGACTCTCGCCTCACTTCTCATAAAAGTTTTAAGAGGCACCTATAGTGTAAACTTGTAATAAGTACAACATCCTGAGGGAGACTGAAACCAATAACTAGTTAAATATGGATCAGTGGAAACTGTGAGTGAAGGTCTCAGTGGGCCTTGCTAATTTAACAGGCTTTGTGGGGTTATTGGAAGAGCTTAAACAGAATATGTGAATCACCATAAAGTATGCATGCAGGGGGAGCTATAATGGCTCACATACAAACCATATGCATTAATATTTCATGAGACTTGTTTTATACAATGTGACTTCATAAATCATCATGAGTTTAACCTGATGCTGTCACTGTTTTAAACACTGTCAATCATCCCTCAGAATCCAAAAAGGATTGATAATAAAGGGTACAGTTATAACTCTACTTCGGCATTTTTCATATAACACAATACCAAGGGATCTCACCCTGTCCTTTTTCCCAGAAGAGCGTGAACAGTTCACTCTCTGCATCGACTGAAGCTGCACTGAATGAACTGTAACAGCCTAGTTATTAAAATCAATAGCAATAACTACAATTCTTCAATTTCAGATTGGCTCTTGACTCAATCAATGGATATCAAATTACCCTACCTCGAGAGCGCGTAATCCCTATCACAAAGAGCAGGGTTAGGCCCTGAATATAGATCAGTGTGGAACATGCAGAGTGCCTCTCATAATGAAGGAGCTTATGGAGAAATTACAGTTCAAAAGCATACATCTGCACTATGGGGTGACTTGTGGGCCAAATCTCATGAATACAGCACAACAATCAATAGCCATCTCTTTGCAAAATGGTCATTTACACAGCTATGACAGGGGCAGTGTGGTAAAAGAGACAATTGTAGCTTCTTGGGGGGTTTTTTGCCTTCAATTTTTCAAGTGTTGTTTTGTCTTGTCTTGTATTTTTCTCTGTTGGTTTCTTCAGCATCCAGTAGCCTTGTCACTGGAATGACAGCTCTGCTTTTGAGTTGGACTTCGTCAGAAACTGGGGGGGTGCACATTCACATATATAAGATAGTTTTGGAGCCATGAAGAAATGAGCAGGATATCGCAAAATATTCTAAATTATGCATGCAAGAATTGACAAGTTGTTGCAGGATATTGTGGTGTCATCTGCAGCTAACAAGACCTGAGATGTGAGACCTCTAATGTGTATTTAAAACTACTGACATTTTCTTCAGCTTGCAGACAATTTTGGCAGACGCTTTTTTTTTTCAGTTTTCCATTAGCTCTGATAAAATGTTGCATTCACAGTCCACAGAATCCTTTCTTGTGGGTCACACTGAGTAGCTGAGTACTTTCTTTTGTTGTTTGTTTGTTTTTAATTGACTGAGGACCTTCTATGGCTTCTAATCCTTCTGTCTAAAGCCTGAAAAACAGAAAACATATTTGTTCATTGTAATCCCAAAAGGCTCTTAAAGTCAACACGTAAAACCTCTAAAACTGTCTCAATCCTCATCAAAAGTAGGGAGAAGCACAGAAGGTTAAGCTTAATAGATTGAATGGAAATATGCACTGAAAAATCAGAGACATACAAGGGAAACAAATAGTTGTCAGTTTTGGAAGTGATTTCTGACATCTTTCTTTTAAAACCTTTAGGAACATGACATATTAATCTATTAAGTATTCGTTCTGATAGTCTCAGTATAGTAAATCTTATTAGAAAAAAAGTTTATTTCCGGGTCAGACTTTTTCTCAGGATCGTGTGGGTATTGCAGCGTTTTGACTGACAAATTTCACACAGCTAAGGGGATGGCCCATAGTGGCAGTTTGCCAGAGGCTAAAAGCCCATTTCATCTCTTCGTATGTGATCAAAAGTTAGGGTGAGTCAGCATTTCCACTATGACTCCTGTCGTTGGGCTTCAAACCTTTGATTCCGAAACTAAAGAGAAGTCACAGAGATGGTATCAACGTTCTACATTTTGTTGATATTCACAGCAGGCTTCTTTCCTTTGTGATGGCTCCATTTGATAAAGTTGCTGCATGCTAAAACTTCCCTCAAGATAAATAAGGCAGAGCAGAGACATTACTTTGTCATACATCTAGGGCTGAGGCTGCATCATGATGAATCAACATCTATAGGATGAAAGCTGATTGCTGCTGTATGCATAATGTGCCCTTTTATTGCTTGGTTCCAATAGTCTGTGCAATTCAGGGGAGAAGAAGAGTAATTAGTTTCTATAATATTAAATCCTTTTGTTTCCTAAAAAAGAAACAAAAAAAACAATCCTTCTCCTAACAGGGGAAGAAATCTCAGCCCAAGGAGCTTTATACAAACAACACCCCCATACAAAAGAAGTCTTTTTAGAGAATGGGCAACTTTTGAATGAGTTAGGATTAAGAAAATGAGTTCCATTTTAAGATAATGTTGGCTGTAAATCATTTTTTCAGCTAAGCTGAGTGTGCGTGTGCATACACATGCTTTTAGATGCCCTCAGCATCAGGGCACTTGTAGATAAATGGCTGATTGGTATTGACTTCAATTTAGAAAACACTGCTCCACACTTTTTCTCCCCACAAAACCCCGAGGCACCTGGGGGGAAATCCAGAACAGCTCTGCCCAAGGAAATGTATTACTGAGGGTCACAAGCTCTAGTTTAAGGGATTTACTGTTCCCTCACACACACACACACACACACACACACACACACACACACACACACACACACACGCGCGCGCATGCACACACACACTGCAGAGAAGCCCTTCCACACTTGTCATGACAAACTCTATGATCTGTGTTGAGAACATACTGCTCATGCTGTCATTGTTGAAATACAGCAGTGACAGAGTGACTTAGTGTGACGACGGGTGACTGAAGGCTGGCCACAGGCGAATATGTCACAGCTGGTTTCGAGTCCTCATCACATTCGTATAGGTGCTTCAGTTTGGCACATGTGATTCAACTAAAGATGTTTGCTGTTTGCACGCACAGGCATGCTTGGCAGAGGCCCAGACTGAAATAGATGAAAAGCAGGAGGTTGAGATTTTACCCTGACAGAGTCGATAAGTCAAAGCTGTCCTCAGAGTTGGTGGCTCTTAAGACAGGAAGCAGCCTGCTGTGAGCATAACTGGTCCATAGATTCAGCACAAACAGAGGATTTTATTACACTCATATTCAGAAGCAGATAGTCACTTCCTCTGCAATCTGATGACAGCGGGTGGTAGTGTCTCCTACTGCCCAAATTTGAATCTTCTTAGAAAACAGACAGACAAACAGACACACACACACACTTGCACACTTGCACACACACTCACTCTTCCTTTCTCTCTCTCGCTCTCTCTCTCTCTCACACACACACACACACACACACACACACACACACAAACACACTGCATCACTTCACGAGACATCAAACATTGACAAAGTCCCTTTTTAGTGCTGCCTGTTGGCACAGTAACTCCAGGCTAACCAAGTCACACGCTGGCAGAATATTAATAACGGCAAGCCAATCACAGAGCTGCATGAGGGGAAAGTTATTTGCATATGAGAGGTGAGGGAGTCCATCCAACACACTGCCTTCTTACATCTCCAGCATAGTGAGATTTGTGTATCTGTGTGCACTGGAGTGTATTTGTGTCACATAGGAGAGCTGGCCAAAATTTGCTTAGTTTGTAAACGTGGCAAATTTTTACCCTTCCTTTTTATTTTAGAAATGCAACAGGTGACATAAATTTGCTTTCTGGAAATCAGTGCAAATATGAAAAACAGATTACGCCAGATTGTGGAAACCAGCAGCTATTTCTTGGTCTGCGTGGTCAGCTGGAGCTCTTGTTTCAGGATGAAAGCGTTTTACTTTTGAGTATTTAACATGCAAACTATCCTATTCAACACTCATTTAAGCATGTGACAAATACACTGCCTGGCCCAAAAAAGAAGTCACCACCTGGATTTAACCAAGCAAATAGGTACAAGCCTCTTGTTGGATAATTACTGCATATTACTTACATTACTTTCCAGCCAGCTCAGGTCTAGGTTCAGCAACATTATGTGTCCAAAGAATGAGGTCAGCTGACTGCCTGCATATACTGGATGAACAGGTTATAACATGAATGGATTTTTTCTTCCCTGATGGCACGGGCATATTCTAAGATGACAATGCCAGGATTCATTGGGCTCAAATTGTGAAAGAGTGGTTCAGGGAGCATGAGACATCTTTTTCACACATGGATTGGCCACCACAGAGTCCAAACCTCAACATCAATTAGGGCACCTTAGACCTACTTAATTCACATTGCTTGTCAGTTTTACATCTACTATTATTGCACCAAATAAACTTACAACACAAGATGCTTTTAGTCTAAGTTTTCAGTAGTTTCCCTTTCCTTGAAATTTCCATGGTGTTTTCTGTTGCATTGAGCTTTCTGGTTTTAAAAGCTGTTTCTGTAAAACTTCAATCTAGATCTCAGAAATATAGATCCACACCATGACTATGCCATTTTTAGTGACCAATCTCAAGTTGCGGCTTGGATATAGAGAACATTTCAATGGCAGTGTATAATGAAGGTCATCACTCCGCAGACACTGAGCTCTGTCCATCAATGTGCAATTTGCAGACAGGAAGCAAGGATGGGCATGTTTTTATTTCAACCTCACAAAATCAATCATATCCCTAATGGAATACACAAATATAATTAATTGGGTCTGAGCATCCAGACATGAAAACAAAAATAGATAAATACCACAACCTGTTGAAGGCTAATTTCCTCAGGGCCTTTATTTATTTATTTTACTACAGGAGCGTGTGGCTCTGATTAATGGTGTTTACTGTAATGATCACAGTTATCAGCACTGCTCACATCCATAACACTACCTAATACTATTCTTAAACAAGGGGATTAAACAAGAGCAATATGGCCTTTTTTGTTGACAGTATTTATTGTACGGAAAAACACATTTAAGTATTGATTAAGGCGTAAACACAACAAGCAGGATGATCCAAACAGTGTCAGTGCTGTTCTTCAATAGTGGATGGCAATTGCTTTGCAACAAGAATTCAATGACTTGCTATTTTGAGGAATGTTTTATTGACTTCTGATCATCTCAGAGTGTGCGTGTGTGTGTGTGTGTGTGTGTGTGTGTGTGTGTGTGTGTGTGTGTGTGCGCACATAATTTTTCTAATTAGAAGATCCCCATTGTGAGCAGCACGGGATTAGTATCTGACCCATTCACTGACTGTTTGTGTCCATCTACTGAATACCTACTGTGTTCTCAGTTGGGGAAAATCAATGAAATCCATTGAGCCACATTGTTTCTGTTAAGAGCTCTTTGTCAAACAAGATGTGACTTCTGGATGATGGATTTATAAAACAACATGGTCAGCTGTTGGAGTCAAGAAGTAGGATTAGCAAAAAACAAGGAAACACAAGATGAGCTGTAATTAACAGATGCACCAGATTACAATGCCAGATTCTATTTTAGTCCCATTTGCACTCACGTCTCGGTCTGTCAGAGCTGTCTAAGTTGCCTGTTTACAACTTGTGTTTTGAAAGATAGCTATTTAATTTATCCTTCTAAGTTGACTACTTAAACATCCTTTACAGGAGGACAGAATGAAAAATGATACTGCAGTGAGATTTATGAAGTTGATCTCAAATAAAAATAGCAGGGTAGAAGAAAAAATGGTTTCTTTATGACTTATGCAGAGGCATCTCAGTTTTGTGTTCAGGTGTAAAGTTGCATTTGCTGCACATTTGTGGTTTTAGAAACTACAAAGATTTGGCAAGTAAAAAAGCTTGTTTTTAAACGAAAATGATTTCATTTTCTTAAATCACTACCTTTACAGATTTCATTAATGCATAAGATCGTATTTACAATAACCAAAAGTAAAGGTAAACATGTTTACCCGCCACAAAGCTTTGGCTGCCCCCACATCACACACTTCTGAACTTTCACTTACTATTTTGAGTGCATAAGTGTTTTCACACTGACAGCATGGAAAACTGCAGTGTACTTTTATTTTTCGCTGTCACACTCAAAAAGTTTGGTATGGAGCACTGGACACTTCTCACGCTCAATTGTTGCCTAAATAGTTACATGGAGCAGGAGGTGGGAACAGAACACATTATGGTTGACGGCTGCAATGGAAGAATAACTGTGAACAGTCTTGAAATGGAATCATAATTTCAGGTTATAGTGAAGCTGCAGTGTATGATTTAAGATAATACTCTGGAAAGTACAAAGTACTTCATATAAGTATGCCAGAAGTACGCTCAAGGAGACACAGCCAGAGTAAACTTGGTTTCAATCGGTTGGATATCTAACTGGGCACCCTGTGGACAGCTCCTGGTGCTGAAATGGGGTAAAGTTCCCCCCCCATATGGCTGGGGTCATAGAATACAACTATATTCAGATCTTAAGATCTTTCTATTTTTTTTCAAAGGCAGAGGAGAAAAAAAAGAAAAACATCTACTGAAAGCCTCTTAGTTGTGAAATGAAAGCATCTTTAACCAATTATTTTTGCAATCCAAGCACATAAATGCATTTTTAATCTGTTCTAATCAACTGTATCATTTGCCTGGGATTATGAGATGTTTAATGGATTATTCTTAGACCTAACAGCTTAAGTTTTGTTGCAGAGGAGGCACAGAAATTTGGCAGGCAAATAAACAATCACACAAACCCTTCTCTGCCTACTGATTCATCTTTTATCAAAATATTTTTAAATGGAAATGAAGTATTAAGATCCCAAAAAAGCAGTTTTTATTAAGTGATTTTGTTTTATTCCTACCTTTTAAAACACCTTATGAATAAGAGATCATGTTTGGTTCTTTCAGCTCTGTCAAATCTTTATCTTTGTATTCAGAGCAACAACACAGTCATCAGTCACACTGTTAAGCACATTGTTTCAGATCTTGAGAAAACCTTTTTTAGAATTGAAAAGCAATTACATGGATAAATTCACAAGTTTTCATGATGACTATAAAACTGTGTCAGCTTTAGTGAGCAGTGAGGAAAAAAAACCAAAACTGGTCTGTTGCGTAACATAACTGCATACTCTCTTTATGCCTTATTTGCAAGTTGCATCTTCACAAGGACCTCAAGTAGCATCTCTTTTGTATTCCACTTGAAGAAAACATGATGCATCTTTTCATAACAACTATGCAACCTTCATTTGGCATGCAGCCTCCTCTCCTTCCTTCTGACAAACTTTAAAGCAGTAATACATGAATGCTGATGATCCTGCTTTTTCCAGCATGATTCTTCTTTGAATGGTGTTGGATCACTGAGTGAGTTCGGCCCACAGTGAGGCAATCGGTATATCCTGGTGTGAGTCAACTCTCTTCAGACTGTGGGTCGATGGTGCTGACTGAGCCAGGACAGCTAATAAATCACCTCCTGCCGTCCTAAAATGGCAGGGTTGTGATTGGGGAGGGAAGGGAGCCGTGAGCGAGGGTTAATGAATACAGGCCACATCGATTTGCTTCCACCAGCCTCCCTCTCCTCTCTCTCTCTCTCTCTCTCTCTCTCTCTCTCTCTCTCTCTCTCTCCCACCATGGACTCTTCTATTCTCAGGCCAAATGCTGCTACAGCACTTTGCTGACCTGCCACACTAAGCACAGGCTGAGAACAGAGGGAACCACAGGTGCAGAGAGACATCCAGCAGTGGCTAAGGTGAGGTAATAGCTAATGCAAGCAGCTAATCAGAGCCGTCACTTCTCACTAGAGACCAAGGTGAAGCTGCCTCACTGAAAAAGTCGTAAACAGTAACTAAGCATGTTGTGTGTCCATCTTGCAGATAAGTAGAGCCCCATAAGTTGAGTGTTCATGATAGTGCTAGCTTCAGCAACCCTGGCGGTAGCACTATTAGTCAAAGCCTGTGAGTGTCTTGACCCTTATGGCTCAATAGAATATGTGTTTGGCCCATGACCACAGGGTCAGGTAGCAATGCTTGTCTCCAGCTTTTAACTCTCACTCACTTCATGTGGAACAGCTGCTACCAACCATCAGCATGTTTCACAATTCAGCAGCCAGCCGTGAGAGTGAGCGGTGTCAGGAAGGTAAAGAGGTACAATATGCTTTATTACCAGCTATCCGCTGTAAGTGCAGCAGGGCTGTGAATTGACTCTGGCTGGTGGCAGCTCCAGAGCCATCTAGCGTCCCAGTGTGAACCGTCTGTGGTGGTAACAGCCCACACAGGCTAATTGGGTCATACAGACACACATTTATCAACGTGTAGATTTAACATCCTGCAATATTCAATTTTCCCTCTAACCCTGATGCAGCTTTGCAGGGCAGGATGTCACATGCTCAGTATTGACCCAACTCACTGTAGCCTCACTTCTCCCCACACCAAACTACTCTTTGCCTCCAGATATTTGGCACCCACTCCCTTAACCCCATGTGGGACAAAGCAACACCCCCAAATATTTGTATTAGATTCTGAACACCTCAAAGGTAAGCAGCTTTGTTACCCGATATGTTTGCATTTGAAGATGTGGACATTCCTTCGAGGATTCCCTCTGTCATATTATGGAAGAGGATATAACCTGGCTGTTACATGGCAGGGTATCAGATTGTGATTGGATTTTGTAATAGGTCAGAGACTTTGACCAACACTCAGTGTCCATTATCAGGGGCTTAGATCTCTCACACTACATAAACAAAGACCAAATCAGATGAGGTCAACAAGGATAAAATGCTTCACATATTACCAGCTGTGATTATAACAGATCAGAGCTTTGCACCCATTTGAACTCATTGAGATTTTTAACCTCTGTATAAACTAAAGGTACAGACTGAGTGGCTCTGGTGGTGGAAATTTGTAACCTTTTTTGTTTTGTCATTTTCACTGGTTTAAGTTTTAAAACTTGCTTTTTTTTTTTTTTTACTTTACTGAAACATTTTTTTACGAGTATGTTGGCCAATCTTGTTTTTGCGTTGCAGGCATCAAGAACTGCTTTTTCTGAAACATCCAGCACACTGCTGCGACAGTTGTTGTAATAAAGCTGTAATAATGTGCCAAACCAAGCATGTGAAGAGGTGTTACCAATTCCTTAACCAATTAAAGCACAAGTGAATAGAACTTGTTCAATACACCCGGCGCACAGCACATCTACGAAAGCATGCTGTTGATCATCATTGAGAATTGAGCCTTTGGTTTCCAGTATTGTAAAAAAAAAAAGAAAAGAAAAGAAAAAAATCAGGCAACTAAGTCTGACTCGTGATTCATCTGGCATGCATTATTTAATTTGAGATATATCTTTTCAAAATGTATGACATATAGAAACATAAGGCCAATTACTCAAGAGTAAAAACTTAACAGCTCAAATAGATATCTTGTTACACAAGAGCCTTTATCATTTCACAGAATAGTTCCATAAAATAGCTTGTGATTTACCACACAGTTCATATCAATTTTTAAAACCGTAATAAATCCTTATAGCAAGGACCCTGCCATATTTATTAAGACTACCAGTCTATAGAGCCTGAAACCATAACTCCCTCTGACACCCTTTGGATACAGAAAACTACAGAAAAGAAATATTGTCTGCACCACCTTAGATAATGCTCTGGTATCGAATGTTATCATTTTCCTCGCTAGTCGAGAGCTCTTAGCTAAACAGGTGGCTTGTGTACTTTTGTTCAGGTAACAAAGCGTGAGAATATGCGTCAAAGTAACACAAAGAACTCTGAAAAGCTTTCTTTCTTAGTTTTATCTGAACAGTGTTTAGCTGATAAACTAAACACATTTAGAACATCTTGACCTGATTTTATGAGAGACAAGTTCATTTTTGTGAAGCTGCATACACTCCCCTTCCTGCCACTTGCATAGACATGGACACAGGGCAGTTTGTTTTTGAAGTTCAGGTGAGCAGTTGTCTGTGAATTACCTCCTCATACAGGATGGAAAACCTGGAAAACATGTGTTTACTGTCATTTTTAAAGAGCAAAATTATATGGAATATGATGACAGTTGTATAGGTACAGCAATAGTAAGAATTGGCTTTAACCAGCAAACCCCCCCCCATGTCACATCACACAGTAACACATGCTAGTGTGGTGACATTAAGGTAACATTACAAACGCAGCAGCTAAATCAACAAATAATGTTAAAATAATAATAATAATAATAATAATAATAATAATAATAATAATAATAATAATAATAGTAATCCAATGAGTCACTGTTGGCTGTTACATCATTTTTGTTTATGTAAATTAAGGTTGCTCATCTTTCAAGTTGAAAACTGTTGCATTGGTTGGCATGTTGTGTTTTGTTGCTGAAGTTGACAGATAAGATAGCTTGTTTTAGACAAATTTTGGTTGCCAAAAATGTTATTATAACCATATTATTACAATATTTATTGACCCCGCGCTGTTATAGGTTGTATGAATCTTTAGATTTATGTAGCATCACCTAAAATACTCTGAACATGGGCACAAAGAGGTGATGATTCAAATGGCATAAAAAGACTCACTAAAGACTCAGACCTCAGTTTTTACCCTTTTAAATGTGGGCTGTTTCAAATACCCAGATGTCTGTGTTTTATTATTATTTTTTTAGTCCTCAGGATGCCATTCTTTTGAAGTGAAGAAAAAAAAGGATTGCATAGGAGTTTAATTCATTCTCTTTGTTGAGAACTGAAAATGGTATTTCTCTAAAGATACAATGAAGCAATGAAGGAGAGTTTGGAGTCTTGTTTAATTCAAAACCCCCAATTTCTTGTTTCACTACTGATAATAAAATTCTAAACTGCAAAGGCTTTCTTTAGCAGTTTCTTTTCTCGTTTTTTTTGTTTTCACAGAACCATGAGTCATGACCTTTAATTATTTTGTTTTTTCTGATTTCGTAACATTCCTCATATTCTCTTTGTCTGGTCTGAAAATTTGAAGAATTTTGTGTTAGTTTACATACAAAGACAATAAAATCATGCCTTGCATTTGACACAAAAATATGCAATATTTACAAGCTTTGCATGATACAAAAAACTACAAAAAAACAAAACCAAAAAAAAAAATAAGTCAGGCAAGAATACATTTCTGCTAAAGCTTAAATCCTATGTATCACATTTTTGCAAAAAATACACATTTATGCATGCTTTACCTGTATGATGAATAAGAAACAACTTCTTTGACTGGAGATATGTTAGTGCATGGCGAGACAAACGTGAGAAAAATGGTGACTTTCATGGCTACGTTATTAACAAGAATTCACAAGATGAAGATCAACATGCTTTTTAAAAAAATCTTTGAATCATATTCATGTGTGATAACATAAAAATTCACACAGAATGTGCAAGCATCAGTCTTTGTTGTATACATATATTGCTAGTACAATGCATGCATTTCACTAAGCTTCAATTCCACTTAATCCTAATGATCCAATAGAAGAATGCAGTCATGTCCTGTTTATTTTACACATAAGAAGTAAGATTATAATCGACAGTGGCACATTTATTAATGTCTTCATTCACTATTCTTTTCATCTTTCTATAGACACCAATAACAAATATATATGTGACAGGAGGAGAAGGGGGAGGCGGGGAGGGAAAGAATGTGGTCATTAACCAAAGGCAGAGATGGGGACTCCTTCTCCTGCATTCAAATGATGCTTAATCCAACACCAACTCTCCTCTCATCCCACCTTCTTCCCACCCCGACTCCTTAGCCCTCCTTTTCTCTGCCTTTCCGTGCTACTTCACTGAAGAAGGCTACTATGCAGTATGTTCCCTCATCCGTCTCCCTCATCCTTCCCCTCTATACCTATTTATCTAATTTCTCTCTTTCTTCTATAGGCTCCTTTCCCCTATTTCACCAAGGACGTGGATATATCTCCTCTTGCCCATCCCCATCTCTCTCCCCCACTCTTTCGGTAAGTCTCTTCTCCTCTATCTCTCCGTCTTTCTCCCATCTTTCTGAGAGATAACTGTGTGCAAGCTCTTTCATCTTTCTCCTCCCTGAAGAGAAAACTGCCCAGCAGACACAGAGAAGCAGAGTCAGCATTTTGGTCCTCTATGATGTCACGGACCCCCAGACCCCCCCCCCCCCACACACACACCTCCAAAACACTCTGCACAATAAATCCTGTGACACTAAGAAATAAGAAAATCATACACTGAAAAACAACTTTTCCTGTTTATTGTAAATGCATGGCAGAAACACTCATCGAACTGTAGCTTATGAGAGGTAAGGCATAGAAACAAGCCGCATCCCAATCAGAGAGCACCAAACTACTCCCAAGTTGTAGGAGAAAGTCTGACTGCTTGTCTCTATGTGATAAATTGGAATGAGCTATACTTTCAATTTTAATGATAGGTTTGGGGAAGGTGGTGTCGAGACGAGCGAGAGAGCTGGGAAGCTCGGCTCAGGTAAGAGATCTGGAGAGTCAGACTAAAGAAGCAAGGCAACATGTGAGAAACGGAGACCAAAGGGAGAGAGAAAGAGAGGAGAAGATAGTTTCAATGAGGGGAGGGAACAGGAGGGATACGGGAGGAGGGGAGGTTGAATGTGTTAATACACAGGAACACTGCATCAAACCAATGCACTGCTCTGAGGCTGGCTGAGCAGCTGAGAGGAGTGCGTCAGCAGTACATTCACGTTCCCACTGAAGGACAAAGGGAGGGGGCAGAGCGAGCATCTTAGCTGCCTGCAACACCGACACGGAGGGGGGGAACAGAGGAAAGGGAGAGATTGGAGAATAAACAAGAGGAAGAGATGTGGATTAGAATGCTGTTCCTGCTGCTTCTGTGACGGTGGGCTGCCTGTTTGAGTGCTCGCGTGCCTCCTCTCCATCTCTCTCTCTCACACACTCTTTCCTTCATGCACTCTATCTTCCTCCTGCTCTTGATCTGTCAGTGCTTCTCTCTCTCCTTCTCTCTCAATCACTCTCTTTCTCTCTTTCTCTCTCTCTCTCTCTCTCTCTCTGTTCTACTCCGGCTACTGCAGTAGTCCACCAGCCAGCCGCAAGTCTGACAGCCACACACATGGCTAACTGCCACAACTTACTACCTCAGCCCGGGAGAAAAAACTAACAAATAAGCAAGCAGAAGAAGGCTGCAGGAGACAGCCTGGGGACAAACAGCAAGTGGAGAGAAGAATCCTCAATACCTTTCTCTGTTTTTTTGGATATGGATACGGAGCCCACTTCCACACACATCCTCTGAGCGTCATCCTGTCTTTTCTCTCATCGCAGAAGAGGACAAGAGTGCTCCCTCTCTCTTCCGACAGCCTTTTGCGGAGCTCCAGCAGTGCAGCGCATCCCCTCTCCCCCCCCCCCCCCCCCCCCCCCCCCCCCCCCCCCCCCCCCCCCCCCCCCCCCCCCCCCCCCCCCCCAGGAGGAATAGACGGATTACTGCTAACTGTGCACACGGCAGCCTGCAGCTGCTCTGACCAGGGCCAGCGCAACGTTGGGAGGAATCAAGAGAAACACAGAGGAGGAGAGGAGAGGGGGATGACTGTGCCGGGAGTACTTTAGCCTTTTTCTGTCTCTCAGTCTCTGTCACAACGGGGCTAATCAGCGACCGACTAGCCCTTGGCAAAGTCACAGTGAGGGAGGTCTCTCCACCAAACAGGCGACCAGCGGACGAACAAACACATGTTTCAGGAGCTGTCAGAACTGGGGATTTTTATTTATTTTATTTGGCCACTTCTTCTCTCCTCTGCTGTCTTTCGCTGCGCTATGGATCAGTGTTATTTACCCACAGTGGAGCAGCATTTTGGAATCTGCAGCCTTGCAGGGGGGCAGTTAGTGGGGGCAGAAGGGATCCAGGCACCTGCTAAGCCTTCCTGGCCTTACATCTGCCCGTGAGTGCTTTCATGCTTTTTTCAGTCTTAAATAGTAGGAGCCATTTTGTACCCAGGGCTAATAGAGGGGCCACCTCACTTTTTCAGAGAGGGAAACAAGAAATCATCAATCTCTTCACTCTCCATGGAACGGAATAATAAATGAACATGATGCATGGCTGTTGCTTTTAAGATTTGGAAAGAAGGAAAAAGAACCACTTCCAAACTAATGAGGTACATCATTGATGCTGTTATTTATCATTTTCTTACACTGCTGCTCTGCTTTTCCTGTGCTACTATTCTTGTATTAATCTCTCTCACTCTGTCTCCTCCTCTGTTCCCCTTTTTTTCTGTCTCTCTATCTCACCTCTATTTTGATGTAGCACCTTCCTGCACTGTCGATGGAACTTGGGAGCCTTAAGTTGCTCCAGCCAGGCTAAGGTGGTCTGTCCTCTGGTGTGTGCCGTCTCCCCCCACCATGCAGAATAATGAGCCCTCCACACCATGAGTCCTTTGGGCCAGGTTAGTGTGCAGCCTACCTGGAACGCAGCTCTGCTTGCCTTGATCTCTCTCATGGTACCTACTCTCAGTATGTGCCAGTCCACGGGCCCTGCACTGGGCTCGGCTAATCCACAGAACTGTCCAGGTGTGTGCTCCTGCACTAACCAGCTCAGCAAGGTGGTGTGTACCCGCCGAGGCCTGATTAGGGTCCCTCCAAACATCCCAGCCAACACTAGGTACCTGAACCTCATGGAGAACAGCATAGAAACTATACAAGCAGACACGTTCAGGCACTTGCATCATTTGGAGGTATTGCAGCTAGGCAGAAATGCTATCAGACAGATTGAGGTGGGAGCTTTTAATGGCTTGACCAGTCTCAATACCCTGGAGCTGTTTGACAACAGGCTGACGGTCATACCAAGTGGAGCTTTTGAGTACCTGTCAAAGTTGAGAGAATTATGGCTTAGAAACAATCCTATGGAAAGCATTCCCTCCTATGCCTTCAACCGTGTCCCCTCCCTCATGAGACTTGACCTTGGAGAGCTGAGGAAGTTGGAATATATATCTGATGGGGCATTTGAGGGCCTTCAAAACCTCAAGTACCTCAACTTGGGGATGTGTAACCTTCGGGAGTTTCCCAATCTATCGCCACTGGTGGGATTGGAAGAATTGGAAATATCAGAGAACGTTTTCCCAGAGCTGAAGCCTGGAGCCTTCCGTGGGCTTAAGAATTTACGCAAACTATGGATTATGAACTCTGTAATCACTAATATTGAAAGGAATGCATTCGATGATATCACAGCCTTGGTGGAGCTGAATTTAGCCCATAATAACCTATCATCCCTTCCACATAACCTCTTTACTCCTCTACAATACCTGGTGGAGTTACACCTGCACCACAACCCTTGGCGATGTGACTGTGATGTAGTGTGGCTCTCCTGGTGGCTCAGAGAATACATTCCCACAAATTCCAGCTGCTGTGGACGCTGCCACACCCCAATCCACATGAGAGGTCGATACCTAGTAGAGGTTGATCAGACAACCTTTCAGTGTTCAGCACCGTTTATACTTGATGCTCCAAGAGATCTAAACATCTCAGCAACGAGGGTTGCTGAATTGAAGTGTCGCACTGCTGCCATGAGTTCAGTGCGATGGCTCCTCCCCAATGGCACTGTATTGACCCATGGCTCGGCTCATCCACGGATATCTGTTCTCAATGATGGAACTCTCAACTTTTCCACAGTTCTCCCGTCGGACACAGGTATTTATACATGCATGGTGAGCAACATGGCAGGAAATTCCAACGCCTCTGCCTACCTAAATGTCAGCAATGCAGAACTAAACACTTCCAATCTGTCATATTTTACCACTGTGACAGTGGAAGTTTTGGAGCCCACGGTGGAAGAGACCCCTAAGCCCAAACCTACTGTTCCTGCTTCCCCGTCCGTTTTTCAGCCCGTGTTCATCTCCACTCCTACCGTGCTCTTCCAGAGCACTCAGACTCCAAGGCAAGTGTCCATCCCCACTGCCAGAATCCCTAGTGGGCCAGCCGCCAGCCTGGATGAGGTGATGAAAACCACCAAAATCATCATTGGCTGTTTTGTTGCCGTTACCTTGCTCGCAGCTGCCATGTTAATTGCATTCTATAAGCTTCGGAAGAGGCATCAACAGAGGAGCACGGTGGCAGCAGCCAGGACCATAGAAATCATACAAATGGAGGAAGAAGTTCCTCCTGTTCCTCCGCCCACTTCTGGATCTAGTGGCTCTGATGACACAGGGTTGGTACTGCCAACATTAGTGGAACACAACAGCAACACCTTTAAACCTGGGTACGTGTCCTCCTCATCCCGCCAAGGGGGCTATGGAGCCCACTGGACTCAGAACAACTCTCTTCATCGCTCAATCAGACAGCATCACAGCCACATCAGCACCATTACTGACCCCTATGCCATTAAGACTACTCATGGCAAAGAGAAGGTTCAAGAGACCCAAATCTGAGTAATGCTCCCTTAATGGATCTATCTCTGACTCTGCCTCGACCTCTCCTCTTCACTTATCTGCTCACCACTCCATGCAATAGAATGCACAAAGAACAAAACGGTAACTTTCTTTTGTACAGATGTGCTTAACAGAGACAGTTTTTTGTTTCTTGTACATGCCTATACATAAGTATATAAATATTGAAAAATACAAATATATATAAATGAAAATCCCATCAGGCAGTGGTGAGACATGCAGATTATATAAGAAAAGAAAGTAAATTGAAACTATTTTCTCATAACTGGTGACTTCTATTTAAAATAGACAAAAGTACTGAGCTGCTTCTGTGATTGAGAACAGAAGGAGGTTCTGTCTACTCTTGGGGAAGATATGTTCTTTTTTTTTTTTTTTTTTTTTTGAGAATATTTAGAATGCAGTTAAAAACTCTTTATACAGGAACCAGTTTCTAAGTACAGCCCCAAATTTAAGCTCTAGTTTTTACAGTGCCAAATATTATATGCAATAAAATGGTATTGCCAGACTGAGAAGAAAAGACACAAGTAAAATCTAGATAGATAGAAACATTTGTTCAAGGATAGCAGCGTAATGGCACAGATAGAATCTGATGTTCAGTAGCTACCAGCCAAATGCTTTTGGACTGCAGTGAATTTCTGCAGCTAAGGTTTAACCCTCTGTTTGCCAGTACTAAGCTGTGTTTATTTGACAGTGCCCGTGCTTCTTAGTTTAGCGTATCGAAACATGTTTAGTTAGTGTGCACATAATTTCCCACTGGTTTAACTGACAAAGTTAAAGTGCAGGTCAATAACAGTTATTGCAAGTACTCCGTTCTGTTATTGGTTGCATATTGTATTATTTTTACCCCTAAGGTTTTACATGCTTCTTAATGGCTTGTGTAGTGTTTAGGGCTAATTTATAAATGCATTACAGCAGTTGCCTGACTTGTCTCTGCAAGGGCTCATTCCGATGCTATTTTTTTTAGAGGAACAGACGTGGTGCAGTGATACAGGTCTTTGCTGACCATTCGGCTTTTGAGGAAAAAAAAAAAGAGACAATTGAAGTGAAACAAAATGAATGTCTGATACTGGGGCTTTTCCATGGACTACACTGAAACATGACTTTGTTTTTCTTTAACAGTTTATTTTGAGCAACACTATTTTTATGGAGAGACTTAGGAGGCTATGAAAAATAAAAACCTTTGGTTTGTATTTCTCTAATCAGAAACACTTTCATCTGATGTTTTTCTTCTCTCTGAATATATTTTCATTTGTGTGTAAGTTGTTTTATCGCATAAATCTGGAGGCAGCATTGTAAATCGTATCCTTCTCAAACCCCCACATCTTACGGTCCTATGCATTTACTCAGTGTCTGCATGAATGGGTCTTTAAGTAACTGGTGTACAATGCTGCATTATACCCCACAGTGGGGCTCTATGCAGGTCAGATAGGCTGTTGGTCTTTGATGCCTCAGCTTAGTTCTTAACATTGATTTCTCAGTGACTGTGAAGGGGAAAATACATGTATCCCACAGTTCTACAGTTTGTGGGTTTCTTTTCCTTCCTTGCTCATCTGCAGGCTCAAGCTTCCATTTGAGTTAGTTATCCATCAAAAAGAAAAAAAGAAATACATTTTGAATAATTAACGAGATGGAAAACAGTTGTGGTCATTTCATCATGATATGAGGCACAAAACAAGCCTAGTTAAGCAAAGTAGGTGCCACTGGGGAGTATTCAAAAAATTCAATTCACACTGGTTTTTCTTCCTTTCTTCTGTAGATGCTTTAGGTGTTAATGCATTTCCAAGCAATTGGAATTTTCTAGATGTGACACCATGGGAAAAGTCGGCCCCAAAAACAGAATGCCTAATATCTGTGGTGACTAAAACTCTTGACCTGTGACCTTACTTTGTTGCCTTCAACATTACTGATGGCCATATTTCCTCATGAAGAACAGATTTAAACACATTTGATCAAACCCTGCAGTTTTCAGCTCCCCTTAAAGTTTGATGTTCCACTGCAAAAGTGCTACGGCTGAGGCTATTTGGGGATAAAGGGGAAATTACAGTATGACCCCTGTGCTAATTATGGAGCATGGTGAGTTGACAAGAACACCAAGGCTTCATTTAAAACCTCCCGGTTTGACTTCCTGTTCCATCAAGAGGAAGTTAATAACGAGCTGTGAGTTGCTGTCGGGCATAATGTTACTCTGTGCATACTTTTCCTGTGGCATTCACAATCAGATGACTGCATTACATTAGGAACTCCTCTGGTGCAGTACAAGAAAACAGGGACAGCCATTATGTAAGAGTCTGGAATACAGGTTGAGTAGGAGTCAGTTAAATTATGCTCAAATATAGATATTGCAAGAGGATTTACGTCACATATTCAAACAAATGAAATCATATCAGGTATTGCAGGTGTTAAGGTAATGCCTCATTTTGGAGGTTTCCTCTGCTCTGAATGAATGGATAGAGAGGTGCTCATTTTTTCTGCAGCACACCTGGCAGTGTGAGTACAGGTGGAGAGCATGGCAAAGCAGATGGCACTCCTCTGACTATGTCAAGTGTTTCTTCATTTTCCTCATAGTGCAGGGCAATACACTTCTAAAAATCCAATCCCCTCCTTAGACTATGATAGCTCTATGCTCCGAAAACACAGCGTGTTCTTGGTTGTTACAGAATGTGTGGGTTGGAAAAAAAAATCCACTCTTATTATTTCCTCAGCTCACTGTGACTCTGGCCGCATCGAGGCTGGTGGCTGTTTGTAGAGCCTTAAAAGTGCCTCCTAACTAGCCATATACAGGCGCAATAACGAGGACTTCCTTTTTTCTTCACCCTCCTCCTCGTCCTCCTCTTCAGTGTTAACAGCAAAAAGGGGTAGGCTGCTTCTGCATTAGCATAATACTATCAACCATTCATCCAATTCAGGTTTACTGCACCAGTGTGGCGGGTGAAGAGGCTGAGGACTGGAGTGAAATGGCCATTGTGTTAACCGCTGAAAACAAGAGCCTAGACAATAGCTGTTCCCTGACAACATCAGCAGGGTTAATATGATTCTTTTCTCTGGGGTGGCTGCCGTCTTATCTGCAGCAGCTGAGTCAGTCATATGCTTTGAATTTGGCTGTATGTTGCCTTGTTGCAAATGAGCTGTGAAGATGTCTTGTCATAACTGCTGCCGTCTCCCTTTCTCTATCGTCTCCTTTTTATCGCTCGCTAATTGACTTAAAATCACTGACTGAAACCCCCTTCATTTGGGGATAAGTTGTTTTTTAAAGGCAACCTCTTTTCCACTGTCCTTCCCCCGTTATCTGTTCGGCACAGCAACTGTCACACATTTGCATAGTCCTTTGGAGCATGCTCACTCATGCCCACCTGTTTTTTCCCCATCCTATTGATTTTCAGCCAAAGGTTGTATACAGATAGAGCTTCAGCTGAAGACTAATGCATCTTTTTGAAGTAAGCAGGGTGTGTCGGAGGCTCATGCAATCCATATTGGCAGGACGCAGAAAAGGTGAAATGAATGGCCAAACTGATACTATATAGTTGGTCTCACTCCTACTAGATATGATCTTCAGGGGCACTACAGGAGAGAGGCTGGGATAAGGCTCTGTGGAGGGCGTTCTTTGAAGTTAAGGGTTTGTTGGGAACAAGTCCTTGAAGCCTCAAGATTCATATCTGTTAATGAAGTCCCCGGCAGTAAGAGGTGTTGGTTAGGTGGCAGGCTCCAGCAATTCAGGTACAGTTTCATTGCCAGCTGATACCTTTTTTGGGCCCACAAAAAGATTGTAAGAAATTATCCATGGTCCCCTTAGAGGTGCGAAACGACCTTAACTCAATTCTTATCCCTCGCTTAAGACTTGATTACTCCAATCCCTGCACTCTGTCACGAAAGCTCTTTGCTGTGGCTTAAATTGGCCAACACTTTCTAAAAAAAACTCTTCTCTTGTTATCATTATACAATAAATGAATGCAAATTTAGCCTTTCAGAGATGCAATAACAACCTTATTAATATGTCTTACATCTGTTGTGAACACACCAAAGAATTACAGTTTCAAAGTCAAAAATGAGCTTTAAACCCAGTCTCTGGATAGTTTTTTAGGGCCTGCTTTTTAATTTAAATTGGTACAGGGTTTTAGGTCACAGCAAATAATGACAACAAGTAAAAAGGAGATAAATATGAGAGGAAAAACAAGTGCTACTTCTGCATACAAACCTTCATCATCATAACAAAAACAAGCACAATATCCACAAATAGTCTCAGAAAATAATTACCAGTCCTAACTAGTTAGAGTTTACAGCCAACAGGGTTTGGTAGCTCCTTTGTTTTTGTTTTTTGTTTTTGATTGTTTACTTTACTATTGTTACCACGTTCCAAACTGTTTCTAATCACAATTAACAGAGAATAAGATGTAGGCACAATAAATTCTGAGGAAACCAGGAAATCCATCCTATTGTGCTGTGAAAAAGTTCTTCATATCACTTCAGCAAAACAGATGACTGAGGGGACAGACTTTTAAAAATGATTCAAAGCTTGACTGCTCTTATTGACCTCCAGGACATATCTGAGCACCAGGTGAGTGACCTTAACTGGAAAAAATATATAACAAATTGAGTGTATGAACAAATTATGGCAGGTGGTTGGTTTATTTTTTGAAAGACAGGGTGTGAAGCATTGGTTCCCAGCCTCGTCCCTTCAAATTAGATTTTAAAGAAGTAAAAATACTTTGGAAGTGCCAAATGTGACCTTGCCATTATGCTGCATGAGAGCAAACACTCAGGCCTCATTATACTGTACAGTTTGTGTAAGTGTAATGTAGGCCAGTGTGCTCTCTTTGGAGCAGTGCAGCTCTAGATAAAGGGTGGCAGTTGGAGGTTGTTCCTGCAGCTCTCTTTCTCTGTCACTCAGTCCCACTGTCTGTCTGTTTTGTTCTGTGTTTGTGTTTGTGTTTGTGTGTGGGTTTAAATGAGGGTCTACCACAGCAGTGACAGTCAGTGATCTGTTATTTTAACCTCTCCAACTCACTTCTGAGGAGGTTGAAGCAGAGCACAAAAATGAACCGAGAGGTAAACAAAAACAAAAGACTCACTGATGAAAACAAAAAAGAGAAAAGAATAGATGGATTCTTCAAGACAAGGCTATCCAGATGCTGCAGTGGATAAGTGTGCAGCTTAAATAAACTGTTTTAACTATACTGGTTATCATACTCTTGTTCAAAGGGTTCACACAAAGGGTTCACACCATTCTGAGAATATCTAATCAATGCTGAAGCGCTCAAAATTGCTCCTTATCCAACGTCCACTTGAGGCTGAGGCTTGAGGAAGCACTGGAAGTCACTTGCGCACCAATCCAGGGAAGTCAATATTGTGGCAAAAATAAACGTGAACTGATCTATAAACATCAACTGATCTGAATGATTTTTTTTTCAAAAAGTGATTTTAGTCCGAATAGCTTATTTCACTATCTGCACACACTGATAATTCATGATATCGAGATATTAAATGCAAGTTTTGTGTTAATCGTGCCATGGCTGACTTGACGGACAGCAGGGCACACTGGAGCTGTTAGAGTTAATTCAATGCATGATACATAGATTTTGACCCCTATAATGCCCAACTATTTCTATGGCTAAGTCTTGAAGCCCATTGTTGGTGGCTGACCCAGTAAAGATGCAGCGCTTAGGTGGGTTTTTAGCTGCCTCACTAGCAGCTTTAGTGTGGACGCCCATCAGTCAACTCAACCAATAGATTTTGTGTTATAAAGTAAAGCCCTTTTTCACTGCCATATCAGCAAAGTATGTTGGAGGCTTTAGCAACCATTAAGAGAAAACAAGGAAGCAATATTGTAAATGCAAACAAATAAAAGTCATGTGCCAATCTCTGAGTGAGCAAGACAGTGACTCATGATTAACCAACCAGACAAGTGACTCATAACCAAATCTACATGGACATATGGAAGGAATGGGAGAGGCAAACTAGTTAATGAATAATTAAACCATGCATGTGGCTCTGCATTACACGAGTGAGCCATTAAACTGAGTTTGAGCTCTTTGTAAGTTCATCAACAGGCTCACTGTCAAATCTCTACAGCTCAGCAGCAGTTTTGGCAGTTTTACAGATTCACTTGTTTTTGTTTTTTTTTTTTAAACTTGACTTCCGTCTCTTTTCTCTTTTATTCTATTGACCCTGCCAATAACATCCAAGGCCCCGTGGTTGCTATGGTTTCCTTGGATTCCTGCGCAATGGTGATTGGCTGTTGAGGAAATTGTGGTGGACATGGAGCTGTGTGAATAGGGAGCGTACTGTGACCCAAACAGAATATACTGTATTCATATTTACTTTGAGGACCTTGGATAGACAGCCACTCCAAATGAAGCTCAATGGGCCTATTCAGTGGCTGCAGTGTGTTGAGTTTGTACTGTGGCAGATACACGGGAAAGATGTGATAAAGGGAGAGAAAAATCACTTTCACTGGTAAACAATTTAGAAGAGCAATGGCATAATACTAGATCATTGTAACCAAACAATCAAAATGATCAATAAAACATTTTCAAAAGTATCGACCATGCTAAAACTGTAATGCAGGGGCTACATAGTACACCTCAGGTGCACTCAAGTGTCACTAAATCCTTTGTGCTTTTCTCTAATGCCCTTATCAACAGGTCTGACCAGCAATGTGTCTCAGCTGTGGCTGCGGGGTTCATCATCTTGGTTTGAAACTGGGGATCGATATGCAGTTTTGAATTAAAGATCTTAAAAAAATGAGCCATCCCATTGTTGTACCCTGTATATAGACACATTTTCCTGGCTGAAAATGAAGTGGTGGTAGTACCTGATTGTGGGCACACGGGTGCATTTGAGTACCTGGTGGTAGGGAATTTGGCAGTGGTAGCCACCACCAAATTCTCAATGCAGAAAAACCCTGCAACTAGATCATAGTCAAAGAAAAAAAAGGTTTATTCTTTAGTATTGTGCATTTTATTAAGTTCTTCACTTGATAAAACCAATTTATGAACTGCTGCAGAACAAGTCTATAGATATGGGAAATCAAATTTGTCAAAGATATTTATTAAAGCAAGTCATAGTCCTTTCCCCTTCAATATCACCCAGAGTAAGAAGTATTTTCAATGCTGCCAAAACAGCAATGCAGTGATGAATACTCCAAAGCAAACAGCTACCAAACAATGCTCCTTTTGTATCCCTGCCCTTGTTATTGGTTTGTGAAGTTTTTGTCCTCTGGGCAATTCAGTTTTCTTACAGTCAAAACACAAGCTGACCATTTGAGCCGCGCTCTCCAAATGACTTGCATGTGTGAATGGGGGTGATAATTTGTTTGTGTGTGTGTGAGCTGGCTGTCTGACTGGCAACCTCTTTATGATGTATCAGTACTGTCATAAGATACTAAAGGGAAAAGACAGAGCACAAACAGCCCCGAGTCTAAAGTAACTCTAATATATTTTTACATTGTTGTAAATATTTTCATATGATATCACACAGATAATAAAAAAAGAAGCCCCAGTCTTAAAGAGTTATTGGTTGCTGTGGATCCGAGTGTTTGGCACCTGAATCTCTATAATTTTCAGCTGAATACTGGCAGTGGGGATACTTAATAGACCAGTGATTTGTTCATGATTGCAATATTAGCTAAAAATCTGTTGACTGGAAATAGGAAGCATGATTTTTGTGAGGCACATGCCCAAAAAAATCATTCTCATAATCCTATTGCAGTGTCCTAAACTTATTTTTTGGGGCCCTTCCCTTTGACAGGTGAAAATAGAATAGAAGAGAATAGAATGGAGCAGTAAACTTGGTTGTGTACATGAAAACATGGATACGTAAACATAGAGAGCAAGGGAGAAATCTGAACATGCAACCGTTCAGAAACAGAAATGAGATAAGATGCTGTCATGTAAATAAGATAACATACGGTCATTTAGTCTGTTAAATAAAAGTAAGAAGTACAGACCTGATCAATAAGAGGGTTAGACTTAAGTTACTTCTGCTGTGATCTGTCACCATAAAGACTATCAAAATACAATGGATTAGCCTCTACCCTTTTGCAATCATTTAACTTATTTTTTTCCCCAAAAAAACTTCATCTTGGAAAGAAGGTTGTCTTTGACAAATCTCAAATCTATCCCTTGTTAGATATTAAGGAGTCCAATCAGTGAAACTTGCATATTTTATAGATTCTTGTCAGGCAATATTTTTTGATTTTTTGATTTTGCTGATAATGGCTTAAAGATTATTGAAACCAAAAATTGTTATTTGAAAAAAAAAACCAGAATATTATATAAGATTAAAAAAAAAAAAATTCTTTAGACAGAGACGCTGGCAGCATGAAAAGTATGTTCATTTAGATGCACTCAGTCCTTTGTTAGAGCACAGTTTAAATGAATTGCTCCATCAATGCAGTGTGAAATGGAGGTGTTTAGCCTGTGGCACTGCTGGAAGGTTATGGGAGCTTTCTAATTGTCAAATCTCACAATAAACTTACGGAGAAAGCGGCAAAGATCCTGCAACAGGGTACAGTACATAGCAGAACAGTTTTGTGTTGACCGAAAGTGATCATTCAGGCTTTTGGAAGGTTTAATAATAATAATAATAATAATAATAATAATAATAATAATAATAATAATACATTTAATCTATAAAGCACTTTTCAAGACACCCAAAGACATAAAATCAGCGCACGAAACATCATACTAAACATCACAGTATTTAAAACAATTAAAAATTAATTGAAGTCATTTAAAAGCAATCTAATATTACAAGCAGTTTTGAAAAGGTGAGTTTTAATGAAGATTTTAAAGGTGGTCAGGTTCGGAGTGAGTGTAAAATTGTAGGGTGTTACAGAGGGTGGGGGCGGAGACAGAGAAAGCTCTGTTCCCCCAGGTTATGACCCCTGTTTGTGTGTGTGTGTGTGTGTTGTGTGTGTGTGTGTGCGCGATATGTTTCCTCTCATTGTTCCTCCCCTAAGAGAGCACATATGTGCACCATTTTATTCTGTGAATTGTTTTTGTTTTTTGTTGTATTTTTAATGCACTGTTGCTTGACTCATTCTCATGTCTGTTTCACAAACTTTAACTCTCACTCTCACTCTGAAAATACACCAGAGAGGTTTCAGGTCCAGCTCTGCTCTTTTTTGTGTTAGTTGTGTACTTTCTCATCTGTTTTTGACATGGTTTGTTATATTTTGAAGATCAATTTACATTTGTAAATTTACACATCACTGCTCAAGCAATTGGCGAAAATAGAATCCTTTCGTGTCCAAAGTGGAGGGCTCCATCTTGCCGGACTTTGAACGCAGTTGGAATGCATCTGGACGAAGTTGGAACGCAACTGGATGCAGCTGGAAAACAATTGAAGTGCTGAAACGCATCACAGCGGAGCAGGTGTGAGTTCATGCGTTGACTTGAATAGAAACCTATCTGATCAAGTGATATGACCGAGTGGAGCCAGACATCTGGTGTATTTTGGCTGTCAGAATTCTTGTTTTGCATCAGTGACTCCTCTGCACTTACTAGTTGCATTTTTTATTGTATGAATGCAGCTGTGCAATCCCATCCTCTTTGCAGTGAATTTAACTGAAAATTCTTGTTAGAGTTTTGTAGCTGTTTGCAAGGGATGTATTGTAAAATGACATCACAAGATGAAGCATGATACCTTCAAAATTGACTGTTTTCTCTCGACAGATACTTATTCCCACACTTTTTTGGTAGTAAAGTAAAGTAGGTGTAAAATAAGCAATTCTGATTCTACTGAATTTGAAGCCCTGAAAACAGGTTGTACGTTGAAAGTGTGTGGCTTGGTTGTAACAGCACAGCATCGGAACAAAGTCATCTTTGTGTTGGTGTGGGGAAAAAAGGCCCGAACAGGTCAGGGCTGTATCCTCTTTTTTTTCTTTTCAGCTTTTGCAACAGGAATTTCACCCAAGCAAAGCCACTCACAGGCCTGACGTTATATTTGTTTAGTAGGTATGGAAATGGAAAAATATCTATCACTACTGCAGCTCTCACACATTGCTCTGTGTGTTTTCTTGAGTGTTGTCCTTCGTACTGTGTTCTTTCAGTAAATCAAGCAAACACTTGAAGACAAAGTCTGTCCAGGTAAGGAAGTGGAATGAATAAAACTGATCACCACTGTATTGCTGACATGAGTGTAAAAACTGTACGCTGAAGGGGTCACACATGTAGAGTTTTGTAATGTAGACAGGAGGTTAAAATCAAAAATCATCCCCAGAACTCCAGCTTGGAAGTGAAGTGTTAGTAAACATAGGAGGGCATAAGTTTGTTTTTATTCCAACACTAATTCTGTTGTGTTAGAATTATGCAGGCCATTAGCACCAGCAAATGTGCTTCAGGCCTGCGTGTGTGTGTGTGAAAGTGTGTATGCGCATTTGCCTGGAAATGACTAAGTTGGAAACAAGAGTGTTCAGTGGCGTGTCAGTGGTATTAATAGGGGAGGATGAGAAGATGCAGTTGTTTCGCCTCCTGCCTGTGCTGCACATTCACTACCTTATCACTTCCAAACACTCTGGTTCAGCTCTGTCAACTCAAACGAGCTAATTGCCTTAGTCTTCCACTCCCTTTATTTTCATTTTGGCTGCCTCCCTCTCTTTGTTCCACCCACACACATCGGCCACTGACTCTCACTCTCTCTCTCTCTTCTCGCTCACCCTGCGTCTCACATGCACAGTTTCTAAATGCCTTTCTTTAATTTGAATTCTGTCTAAGAATTGCACCTTGTCCTAATTGCCTGTGCAGCTGAGTCATACCCTTTCCTTCAAGCTGTTTTCTTTCAGCAACTCCCTCTCAGCACCTTATTTTAATCCGCTCTCTTCTCTTTTTTTAACTACCTCTACCATTTTTTTGAGTATCTTTAACTATACATCTGTGAAAATATGTTTTCTCTCTATTTCTGCCAACTTCTAGCCTGTATTTCTCTTTCTCTCTCTCGCTCTCTCTTTCTGAATCTTCTTCTGGGCCTCTCTGAGAGTGAGGAAGGATTATACCGTGACAAAGAGCCATGGTGCAGTAGAGGGGGATTTGGGGACGCCAGGCTCTCTGTCATCTCAGGACTCACTCATATGCCTCTGCACTCCATTATTGTCCCACTGACGCATCTGTCCAACCCAGAACAGGCAAAAAGTGAAACTTAAGGGAAGGAAAGGATGATGTGTGTGTGTGTTTTTAAAAAGAGAGAGAGAGACTGGGTGACTGGGAACTACTTTAATTGACAGAGCAGTCTCTTGGGGTTCTTGTAGTCTTGATAGGAAACTCCAAAAAAAAAAAAAAAAGAGGAAGAATAAATTCTTGGAATTGCCTACAGCATATTACCTGGTAATTTAGTGGTGTCACATCCATACATTAAGTATATAAAAACATGTACACATATACAACCAATAGTTCCAGAATCATATCAAGCATCTCTGGAAGGTAGATGCACCAAACTGCAGTCTCTGTACTACCACCTGTTTCTTTATCGACTTGATATTTTGCGCTAAGTTTAAAAACAAAGAACTGCTGATGACGTAGACAGTTAGAACAAGTATGAGAAGACTGGCACCTCATTGGGAAAAAAAAAACAGGAAATGTCAACCCAGAAATGAGTAAATCAGCAGGCAGTGTTTTATTCAGGTTGGAGAAATAGTCTGGAGCTCGCAGACAAGTAACCTATCCAAGGTTAGAGCGAGAGAGCTGCTGTGAAGATCTGAGGAGACATGGGGCCAGTAAGGAGTTATCTGCTGGTTGTAAAGCAGGCTGGAATTAAAAATTGATACATCTTTTGATCTGTAGAACTGGTTTGAGATTGATTTAAATCATGAACCCTTTTCTTCCAGCAAACCCTGATTTCTGTGAAATATTTAGACTCAAAGTGATCAGTGTGGATGGTGGGCGAGAAAAACTTTTTTTTTTTTTTCTTTTTTTTTGTCTGCAAAATGCAAAAGCTTCAACTGTGCAAATAGCTGACAGGCCATCAACTGTACCTCCATTTCTCTCAACATTATTCGTTGGGGTTTTTTTTGCACTGCTGCACGAAAGTGTAGATTTCTTGCAGTTATTTTTACAGTTTTTAACTTCACTGAACTACACAAAAAAAGTTGCCTCCTGGATTTAACTTAGCAAATGGTTACAAGCCTCCTATTGGATAATTGCTTTATGGGTGATTAGCTTTCAGCTGGCAACAAGTTATTTAACCCCAAATGATGCAATGACTAACTTCTCATTTCTTGAACAACCTTGGTGAAAGACACATCCTGTGATCCTGGAAAAGATGTTAGTCTGTAGAAGGGTCAAAAGATTGGCATGCATCAAGCAGAGAAAACATCTAAGGAGATTGCAGAAGCTACTAAAATTGGGTTAAGAACTGTCCAGCGCATTAATGACAACTGGAAGGATGGTAGGGATCGTCTTTCAGGAAGAAATTTGGTTGGAAGAAAATCTTGAAGTATTGTGATCAGTGATCACTTAAACATATAACCGAATCACATCAAAGAAAAATAACAACGCAAAGGGAACTCAAAAGATTGAACAGCTGTGTAGCCTTAAGAAAACAACTGATCAGTAAGGCTAACCAGAAAAAAGGCTTCAGTTTGCTAGGGAGCATAAAGATTGGACTCTGGAGGAATGGAAGAAGGTCATGTGGTCTGATGAGTCCAGATTTACCCTGTTCCAGAGTGATGGGTACATCAGGGTAAGAAGAAAAGCAGGTAAATTGATGCACCCATCATGCCTAGTGCCTACTGTACAAGCCTGTGGGGTTACTGCAGTTGGTCAGGTCTAGGTTCAGCAACATTTTGTGCCCAAAGAATGAGGTCAGCTACATGAATATACTGAATGACCAGGTTATTCCATAAATTGATTTTTTCTTCCCTAATGGCACGGGCATATTCCAAGACGACAATGTCAGAATTTGTGGAGCTCGAATTGTGAAAGAGTGGTTCAGGGAGCATGAGACATCTTTTTGACACATGGATTGGTGACCACAGAGTCCAAACCTTAACCCCATTGAGAATCTTTAGGATGTGCTGAAGAAGGTTTCGTGCAGTGGTCAGACTCTCTCGTTATCAATACAAGATCTTGGCGAAAAAGTAATGCAACACTGGATGGCAATAATTCTTGTGACATTGCAGAAGCTTACTGAAACAATGCCCCAGTGAATGGGTGCTGTAAGTAGAGCAGGTTCAACAAAATATCAGGGTGTGTGACCACTTTTTTTGACCAGGCAGTGCATTTTTTACAGCAAAAATGAATTTACAACTGTAATTAATTTGCATTTTCTCACCCTATTATAGGTTTAGTATAAGATGAAAAACAATATTGGAGACCAAACTTTCCATTGTGCGGTGCTTTCAAAAATGTGAACAAAGCTGATTGGTATGCTTGTTGTTAAACATTGTAATACATTCTCCTGGCAGATGGTGAAAATTGCTGTCTATAAGTAGTCTGTAACTGGTTGTTTGTAATTGAAAAAATGTTTCATAACCAGTTAAAAACTCCTCACGGTGTGTTTAAGTTCAATACATGTCAAGTGTCAATACACAGCATACATACTTATATAATTCCTAACTTTGTGTAGCTGAGCCTGAGTCCTCCGAGGTGATTCATCCAGTAAGCCACACAGGCTGACTCTGCCGCTCAGCCTCTCATGGTTGATCCGACCAGGTCTCTCTGGGGAAACGCTGGTTTGGGCCTGTTAGAATTAGACTGGAAATCAGGCCAAAGGCATCACTTCAGAGACTGTTGTAAAATTCTACAGTATACCAAGCATTCTGTGTCATCAGTATGTACTGTAGGTGGGAACCAGAATAGTCCTTATCCCCTCTGGTTACATGAAGACTGTTGACATGAAAGTAGCTGTGTGACTGGTGGAAAAAGAGATAAAAGTTACCATGTCTGTAGTAATGATTATGAAAGAGCAATCATGTGTCTTAAATCTATTCATGTTCTAATTTGTGAGTCGGTTTTTGCAAGAATCTTAGATATTGTTTTTTTGGCATTCATTTGATTGGCATGTGGCAGGGGGCATGGCCAGGAGATGGACCAGTGACAATGATGAAAAATATTATTTATTTTTTGTTATATCGTGTGTGTGTGTGTGTGTGTGTGTGTGTGTGTGTGTGTGGCACTTGATCTTCAAACTGCGCAATAACTGTCAATAACTATACCTTCAGCCGTGTTTCCCAAGGTGGATGTTGGGGAACACTTAAAGCCAGATTTGCAAAATGCCCTCCGAAATCAAAGCCTGTAAAAAATGTATATTTTATCTCTTATTGTTAAATGTAAACTAAACTGTGGTTTCAATGTTATTAAAACCATGGTTACCCAGAGCTTGACTTGTTGTCCATAATTATTTGTTGTCATAGGACCCCTTAGCTGTCTAAACCTCAATCGTCGTCCTCTTTCCCACTGATCACCCAAATTAAGTCTTGGGCCTTTTTTTTCGCCTGTCGTTGATTGACTTATCAGTGTATTCCCATGTCAGGGAGTTACTTGTTTCCATCTCCACAGGCAGACAAGTTTGGGAACCCCTGTCTTCAAGCAGTGTTACAAATAAAAAACATGAAAAACACATTTATCTCAGGGGCCTGAGATCAGCTATCAGCCATTGCCTGCCAGGAATATACAATTTGGGAGTCACAGGCTATCATTCAGACTTCCTTTAATGTGCTTGTCATTGTTTTTCACCCAACAAATAACTTTAATTCATCCATATCGAACCCCTTATCGAGAGGGTAGTGAGTAGTGAGGTTTGTGGAGCTGTCCTACCTGTCATTAGAAAGCAGACATTGAGTAACCTGGACAGGCCACCAATACTGACATGTAACCAGGCCCTTATTTGCACTCAAGATAAATTATGTAGAAGTATAATGTGATACTATTTAAATAGAGTTTTATCACTTTGCAGACAAGTCTGAATGTTTTGTACCTATCAGCTCTTGTAATGTGACAATGCAACTTCTGAAATGAGAACTTGTGACAACACACCAAGACTTCCCTTTTAAATGGCTTTGTTCATGTCTGCAAAACCTTTACAAGAGATCATAGAGTTGGAGATGCAGGAAGACTTTAATATGTAGAAAAATGTTGACTGTACTTAGGCAGTCATGATTGTTGTCAAATGGAATCCACAATTCAAAGATATTTCGTTATAATTTAGCTTTTCCACATGCACTGTTGTTCTGAGGGCAGCAAACTCCAACTGCAACACCAGTGGATGATGCAACTCAAACTATAAAATGTTCATTTACCAAAAGATTCAGAGTCTGTGGAGAGTTGTTTGATCAACTATTGTAAGCCATATCCATCAGAAACACATGTTCTGATGCATGGAGCCAAAAAGCCTCCGCATATGAACAGCATGACACACAATTTGGCTTGATTTGAGAGTAAATCTTTATCATGGCCATGTACACACTCTCACACACTCAAACTCACCCCCTCTTTGTATAGCTGTATTTGCTTGGAGGGTGTATGAATCACACGCCAACACAGTCCTGCAAAGAACAATCCAGCAAACAGTCTGTGCCTATGCCTGTGCCTGTGTATGTGTGTTTATGTGTTGTTATGTGTGTATGTGTGATGTGTTTTGGGAGACAGGAGGGATGTGGGAATTATTTGGGTTATGGGAAGCTTTCTTATAAGCAGGTTAGGACTCCCAGTAGCATCAATCCTGCTACAAACTCCTTTGATCAGTTTGTAGTCTCAATCCAATTTAAGAGCTTGCCCCAAGCAAGTGTGTTTGTGTCTGTTTGTGCACGTGTGCAATGTTTTTAAACTGTAAACTAATGTTCGGCCTATGGCTGCGCCTGGGAAAAAACTGTAGGCCTTTGCTGAATAATATATATTATACTGCACCAACAAAAGTACATACATGCATGTTTCTGAATAAACACAAACTCATTTTTTATTCTTTACTGTGGGGAACAAAACTTAATTGATATTCCAAGTTGCTGCTTGCCACATTCAGGAAATAAGGACCAACTCATGAAACACAGCCAGCTCTTTGTACCCCCCTTCATCTGTCTGTCCGTACATCAAATGCATACACACTGGGACACAGTGTCCATACATACACCACACAATCCCACTGATTATTCCAAATGAGTTACTACGTTCAATATTTATTGTTCTAAAACTGCAGCTGATCGGATTAGCATTTTTTACCCTCTCAAAAAAACACAGTATAAAATATTCAGCTTCTGCAAAAGACGAGTCATGGGAGCCCTGAGAGTGTTTATTCATGTAGCACCCAGGGAGAGCTCACAGGAGCACGTTGGAGGGAACACTTTACAGAGCACAGCAGAGCTCATCAGCTGAATATATTACTCCTGTTCCTGAAGGCAACGCTGCTCAGTCTGGACTCCTACAGAGTGAACACTGCTGATCAGCAGGACACACACACACACACTGATTCTCTCTACCATTTCACACCCACCCACACCTCAACCTCTCTTCCCCCTAGCTGCCCTTTCTTCCATCTCGTTCCCCTGCCCATAATGGGAGGAGGAGAGGATGTTAATAGGCAAGAAAAGGTCAAGGACAGCCACTCATGTCCTGCTTAAGCCACAAAGCACCTTTAGCAGGAAAACGACAGTTACTAACAGGAGCGGGAACCTGAAAAATTCTGTAAAGCTGCATCAATGAATATAAACTTGGCTGATAAATGAATGTCTACTTACCTGAATGAGCTTGTGTTCCAGCACACTGGTATTTGAAATGCCAGTGTATAGCTATTCTGAGAGATGTCCTGATAGTTTTTCTTTAGTTGTTCTGTGCATAGAAGATTACATCTTCTAGCAGCACAAAGAATTGCACATCTATTGTTTTTTTCTTTCTGTCCTGTCTCTAGTTCCAAGTTATGTAAAGTGTAAGTAAAGTGATCATCATTACCCTGATGGTCAAGCATAAAAGACAAATATTTGTAGCCTTGACCATTTTGCCTTTGTTTTATATTGTCTGGAAAGATGAGCTGTTGGCATCCACTGCAGCTCAGACCTGAACTTTAAGATCATGAGCTGACAAAAAAAGCCATTGACGTCACGTCATCAATATCTTCTGCCGAGCATTTATGTTGCAGGTGTGTTCGTTTTAACATTGATGCAAACACCTCTTTCTTTCTTATTTCTTCAAGTGCATCTTATTTCTTATGTTAACCTCCTTGTGCAAACCTACTATGAATCTAAACATAAGATCCCGGCGCCATATTTAAATCTGGCAGAATAGACAGTGTGAAGGCGATTCATTCTGATTGGCTGGCCCTGGTTTCACGTCTGAAAAACACTGCAACCTTTGGGTCAGGTATGACAAGATCCACGCTTTTTTCATGGATTTGCCTGGTTATGTGTAAACAATTGGGGTTTTTTTTGTAAACAATGAGGTGTGATCAAGGGTATGAGGGGGCATATTTGGTTTTGAAAATACCTGTCCACGTGTGTACAAGGCCATATAATGCTTTGATTGTAAGAAAACTGCTTCTGGGAGAAAGCAAATAGTAGTATTATGGCACTAATTTAATATCATCAGAGTTTGAGAACAGATCTTTTTTTTCATGCAGTTGTTTTTTGTGGTCTCTGAAAAGTTTGAGTGAGGAATTCATTATAGAAATGGTGGCACAGCTCCTCACAAATTATGCACATACATAAACACTCACACTCTTTTCTATAACACTAAAAACTAAACTCAGGTGCATCCGGTTTCCACTTATTCTTGAAGCGTTTTTACAACTTGATTGGAGACCACTTGTGGAAATTAAATTTAATGGATTTGATTTGGAAAGACCCACACCTGCACCCGTAGAGTCTGAAACCACCCGGGCCGGCTGCCTAGTCAAAATAAGCAATTGGCAGGGAAAGGCCATGGTCAAGGAGGTGACCAAGGCCTCCCTGACAGAGCTCCAGCATTCCAGTTTAACTGGAGAGTAGGCAATAAAACTCTCAACACATGATGGCTTTTGAGGCTCATGTGTCTTTGGTAATACAAACAACATCACTCTTAGCTAAAATATGCAAAGTATCCCACACAATAACAACGCCAGGGGCCAAATACATGACTGGCATTCGCTAACAAATAGACTTAATTTAGCTGTGACTCTGAAACATGTTATTAATTTCCCTCTCACCTAGTCACACAGACACATGCACACACCATCTCCCTCTTTCAGACTACTTTGTAAATGATAAGGGTTCAGCTCTGACTGACAGGCGACCCAGCCTCCCTGCATCCTCTCTACGTCTCTTCCTTCTCTCTCATTCTGTGAGCTTTCCCTCTGCTCTCATTCTGCCCGTCAGCATTATAAAGCCCAATACAATGTACATACACACACATAAAGGCGTCCTCTCTCTCTCTCTCTCTCTCTCTCTCTCTCTCTGTCACACACACACACAAACACACAAATACACACACACACACACACACACACACACACACACACACACACACACACAAAGGGAGGGAGGAGAAATTAGGAGAGTAGCAGGAGCAGAGGGGGAGAGGCCTGGAGTCTTAGCTGACACATTGTCTCTAAGCTACTGTAACTGCAACATTTTTTTTTAGATTATCTGCTTCATAATAAGGATTGAACATCACCATGGATGCACCGCTGGCAGGACAGATGACTGTCTCCACAGAGTTATTTTTCTCCCTCCCCTCGGCAGACAGACAGTAGACTGCTGTGGAGATTGGCTGGGGTGACGAGCAGAGCAGGGGGAAATGGGATGAGGCATTACATCGAATAAGCTCCTGATTTACATTTGAGCCATAAAGTATGTGTGTGTGTGTGTGTGTGTGTGTGTGTGTGTACATTGCAGTAAAACAGTGTTTGGAAACATGGCACGCACACTTTCTTTAAATAATGCTCTGCTCTCTGTGGAGACAGTCTTTGCATCAGAACATTACCTCCTGAGGAGCTAAATTTAACCTGGAAACCTGAGAAAATGCAAAGTAGGACATTTAGATTCTTCATGACTGCACAGGATCTCAAGTCTCATCTGGCTGGATTTAAAAGTAACATAGTCAAACTTCGTCTTTTCACTCATTCCATCTGATAGCGTTTAATTGAACTACATTTTATGAAACCATCTCTGTGAAACTGTGAGAGGGAAAAAAGGCTATTTTTGCAGGGATTGTTAAAATGAGACAAACAAGATTTGTTTGTATGCACCCTGCCCAGTCAAACAACAGTAAATTGACCAAAGCTTGCGAGGCCAGTTCAGACTGGCTGCTACCCCCACAACTGACAAATGCTTCAATAATAACAGCTCGAAAAAAGGACGTCTGCTAAAGCTGACATTCATTCCTTCAATCTGCACACTGCTGCTGCTACTCTGTTGTTCAGTAAATATACACCGCTCCCTGCTCTGCTGCTTTGGCTGCTCATAGTACGTAACGCTTAGGCTGATAAATCCCTCCTCCATCTGAGCATCCACCTGTGACCTCTGCTCCTCCAGTGTATCCTCTAAGCTGAATTTTATGAGGCGGGCAGCGCAGAGGTCAGAGCGTGGAGACCACATGTCAGTTTGATTCTTACTCTCTTTACACACTCCTATTGTATGGAATATTGTGCAGGTTAGAACTGAAACGGAGGAAAAAATATCAGTATGATAGGTGTGTATGTGCAAAAAATACTTTGTTATGGTTAATGCTGTGTAATTATTTTGATTCATCAAAATATCTCTATAGTTTTCGCTGAAGTATATTGATTTTCTTGCACATCAATGTTGATGCATTAAAGGTGCATTATGTGTAATTTAGCAGAGTTGTTTTTAATGGGATACAAGGGTTCTTTTGAGTGCATGAGCAGCTGATTATTGTTTTTGTCACATAAATTGTTGTGTGACAAAGCATAAATAGGGCTGCACAGTGGTGCAGTGGTTTGCACTGTAGAAGGTCACAAGTTTGAATCCCAGTTTGCGAAGGTGGGCCTTTCTGTGTTTGCATGTTCTCTTCCCATGTGTGGGTTCTCTCTGGGTACGCCCTGCCCCTAGCCCAAATACAGCTGGGATAGGCTCTAGCAGCCTGAGACCCCAAACAGGATAAGCAGTCGAAAATGAATGAATAAATGAAATAGCTTTAAAGATTGTTTTTAGAGGGTGTGGGAAAACAGGCAAAACCCCTGCCCTTCATAGAGAGCAGCACCACACACTCGGACTGGGGGAGGTGGCAGAGTGAGTTTATCTCCCAAGGATTGTTTTGCGGCCAATGGACTCCTCTGCAGCATGGAGCCCAGTTTAAAAGCAGTCGCTCAAGCAGAGGTAACTGGTTTTTCTAAAAACCACAGACAGCAGGAAAGGACAGGATCAGCCATGCCACCATAACAGGAACCTTTCACAACACAGTGTGAAATTTAGGCTCCATTTACATGATGTTTCACCTGAAAATGCAGAAAATGCAGTGAAAAAAAATCTTTGTTTACACGTAAATGCGGAGGGCCTGAAAACACTGCGGTATGCATGCTAGACCTGTAGTTGGCGATGTAACTTTAGGGGCAATTTTCACAACGACAGTTTCAAGACTGAAGTAGAGGTGAGCTGATGCCCATTTGTTTCTGTTTAAATGAGAAGCTGAAATGCAACAATACTTTTGTGTTTCACCCTAAGTCTGTGGTTTTGTGAACACCCCCTTAGGAATCTGAAGGCTTACTCCATTCTGTCTCTTTCCTCCCTCCTCCTCCTTGAAAACCAGGTATTCTAAAGCAACCAAAGCCTCACTGCTCTCTTACTTTTCTTCCCTTACAGGAGTAAGATCAAGCTCTCTTTGATTGAGGATTTATGTTGAAGACACTGAGGAGGAAGAAACCTTGGTTGATGTTCACCCCTCTTCCTTAGAGATATACTAAAACCTCTTACTTTTGTTGACACACTGTCTCAAGCCTTTTATCTTATTGTGAGTTTTGAATGCCATTGCTCTTGGTTGGCCCAAAGGATTAGAATCTGACAAATAGAGGGTCATATTTATCGAAAACCACAGGAGCCTCTTGTCCTCCAAGCCCAATTTAGCTTCATCAATTGGGGTGTGAAAGCATTGCAGTGTTGAGTCTGACTGCTATTTATCATACAATATTCAATTTTCTATAGGCCTACTGTCTTTTCATTAGTTGACATAATTAAAATGACCTCAGCACCTGCAGATGCTGTTTGGCTCATCCTTGGCTCTTGAGCAAGAAAGAGAGAGAGACAAAGAGGGACAGGGACATCAGCTGATGTCTGATTTATTTTTTTTTAATTTCTTTATGTGGACGATTTATTAACTCTTTACCTCCACATAGTGGTTTTAGTGTGTTTCTAGTGTAGTGTAGGGATGGATATATCACATATAGGCAAGCATGCTCTTGATATTCAAGACCAAATGTACCTGCATTGTATGGCATTGTTGTAAAAAAACAACAACAAGGTGTTGGGAACTGTTACAAACAAATAAGATAGATTGTTAGGTGTCTGTCTTAAAACTCCCATTGGAAAGTGTAAGGCAATGTGGTCAGGTAGCAGCTATACCATCATGGTGCCCTTTGGCAAAGTAAGTAGATGCCCCAGTGTGCTGCTCAGCTTTCCTCAAATATGTCTATTTACCTGCTCTCTTGTGTATTTGACAGATTTTGTCTGGCTTAGCTCTCGTGTTATAGCACATTCTGGGCTCCAGCTACACACTGAACAGAGAACATCAAGTGTTTACTCGAGGAGCCCTTCTCACTCTGACTTGTTGATGTTAACCAGCAAACAGCTCCAGCCACACTGGAACCCTCCTACACACCCGCAAGAGGTGTTGAGCGTGTGTGTTGTGTCTTCAGGTGAGAGAGAGAGACTGACGCAGAGTTTGGATAACAGTGTGCGAGTGTGTATCGTGTCGGGGGCTGGTGTGTATGCTGCCACTCCAACTACAGGCTTGTGCTGCTGTTTTTCTGCTGCACTGCAGAGGCCTGCGCCGCCTCTTGCTCACAACTTTAGACCGGTTTCCCCGGCAACCAGGGTGTCTGCACATGGAGAGCAACCAACTTCCCCAGATGAGAGCTTTTGTCAGTACAGTCACGATCACTAGGAGGGAGAGAGGGGGGAGAGTGTGTGTGTGTCGTGGGGTAACTCTCATCCATATATCACTTCTACATCTGCGCGAGCCGTAAATTGCCATTTGTCCGACCAAGTGGCCAACTCTTCCAAAGTTATAGTATAGTACCTCTCTCCCCCCCCAACACACACACACACACACACACACACACACACACACACACAAACACACATGCACACTCTCATACTCAGAGTTATGCAGCAATATTTTGCTGTTTGGTACTCCTCAGGCTACCACAGTAAACTTACTGCTGAGTTTTACTTACAGGATAAAACTTTTGGAGAGATATTTCACCTCAAGTCCATAAAAAATATCTCAGTCCGTCTCTGTTGAACTGCAACAGTGTGTGTAAAAATGTGAAGCTTGAACAAGATCAAAACAAACAGAAAAAAAAGGTCTAGTAGCAATGGTAATGTAGTTACTGTTTAAATTGGCTAAAAAAATCCATTTCATTAGTTCTCTTTATACCCTAGACCAGTGTTCCTTAACATTTGGGATGTGACCCCACGTCACCTGGAATCCAAACAGGGTCTCCTGAAATGTCTAGTTATTGATACAAAAAAGTACTGATAAAAAAAATATTTTTTTTAGTATTATATTTTGAAAATTAAAACACAACACGCCCAACAAATCTTTTCTATATGTTTTAGTGTCTCATTAACATGTTATTATTAAGTATTTTTGTATTTTGAGTGTTTCAGTATTTTTAGCATTAAGTACTAATCATGCTATTATTATTATTTTTTTTAGTATTCAAGCAATTTGTTTTCTATTTTTATTTGCTGGATTTAGCATTTTAACATTTAAGACAAAAATTACAGTGTCATACTGATCTTTATGCTGTTTTTCTAATCTTACTCTACAGTTTTTAAACATTGTTTACCACTCTGTCTGCCCTCAATTGACCATTGGGGATAAATAAAGTTTTTTGAGAGTGAAAGTTCACTTATAGTGAACTACATTTATAGTGATATAAACTGAAGTCTATATCCTGAGCAGGGGAAATGAAATAGTCACTTAGTGCACTAATCCTGGTTACTTTGTATTTGCAATACAGTATGAAAAACATGAACAAAAAACGTATTTTAATCACTAACTGATTTAAAAAATGGCCCTGGGGTCCCTAAAAATTTGTGATGTTAAAATGGGGTCACAGCCTAAAAAGATTGGGAACCTCTGCCCCAGACATATGGCCTGTCTATCACAGAGCATCTAAAAAAAGTCATGTTGATTGATAACACTGAGAAGCTGAAAGCTGCATGAAAGTTGTTGTTTGGCTTCTATTTCTGTCATCATTCATGCTTCAGGCAGCAGATAAAACAGTTCACCCAAGCCACGCAGAGGTTCTGCAAATCAAAGTGGGAACACACTTAACCATATTAATGTACACTTCTGAAAACTATAATTTAAACAATAATAAGATAGGACAATGAGTCAAGAAGTTACATACTCATGTTCACACAAGGGTACAGAGATGACAAACCAAAGATTTATTCCTCTCAACAGCTTTTCTGAGGTTGTTAAGTTTTGTACAATAGCTTTAATTCTGACATAATCACTGCAGTTACCTTTCTGTCAGAATACTCTGCAAAGGAAACCTGACTTGCCTCGGTATGTCAAAGCACATTTAATGGAGTGTGATAAACTTTCAAAATGCACTGATGCAGTTTGATGCAACAAAGCTCCAAGTGCTGAAAGCATGTGACCTTCCAACGTTGATACAACTAAAAAACACTTTTTGACACATTTTTGCAGAGCTTTTAAAATTGTTTTAAGTCCATCTCTTGTTATCTGATGACTTGAATCATTGCTTTTTGCGGCACTGCATTTTTCATGGGTCAAGTTTCTCCTAAGATTTGAATCAAACAAAAAACATAGTTTTTCTTCCTCTTGCCTTTACTTTGTATGCCTGCCGCACTTTCATCAACCAGCAATCATGAAAAAGTTCTGTGCTTTTCTCTGACCAGACCTCTACCTGCTGACTTCCACTCTGTTTGTGCTCTCATCTAGAGTGTCTTTCACACTGGGTGCCTTCCAAAACATCTGAATGGTCATGGGAGTGAGTCTGCAACAATATTTGCTTACTAATCAGATGTAGCACTGCTTATTTATGGTCAAGGGAGGCGCTCAGTAAATAGTGTCTTAGTGTTAAAGGGTGAAGGGACATAAATTGCTTTAAAAGGAAAATAGTTATATTACAAAAATAAAAGCATGTTACAATTAAGAACATATTCAGGTTGTAATCATTCTCCTTTGGTTACAGGCTTTCATCCCTAAGATGGAGTTAGGTCTTTTGTGCTCCTTATTTTCAGTGCCAGTTGAATGATTCAATTTCGTCAGTTTATTTGAGAAAAAGTCAAGTACAATAATGTGTCTGAGACTGCAAATTATTTCTTGTATTAATCAAAGGGGAGGAAGAATGGAGTCTGATAAACTCTTCCCAGTCTGTTTTGCATTGATAGTTATACTTTTCCATCCTGTACCAATCATAATCTGTGCAGGCTAGTATTAATTTAAATGACATGGTTGAGCAAATACTGATATCATCTCTGCTATGATCTAAAAATACTCTTGTTGGCATTCTCATTTATTCTGCTACATTGTCATTACTCTCTTATTCGTCTGATTGTTTTCAGAGCTGCAAAAGGTCTGCAGCTTGAGAATGCTACCCCAGGGAAGAACAGGAGTCTATATCTCTAAAAACTCCACAGGGTACCCTCCACCCCCTCCAGCTCCAAAAAAATCCCCCCAAAAGCAAAAAATAACAAAAAAACAAAAAGGGCTAACAGTCTTTTCCCATTTATTTGTTTTCTTTCTTAACTCTCTCCTGCTGTGTCTGTCTGGATCTCAGAAGACGCTGAGGCTCAGCAGCAATTTAACTTCAGTTTCATTTAACCCCCCCTTCCTCCACCCACTCTCACTAGATTTCTCAATAGTCTTTTTCTAGCCTCAGCTGACCTCACCCCTGATGAATAATAATGTGTTTTCCTTTCACACACACATTGTTCATTGAGATCAGCATGCTGTCTCTCTAATATAGTAGTTATGTGATTAGGACCGTAACACTGTAGCAACCAGGGCCTGATGGCTGTATTTGTATTCATATCACACTTGGTCATTTGGTGGTCTAATGCACATGCATGTTTACAGGCTTGTTATTATCACGTGTACACTCCTCATTACCACTATCAAAGACGTGAGAACTGAGCCATGCAACAACTTTAAGACGGGAAAGTTGACATTAATATTGTTCTTAGATGTACAGAGACTTAGAGGTAGACACTTAAAATTTATGTTACCACTTAAGAGCGCATTGGAAACGACTAAGCTTAATTTACATCACATTCACCGAACAAATCCAGAAAAATGCCAGATTTTCAGTTATTGAAAACCAAAGAAGGCCTGTTGCATATGTCAAGTAAAATAATTCTGCCAGTGTTTTGAAATAAGGATTTTATCCTTCTACAAGAATCTTAAAAGTAAAAAGGTATTTCATTACTCGTACCAGGCAATTATTTTTTACCGGCAGTATCTTACAATAAGGATTTTTGTACTCGCTAGGCGGATCAATCCCCATTTTTAATTGAAATACAACAAAAATAGCTTGATTTTCACTCCCTTTAGGGTGAGTATTTATTGATTATGAGATCCATCGATTGCTTATAGAATCAAATTGACAATCTTTGAAAGTGCTTGTGTCTTATTTCAAACTTTTTGTAGTCTGGTAAATAAATAAATAAATGAACAAACAAACAAATTTGATATATTTATAGTTTGCGCAAGTGCAAACTATGAATACTAAAATGGCAAACACAAACAGGGCGGTAAATAATTACATTTGCATCCCCTCCCTGAATTTTGCGTGTTCTAGTGATCCACATGCATTCTGCATATTCATGAAGGCAGACTCCCTAAATGGATAGCTGTTGTTTTGCTCATATGAGAGATGCAATCCATGTCTGCACCCTGTTAGTAGATCAGCTTTGTGGGCGTTCTTAGGTTTGCGCGTGTTTTTGAATAAACAAACTGAGAGTAGATCAAGACCTAAGAGCATGGCATGCAAGTTGCTCCTTTCCTTGAGGCGGGTCACCATGACCACTTCCTGAAAAATGCAGGGGGAGTTCAAACTCATTTGCATATTCAAATGCAGATGCTGAAACATCTTGCTGAGCTTGCAACACTGGGATCATGACTTTGGGACATCGTACTTCTGCATAAATTACTTTTAACTGTTTTCAAGAGTATGTGGCACCTTTAAGTTGGATCCAAGTAAGCTATAAATTATTCGCACATTTTCACATCCTAACCTCGAAATTTGGAGAATATTTCAAAGAAACGGCACAAAACAGTGATTTGCCTACATTTAAATTCTGACATCATTTTAGAGAAGTTGCATTCTAACTTTTGCCCAGTTGTCATGAAATTTGGTGACAATTTCAAATGAATAGATTCTAAAAAGTGTGTCGAATTATTACCTCATTCTGATGAAATTTGCAGACCTTTAAAGTAAAATGTTACTGACATCCACACAGCTTTAACTGCTACATTATTGCACTTTTCATGCTCATTGTTGTTTAAATGCACTTTAAGATGGTTTCCCTTCTTATCATGTAGGAAAAGGGGAAAATGTGGTTCAGTCTTCCTACCTCTAAGTCCTAGAATGAAGCTGCTGTGGGGGTGAGCACATGAGTGGCCTGTTGTGTCTTAGGTTGTAGCCTCTGTTCCTCCACCAAAGCATGTGGGTTGTGTGAGTGTTCCTGGATGACTCTTCAGTCTAATCTCAGCCTCTCTGTTTTGATTCAGTGTCTGAACCATTCAATCTGAAATGTCTCTCACGCCCTAGGCCCCTGGTTTGTCATGTCGAACATAACAAGGTTAAACGCTGGCTTATGTAAATGTGCAAATCTTGATAAATCCAAAGTGTCCTACCTGATCCCGTCTGAGCCACATTGTCTTCCTTGGCTGAGTCAGACGCTATCTTGAATCGTGACACAGGAGCAGAGATAGTGGACATGATCAGGCCAATGTAATAGGGAGATAAAGATCACCTCTCTGACATGACCTCTGCCAATGACACACACACACACACACACACACACAGACACACAGACACACACTGAAGGTTGTGGGATAGTGTTTACCGCAGTGTCAAGTCAATAGGCTTTGAAGTGGGACATGCACACACCAAAAACAAACAACAACACAAAAATAAAAACAAAAACACACAGGTAAGTAGACAATTAGAGGACGTAGTTTCAAAGCAGATTTTCATTTACAGGCAAGCTTTCAATGTTAACTCTGTGATCTGGCTTCTGGCTTTAAAGTTTCTCTGATTTACCCTGCATGCGTGCATTGGTGTAAGTCAGTGGTGTACATGCTTAACATAGCTGCTATCTGAGGACATTTTGTAGTATTTACCTGTTAAAAATATCTCTTTGATCAAAGAAAACAAACGCTCTTTTATGTGTCTCACTTTCAAGAAGAAAAGGAAGGAGAGAAAAGGTTGAATTGTGATTTTGAAAGCCATTTGGAGGATGCTTTGATCTGAAACACCTTACTGATAAATAGGGCTGGTTCTATTTTTGGGCAGCCAGATCGCTTTTTTGCCCTGGTTATTGTGGTCTCTAAACTGTCTCAATTTGGGCCACTGTTTGACTTAAAGAGGCTCACGTGCATTCAAACCTGATGAGTGCCTTCTGCAGACCAGTGGTAACCCCATCGAATCAAATCAAATTATCACAACAGATGGTTATCTTGCTCTTATATCCTCTTCACCTCTGACATTTGATGATTCAAGTCATGTGTCACGGCATGGAATGAAGTGATGACTGATGGCTCAGTTCATCTAGTAGGATGACAAATAAGGGAGTGGTTAAGAAAACGGCAAATCCTCTCTCAGTCTCTTACTGATTCTCCATCTCTCATCATGATACCTGTCTTCAGTGTTGGCCAAGTATGGCTCTTGCACAGAGAGAACTTTACAAAAGTATAATTCAGACAATAAAACATTGCCCTGGAGAGTGGTGTTGTACTGCCAAGATGTTGCTATAATTGTGCAAAAGAACAATTCTGAACATGCGGTGTTAGAACTGCTAACATAGCCGCCACATCACCTTTGGAATTTAAATTTAATCAAATGGTGCAGTTCAGGATGGCTATTTCACTTTTAAAGCTCTTATGTCTCACAAGGTCACGACCATGAAATACATGAATAAAAATAAAAAATAAAAAACACTCTGGTTTCTGGCCATGTATACTTATGAAAGCGATTTTTTAAAGTAAAATTTTTGTTTAGCCTGGTTTAAAAAAAAAAAAAACAACATTTCATATGCAGATTTCTCCAACCTTACACACCTTGATATCATTGTACAAGGATACATTTCTTATAACCCAGTAGTTTTGAAGATTTTCAGGTTGCGAGTTTTGAATGATCAGAAGGATGGCTGACCAGACACAATACCTGTTGGCAACAAGGCTCAAAAATCTGCCTCAACTTTGCCTTTTTTGCCTCACACTAGTGTGACCGGTGTTGAGTAGTTATCCAATATGGCACTAGATTGGTGACATCAAGAAGACTATGTACTTCCATTCTACAGTAGACTTTGCTGAACTGGATTGGGATGGAGATTCCCATGCAGGACAACAGTTTACAACCATTAGCAATCTTCCTCATAAAGCAATTTGTACTCCAGGGTTTTCTGGACATAGATCACTGAATCTGTCAGCTACCTAGGTATGCTGGAGGGAGCTTGCTCAGTGGACTCTCAGAGTTCAAAGATTGGCCATAGCCTAAAGCTTGGACATGCAAAGGGTTCCTCTTCTGGGGCTTCTGATAGGAGGAAAAAGAACCACAGCTAAATACAGGATCCTTTCCCCCTCTCTGCTCCAATGATGCCATGTGATTTTATTGTAAGAATATCCGGGGAGCAGATGTGGGGGTTTTACTCTGAGGAGGGAATATGATGCCCCAGCTGCCTGACTCCAGCTCCAGCATCTGGCACCAGTGAATAGAGTCAAAGATAAAGGCTCCAAGAGATCCATCCAGGGAGAACAGGGCTTCTACCAGATCCCCCCCAATCCTGACATTTCAGAATCAGCTACCTTTTATACTAAAGGTGCAGAATTGTGAACCAAGAATTAGGTCATGACTGCTCTTTCACAGGCACAATCCTTGCAGGGTAGAAAAGCTTATCCTGATCATCCGAAAATGTACAGTACACGTGTGATCACAGTCAGACCAGTGTGGCCTGTTAAAGGGCTGAGCATGTGTGAAACAGAAGGACTAAAGCTGTGGAGTGCATTTATTTTTAAATTGCAGTCTCAAGTTGTCTCATAATAGCGTGAAGCCATCAAAGCGTAAATAGCAAACAAAAACAACACATTGTGCCTTTCCAGCAAAAGCACGCTTATCAAAAAACAAAACATGTTCCCAGGGGGGGTATTTCACGGTGCAGAATTAGCAAGTTTATTGTTATCATCCATCAATATGCATGACTGATTCATACTCCAAAAGCTAATACTCTCATTTTGTGTAACAGATGCAAATCAGTAGTGCCATTGTATACAGAGTTATCTGTATAATTGTTTTGCAGTTTATTCCAGCTTGAAAAAGAGCTCTCAGCTGTAGAATTGGTTGACAGCTGAGCTTAAAGATACAGGAACTAGAAAACTGATGGCTGCTGTGATATGAAGGCAGAGATATAGCTCATTCTAACTATTATGATATAAATCTCAAGGGAAACTGACCTTTTATTACAAGCAGGCTATAAAATACATTTGGAAACAAATAAACAAAACAGTGCAATTATTATTTTTTTTTGTTGAAGATGTAAATCATAGAAATGGAAAGCTGTGGATCCCAAGGCAAGACCATGAGAAAAATGTGATGTATTGACTTTTGCGCCAGTTGAAAACGAAAAACATCAATACAGTTGACAATCAGTCATATGTTAGTGTCAATGTCACCTCAGTGTTACGGAGGGGGTTTAATACCCAGTATCAAAAAACTAAAAGATATCATCAGCAGCAGTGAAGATGTGGAAGAATGTTTTTATTTTTTATTCTATTATTATTATGTTTTTTTTTTTTTAAGAAATGATGTAATTGTCTTCATCAATGTGAGCAAAGTGACGCAAATTCAATTTTATTTCACTGAAGTTTCAGTCTCTTTGATTCAATATAAAGGTTTCATTATACACCACTGAGGCTCAGATAAGAGGTAATTGACAAGAATTGACCGAAACAGTAAAAGTCTATTGAGCACACTCATTGTGTCTCAATGACATCCCCCCCCCCCCCCCACACACACACACACACAAAAACACACACGCACACTGTTACTAGGCAACTGCCGCAGCCAACCACATGCTTGTCCCAATCACAGTGCCCCAAGGGCTGACATAGATGACTGTATTACTGCGTATTTGTATGTTCGTGTGATGTGTTGTGCACCCAAAACAGACGTCATTGCATTTCTGCCTGTCGTAGGCTTTACACAAGAAGAACTCCTCGGGCACTTACAAATTGTGGTGGTGCAGCCTTGTCTGGTTGTGTCACAGATCTGATGTCACACCCATGACGTTAACCAAAACAGACATTAAATGTATGAATATAAAGTATTAAAGATACCTCAGTTGGTTACAGACCACAGTGCTCTTTGACATGGAACAAGAAATAAAAACAATAGTTGTCACTTAAATAAGTACTCACAAATAAATCGGCATAAAGGGAAATTACTGGAATTACGAAAAAACATTTTTGAGAAAAAAGTATTTGATGAAAATGTCACTTTTGATTTGGCATCCTTTTCCCTCTCTCAACATTATAGAGGCTGGTTTTATGACATGTCTTGTGGTCAGCCAGCAGAGGGGGCTTTACATATTTTTGCCTCAAAGAGTATGCCATCTGACAGCCAGATGGTAATCATAATCAGCTGTAGATACATCTCAAGTAAGTGGCAGGTAGCTGGACTACATGTTGGACACAAAATGTGCCCTGAATTTCAGGCATTGAGTAGACTTTAAATAACTCACTTAACTGACTCCTGGCTTTAATATTCACTATCAAGGTGATAGGTGAAGATGTTTGTTAGTGCAGTTGACTAAAGTCACACATCTTAAATTACTGTCAGATGCAATATCAAGTGATGCAAACATCTAGACTTGACCAGGGAATTGAGCAATTTGTTTTAGGATTTAGCTTTTACATTTGTTTGATATATGAATTGTGAATGATTCTTTTTAACAGTGCAGTTTGTGATGGATAAGTTAGTTCATATTCTGCTCACTCTCATTGATGTTCCAGAAACTGTCTCACTATGTCCCTCCTGTGACTGCACTGTTTTAGTCACTCTCCTGTGTAATTGGAAGTTGGATGTGTGATTGAAAGATAACTGGAAAATATATATACACAAACCAAAAAAAAAATCTGTTCTTGCACAATAAAATCTTATCATTACCCATCCCTACACATCAGTGGAACTTTTTGTTCCACTGGTTTCAACTCTTTCTCAGTGGTTGACGCACAAGGCCACTTTCATATGAACAATAAGGCTTTGTGTTTCCAGCACAGGGCTTAAGTTGCCTTGACACTTCCTTTTCAGTTGTGTGTGTCACTGCTGAATTAGTCACTTTATTATCAGTGTGCTTTATTAAACCTGACTTTAAAGAATGATCAAGTACAGTGTTACAGATGCAACATGAAAGGCTTGTGTCAAATAATGAACGTTGAGGCAAGTTAGAGAAAAGAAATGGGCCAGTGTGGGTCCTGTAAATACAGGCAGACATTCAAAGTACAGACTACCTCTCTGCTTATTAGCATGACTGGTGGTATAAGGGGTTGTTAGCTTTCTTATGATTCATCACATGCCACATGGTCGTGTTTCTATCTTTCCTACGGGTGCTATATGTTTACAGTGGCCTGTTACATAAACACTTTGGATCCGACTGTGGTTTTTGTAACTGTGGGAGGTTGCTGAACATTGGCCCTCCATTAGTTCGACAACTATTTTTACAGCGAACATCACAAGTTATTGACTGGCAAGAACCTGTTACAGACCTTTTTAGAAATATATTTACAGTGTATAACTGTGGTCATTTCATATACAGTAAACAATGCTTTATAATCTCTTTTAACAATGATGCTTATTTGGGATTTCAACTCATTGTTCTACTAAATTTCATCAACTGTACAGTAGCCTGGGCCATTTTAACCCCTTTAATTTGGCCTGTTACACCTGGTTATCTTGCAGTCATATGCAACCTGACAAAGATTGATCAGCACTGTCACTCTAGACCTATAATCCTTAAAGAAAGCCATTTATTTTGTTTCAGTGAAGATACCCCTATACATCTTGTCTGCATGACAGTGTCAGGTCTTTCCAATATTTGCTTACCTCTCTTTCATCTTATGATCCCATTTCTGAAGTGAGACAGCAAAAAGGGCATTTTCCAGTCCACCACTGCTACAAACTAAACTGACAGTCTGACTGAGGGCTAAAAGACCCTCCTCCAAAACAAAATACACTGTGACAAGGAAACAGAACAAACACTACACAAGGAAGTGGAGTCGAAAAGGGATTGGGGAGCCTCGAAAGTAACACAGAGGAAGGTTATTTGGAATGCAGTCAAGTACTCAAGAGCCTGTGGCTTTCAGCTGCCTGGCAGGCTAATCGCAGCCCAAAATGGCAACAGACAAGATTTCCAAATACAACAACTTCAGGTGAACAAGTGGTGCCAAGCAGGGAACAGACCCGGGATGAGGGGCAAAAATGAAACATCTGCTTTAGTCAAACATATTTGATACTCATTGAGAATGTATACTTTATGCCTCAGGAGAGAGTTGCAATGGGGGTGGGATGGTAAGACAGAATCAGGTGAAGTATTTCTCTTTTTAAACAAGCTTTTACTATTTTAAACAAAGATCATTTCAGTCAACAGATACTACATATAAATGCAGAAGCTATGGATGAGGTAAGTGGTTTTGGTGTTGAAAAAATTGATTTCCATTAGTAGTCCAAGAAGTGTTGTCATGTTGCATTTTGTGAAAGCAGAAGCACATTGTAATCAGACAGTAATTACAATACATCGCCTCAATTCACCATAATTGGGCCAAGATAGGGAAACCAGTGAATTAGTGACAGGGTCATCAATGGATATGCTTGAGAAGCCAGTGCTGAGTGTCACTGATGTTGCCTGGTCAGCCTGGTTTGTACTTTATGCTGTAGTTACACTGTTGGAGCCCATGTCATTGTGGTCACCAAATATGTCTTCAACGTTCTGCATTACTCCACCTATTTGCCTTTTCACATTGGTTTTGAACATAATGTGTTAAATCTTGTCATACTTTAAACTGTTACATGGACAAACAGAGTGGAATTGTTGAAGGAGATGAATGTTGTGCCAGTGTAGAATAATTCCAGGACTGTTGTAATCACGGAAAACACAATCATGCTAAGTGGACCAATCAATAGCCTTGTGGTCTGTTTTAACACGTGGTTACATTTGAAGGGTTATTAGCTATGTGCATATTCCTCTGCTATGTTTATGCTTGGGCTGCGGAAAAAAAGTTATTGCTTGTTCTGATAGAAAAATGCCACAACAGTCAGTGCTTCCCATTTTGTTCAGCATGAGACTGTAGACCAGTTTAATGCTGACCACTGAAAGCTTCCCTGATGTGCACATGAGCATAAACATAGAGCAACTGGAACATATGGAGGTAAGGGACGCGGGAGAACATGTCACTGCCTCTGAATACCCCAGATCTTAAAACAATCCAGCATCTGTAGAGTGTTGAAGGATCAAGAGATACCAGAGTACACCTTTTCAGATTCAACTGAATAAAGATTTTGTCAGGATATGACTGTTTTGACCCTGACCTTACTTGAGGCAGGTGCTAATAATGTTGGCGCTGAAATTTTATTACAACAGACAGATAGTGGTGGATCCTGGCCATTATCTTCAATTCTTTGAGATCAGATGAGCATTTTGTTTGTTTTTGACTGGTATTTTAGTTCAAGTGAAGCTAAAAATCTGGTTGTGGAAAACATCATACCACTCCAACTGACTTCTGTGCCAGGGAATCCTTCAGTGCTTACAGACCCTCCAGAAGTGGTGTAACACAACAGCCAATGGGTTTTTATAGTTTGCTGGGAAGCTTTCACATCAAAAGGTCGGACAATATCACATGCTGTAATGTTTCCCGCCAACAAGGCTGGTCGGAAGACAAAAAAAACACAGACCAGAGGAAGTTGGCAGCCAGGAGCTTAAATGTGACTGAGATCTTAGTCGGGCCAGCAGCATGTTTGACATTTGGCACCAGTGAGACTGTGCAAGGTTACTAGCACTCAACCTGCATTGGATCAGCTGGGAGATTACAGAGAATCTGTCTTGAAGGCGAAGACATGAAACACAGCCATGTGTAGGCATGCGGGCACATTCTGAGGACATATCCACTCATTCCTGATCAAACCAGCATTGGGCAGACACTCAGGGACTGTCTCACACATGGATTGTGGATGTGAAGCGTGAAACAGTCGAAACATCCTGAAAGCTTCATCAGATAGTTGCTTTGTCATCTAGATATTATGGCAGCAGCAAAAGCGAATGCCATACATGCCATTAGATTCTTGCCCTTATCTTGCATAATAATGAGCACCATTGGTGATTGACCTGATTTTCACCGTGTCTAAAGCACTCTGCTTTATGTACCAACATGCACTGCCATGAATAAAAAAAAGACATTAGATCTTGTTTACCTTTAGAGAGCACAGTCAATGCCATGATAAAAGAGTGGATGGAAAGTGGTGGCTGATAAAAGAGAGAGTAGAGCAAAAGAAAGGAGGTCAACCCACTTAAAGGGAGGCATTTTTTAGATGCTCATACCCCTTAGAGGAGAACTGTCACTTAGTACATGTCCTCTATGAGTAATTGTTGCTGTGTACATATATTTTTATTCTAAATTTGAAACATGAGAAGCTCAGCTGTGTTGGAGCAGACTGGGATAAATGCAGAGGGAAGAAAAGAAGATATGATGTGATAATGTGCACTGTGACAGACATTCCGAAAAGAGGCGCCTTCTGAATGCAGAACAAACAAACAGTCATTGAAAAATCCTGCTCAACACAGTGGAATATATGCAGTGTTTGCAGTGACAAAATAGACCTACTTATCGGCTGCTTATTTGCTACACCCCAGCACAAATGCCAAAGTTGCTTTCTGCAGAGTCGTGCACATTTAAGGAGGTCCTCTCACCCTGATTTCTTCTCAGACACATATCCCAGCAACCAACTGCCTCCGTCAGCACTCACAAACACACACAGAAACACAACTCTCCAAGGGCATTCTCATGTACGCACACATGCAAAGGCTGATGCACGTACACACACAAACACACACATCACCCACACACACAGGCAAATACCCCTTGGCACCTGAATTCAGGTTGCTGTAACTGTATGGGCCATTTTTAGCTCTTTAATAATACTTGAATAGTTGTTACCTGAGATAACCCCAGGGACAGGAAAAACAATTCCAGTCTCCCACAAGCCCTCGAATTTAATCCTCTCTTGTATCCTAGGGAAATAATGCTTCTTCTAATAATTCCTCTGGTCTTTCAGTTATACATTGATGTCCTTTTGTGTTAGCTGAGGCCATTAGTTCTGACACATGTATAATTGATTATCATATTAACAGCTAAAATCATTCAGCTCATTTTTGCTGAGGCTGTTAGGATGGACAAGGTGCATAATGGCCTGGAGCAGTGTGATCCATGGTTTGTCCTCTTGCTGTAGTTGAAGATGAAGCCACATGACCACAAGACCCTAAAGAACTGTTCTCGTCTTTCTTGCTGTCTTTCATCACAATACTTTCAGTCAAACCCTCATGTCGGTGCCGACACCCCTCTCTTATGCCTTTTTATATTCTTTTAGTAGAGAAGAGACATTTCAGTCACAGAGAAGGTTCCCCCATAGCACCCAAGTTCAAAGTTCAAACACCAACATTATTCATGTGGGCTAAGGATTAATCTAGGGCCATTGGGAGGGGAAGAAAAAAATGGTTTCTATGCCACCGTTCAATGAATGAGTAGGACACAAATTTCTTTAAGTGTGTAGCTGTGAGCCAGTTAAAAGGGCAGCACTCTTTGACCTTCTATAAAAGGAACGATTTGCAGAAGAAAGGAAAAAAGTGCCCCGTAAGAACACATACACACCATTGTGCAAAGGCACTAACTACATTTATGCTGATTAGACCATAGTTCAATTTTGAAATGGGTATTATTCAAGAGAGTCAGTAAATGCGAGGAGTTGATGAAGTAAATTTTTTTGGATAACCGAAATAAGTATTGGCATCGAGGAGAGTATAAGATAAAAAATATGTAACAGTCTCAATTACAAAAGGTATGTGAATTAACCCCTCACAGACCACCTAATTCTGGTCTGTGTACCATATGATGTTTCACAGCCTTTAACTGAAGAACCATACGGTCAAAATTCACCAGTAACACCTCATTTAACTGACAAAAGTCTCTGGTTTCAGAAAATGTCAAGTTTTAAATGTGATCAACGTCCGCATCAGGCTAACTACGGCTAATAAATTTCTTCCCCTTTGTTGTTTTTACAACTATTTTTGAAAATCATCAACTTCAAGATAGGACATCCACCGGAAAGTTGCAGAGTTGTGCTCATTTTCCACGCACTCATCCAAAGACTCAGTCCATAAAAAACAGCTTTGTCAGTGCTCGGTGTCTTCTTTTTAGTTAACTTTCTGTCTTTGTGAAAAGGTTTGCCAAAAATCATAAAATTGTAGGTCCCAGTCACAGCTTGTATCTCCTCTGTTGCGCACACAAATGTAAATGGAGACTCACTGCAATAAATAGGCTGCCAGAACTCTAATCAAATTGAACATACCCAGCTTTGCCGGGTTCACATTTTGGGGGAAATGCCATAAGCCTGTGAAGCTGCCGTTATTTCTGGACAGGACAGACAGACATATGACGGACTTTACAGGATAAATTTCACCACTTTGAATAATTTTATGAAACAACACTTTTGATATGTCTGAACTCTGGATTCCTCTTGTTGGCGGAAGAGAGAATAGTCAGGGTATGGGCTATTGATGTTACGTAATGATCCCAAACAGTTTGGACGTCCCTGTTGTTGTGATTGCTATCAGAACTGTTCTTTCACCAATTACATTTTGGAGGTCAAGCGGTAAAGCGCTCCAGTGTTTGACAAAAGCGGTACTGTTTATATTTTGAGGAAGTTAAAGGAGTGGTGGATGGAACCGCTGAGGACATGCGGCATAAGAGGTTAAGATTGTTATTACTTTGTGTTAGCTTGCTGCCTTTAGCATCTTGCTCAAACAGCTACCAACTGTCAAAGTTGCTAAAGCCATGTTATGCAAAAGGCGTCGCCCCAAAAATCACCTCAGAAACAAATATGTAAATATAAAACAAGGAGGCACTGTTGTCATTTTAGTTCAAGGCCAAATCCCATATCTAGGCTACTGTCCTTGACTTGGTGGTTGTGGGTTTGAATCCCCACTATTGGCAGTATGTCTTCCCCCGCTTTCCACAAATTAATGAAAAGTGTCCAAAATTATTTCTTAAAAAGAGAAAACATTAGATTAGCAAGAATATCTTTATTCTTCAAAATCCATCAATCTTAAAGGTCTGGGATGTTGAAAAAGTTATTTTCAACATAACTTTTACTCATGTTTCCAAAAACTGTCTTTTTTATCATTCCCTCTTTTATTTGGAGAAAGTGCTGGGCTGTGTAAATTTGCATGTTGTTGTTAATGAAAACAACACACAAGAAAATGAGGACAGAGGAGGAACAGAAAGAAGATCTATGACGTTAAAGAGTAGTTGGTGGCACACATATCATTATCCGTAGCCTGTGTCCTATGGTTACCATATGCTGTACACAGCAGGAAGCACAGGCCGCAAAAAGCAGGGTGACGCACTAGACACACGCATGAACTGCAGGATGGCTGGCACCAAGCACTAATTCACACTTACGGTTGTATCCCTCATTTCCACTGTACCTGAACACAGCACTCACGTCTTGCCTACACAGCGGGGGGGATTTCTGATTCCATCCTGGGTTAGAACGAACACGCAAAGCTAATATCTGCAGCATCTCATACTGGGAGAGGTAACACACCTCTATCCCCATGAGATCATCCTGACGGAGGGGGATAGATGGAAAGAAAGGGAGTCAAAGAGAGATGCAGACAGAATAAAAGGAAAGATTCAGATTCAAAGGCCGAGACAGACAGAAGGGAAAATAGGAGAGAAAGAAAGCAGCACATTATCTCTGTGTAGAGTCCTGGGAGGAACAGCCTGTTTGTAGAGTGATACCTATCAGCTCCCTGGCTGTCTCAGGAGATATTACTGCACTGTGGTGTACTTTACCCAGATAAAGCATCCCTACGTCTCTGATAGAAAAACTCAGACAGATAGTGGCAAGGTGAAAGGGAAGGTAGCAGGAAGGTTGTCAGACAGATTGACGGACAAAAGATAGGAGGAATGGCTGATCACTCCCTTTAAAAAAGTGCATGTAACAGCGCAGGGGAGAAGACAATGCAGAATACATATATTGTTTCTTAACTCTTGTGTCGAAAGCAAGGGGCAACATCTGGGTCTTTTTTTTTTTAAATGAAGCTTGAAGCCTATGTGGAAGTGCTGAAAACCGCTGGGTGTCAGCTTGAGGCTGGCTGCAGAAAGACCGTAAACCACATACACAACAAGACAAAAGAAAATTGGGATTTTACAGCATGAAAAATCATTTTTACAGCCAGGTTGAAATGGGCTTCAAAACTTGTGCAGTGGTTAGCACTGCTGCCCCACAGCAAGAGGGTCACCAGTTACAATCCTGGTTCAGCGAAGAAGGGCCTTTTTACGTGGAGCTTGTAACGATATAAAGTGGATGGCCAGATGGTTCAAAGAACTAGCTTGGTTTCTGAATGGTTAATTGCACTAATGACACACATTTTATTATGGGATCTTTTTTCTTGTGTGTTTTTTTACTCAGGTGAAGTAATAAAACAACTATTTATAGGGTGAAAAAAAATTCCTATGTTCAACCACAATAAGCATAACATCTAAATCTATGAAGCCATCAGTTATCAGCTTTCATCATGTTGTTTATGTTTACTTGTGTTTTCTTTTTTTTGCAGCCACCTCTTTTGCCTGATTTTTACTGTGCGCAGTTGTCAGGAAGAATCTCATCATCCTCAAATCAGAAATGCATCAAGTTTTCTGTATGGAACGACATATTTGATGTGAAAAAAGACTTCTGGGCAAAAAACTTGGAAGTTGGTTGTCACTTTGAGACTGTGATCTCACGCTGCCGTTTTCCAGTTTTTCCAGCCTTTTCCTCCTCTGATGATTCACCCTGGTGTGTGTCTGTCATCTTGCATCCCTGTCTGTCAGTCTGTGTGCCTGTCTGTCTGTCTCTCAGTTTTTCATGCCGCCTCCCAGGGCCCTGATTGAATAATTAATGGTTAATATCAACAGAGTTTCTGCCACATTCACTCATTTAATGCATCCATTGATCCAGACCTTGAGATGTAATGGAAAAAATACTCAGATTCAGAGGCAAAGTTTTGTGGTACTGGATCATCTAAGGTGGACAACAAAATTCTGCAAGTATCAGTAAAAAAAAGTACTACCAGGATAAAACTTTAAATCTCTCCTCCAGCATTTCAAATATTTCTTTCACTTTACCAAGTGTGATCGGGAAAGCAATGTCTTAATCTGGGCTTACTGTTGTCAAAATGTCATTTTATTGGTCTGTGAGATGCTTCATTGGAACTTTTTGGGATTATTATTGCTTCACTGCAGGGTGTTTGCAAAGCATTTGCTGAGCAAAAAACACTTCACTCATGTTTATTCTTTATGCCAGATTTATTAACCAGTTTAACCAAAAAATGAATAAAATTAAAAATTAAAAAAGGTTGTCTTCTTATGAGATCCATCAAAACTAGGACAGTGTTGAGTTGTGGTAAAAGCAGAAATTGGATTTCCAAATGAATTTAAAACAGAGTTTGGCAAGCAAGGTTGAAACTGGCTGCATGATTGGAAGCAAGCTGCTACAGTATTTAGAAATATGTGCCAATAAACATGATGGAAGCTTAATGTTCCTGACGAAGTCCAAATTTTATAAAGAAATCATTGTTTATATCCTCTCTGTATAATTTTCTCCTTCTTGTCTCTCATGGTCTATTTATCCTCCCTGCCTGTCTTACAGGAAACCTTTACTGCACTGTTAGATAAAGTATTAGAGTCCACAGTCAATACATCTAACATTTATTCATGCACTGCATGGACTGAATGTCTGCAGCAGTAGGAGGATGAAGTACTTTTCACAACAGAATATACTCACCTGATGAAAATCTTAAGTCGAGTTTCAAAATGCAAACAAAAAAAGGGGGTTGAGAAAAAGCCCTCAAAAGCCCACATTAATTCTGCCAGGGTGTGTGAATTTTTGAGCACAACTGTGCATACACACATGAATGCACAAACATAAATATGCATATACATGATGTACCTGTCACTTATGTGTCTGCACACACAAATATCAAACAACACAGAAAAAAAAATCTGTCAATATTTTATTTTATTGCCTATTTTCTAACAATTTTTTCATCAATCTTTCATCTTTACAAGTAAAAGAGAAATGTTTGTATGATCCTCAAAAGATAAAACAATACAATATGATCACCAGCTCGGATCCAAACAAATTCCTGTCTCGGTTATGATGATCATGTAATGTATGAGCAGTAAGGTACCGCAATGGCACCAAATCAAGCACTGCTCTGCCAGCATTGACTAAATTATGTTTTTGAGTGGACAACATGAGCATCCATAGCCCGTGACACTCCCAGATGGCTGACAAGTGACACTGCTCCATTTATCAACTCAGCTTTCCAGAGGCACTGACGCACTGCAAACTATGGTTTACATCCACTCGCTTCATTCAACTGGTCTGACCAGGAGCCAGTCAATGCAAGCCTTCTGTGCCATTTAGTTAGTTAGTTTTTTCGTTGTTTTTTTCACTTAAAAGGACAATGTGCACTTACATTGAACGTTTGCAATAGTAGTTCACTGTTACTTGAAAATGGGTTGTGTGTGATTTCCCTCCAATTATGGAGAAAAGGGGATAAAATCTGATATAAATTCATGAAAAAAGGAAACTTGGGAGCTTAGGACTGTGGGAACAAAGGACTGTGGAAAATAGGGGCATGCTTCCCTTGACTTAGCATCTCCAATACAGCCCCTGACAACAATAGACTTCAAAATGCTGTATCAGAAACAGATGAACAATGTCACGGACACTGTGGCCATGTATTATACAGTTTATGGTTAACAAGCATCTGCTTGTATGGGCTGTGCATGGCTTACACGTTAGCTGCAGCCCCAGCTATTAACAGGTAGCAGTACTACAGCTGGGACATATGATATAACCAGCAATCTGGGACTATGATAATTATGTTGAAATGTTGTGTCAGCATTTCAACATATTGATATTGTATTTTATTAATCTTCTTATTCTTCTGTACGTTTTTCGGCAAGTTTCACAGCCCACAATTTTGCACAGATTTGCCCACAAAAAAAAATTATGCTGTGCAACAGGTTCAGGAGAAGTGTGCTTGTATTTTTCTAAGGTATTCCATTTACACTATTTGCAAAAAAAAAAAATTATGCCCAAAATTTTGTCCCCCTGTTGCATAGAGTTGTTCAACTTTGAGACTCTACAGCTTCCGCATCCCTGCACCCACAGACTTCATTCTTGCACCAAAATGTGCACATATTCTTCCCCGATGTTTTGCTGTTTTCATTTTTCTGCTATCTTGTACGGTTCGTGAGAAATCAGCCTTTAAACAACCCTAAGTTTGCCTGTTTTGGCAAATCTTAGAGCGTGTCACGTGATCACACCGAGCGGAGCCTGAAGCTGCTGAGAGAAAAAACTTTCACGGAAAAAACTGTTCTAAAAATCCGAAACACGGCTCTACATGCATGATTTTCATATCAAAACGTAGGAAAACTTGTGTTCGCTCACATTTAAATTCAACTAATCAGACGGATGGTTCAGGCTCAGCGAGCTTCGGAACGACGTGAACACGGAAAAACTCTCCGCTTGCAGCCGTTATATCAGAGCAGACACAGACGCTCACTTCTCGCCTTTTTTCCGTTTTTTTTTTTAACTTGGCCGTGTGGCGCGAGTTTTCACAGCACAGACATAAAACACATATCTCTGAAATCCTTAAAGTCTCAGGCTTCTTGTGGAACAACGTATTTTATGCCAGCTGCCACGTTTTTTGCTCCGCGAGCTGTTTTCTGGACGTTAGCCTCATTAGCTCATCCCCTGCTTGCTTCTTGGCGATGTCTGTAGGTTCAGTTAGCGTGAAGATGCGTTTACTGACCTTACACATTGTAGGAATAAGTAGTGTCTACATTGAATACCTCTTAAAACCAGAAAATAATACAAAATATAGCTATTTAATGATACTGCTTTGTTCATATATGTCAAATATGAAACTGTCTAGCTTCTTGTCATTGGTTTAAGCAATTCATCATTCACAGTATCAACTTTTTAATTTGCTGTATTTCACTGCATGTAACTATTTTAATTCTTTAGCATCTTCATTATCAGAAGTGACACACTACTTTTAACAAATTATTCTGCATCTCATACTTTCTCCTCTTTCACCTGCCTTTCAACATTTACTGCTTACCTACCCCAAGCTTTCAGATTTTTTTTTCTTTTGTAATGAGCAATATTTTGTGATTGTTTTAATGCATTGAACAGTTTGTGTTTTTCAGACTTCTCATTGTCAGCTTTGATGCAGTACTCTGAGCAAATTTTTCATATAGCATTTTCTCATTTCTTATACACAGCGTCAGCATTTCAACGCATTTTCTTACTGAAAATGCAAATTTTCTAGTTAAGTATTGATTTTTGAAACTTCTAGAAATTCAGTTGTGTTGACCAGAAAGCGCAAGGACATTTAAGACAACAAAGTAATCATTGTACTGTTGTGGCCACTGAAAAATACAGCCTACCAAATTCAGCTCCATCAGTTCCATTAGTGAAGCTACAGCTGTTTTAAGTGTCACAACTTCCTCAGGGTACTTTCTGTCTCCTCAGTATCTTCTGGAAGAATAAGTGGTGCATTCAGCAGCTAAGTTTATCATTCTGCTGTTTGCTGCTGGAGCAGCGTGGAGCTTTTTTAGCTGAAAGCAGCTTCCTGCTACATCTGGAAACAAGGTTAAACAGAACAGTGACAGTGAGCCAAAACATTTAAGTGTGCCTCTGAAAACCAAGACTGGGTTTCTTAAATCATTTCTTCAAAGATGAAATAACTGCAAGTAACTGTTGGACCATGCTTTGAGCATTCAATGTAGCCACTCCAAAGGCAAATTATAAAGAGGGAAATATAACACTTCATGATGCAGAATAAACATCGTGTTGCTGATTGAATTCATCACACCATTACTTGCTCTTAAAGGGTAAATAATAAATCACTACTTTGGCTGAAATGAGATCAGACATTAAACTAACAATTATCTCCTGCCAATTTCCCTCTAAAGTTCAATAACAGTGCACCGCCCCTCGTGCATGAGCATTTCAACAGCAAGACAGTTTTACTCAGCCTCTCAGTATCTAACTCTCCACAAGTTTATTGAACACTTGACTTGACTTGGACAGTTAATTTCATGAGCATTGTGCCCATGCTGTGTATGCTGCATATAGATTGCTCTACCTCTTTCCTCTGACTTACAATTTCTTGCAAGCTCAATGAAATCTCATTCTGTTAGCAGATAGTAAGGAACACATTAAGTCCCAAAACAGTGAGACTATGTTTGAAGTGTCAGAAAATGCTGATGCAGTCTTGCTCTCTTTGCTTAACCTTTTGATGGTTCACTGGCAAGTGAGAGTCATGTTGATGGCAAAATATAGGAGAGATTAATGGTCTGTCAGGTTTTTCAACGCTGATGAATGAAACGCTGATACGATAGGGATAAAAATTGAAGACGAAAGTATCATCTGCACATTCTTCCTTATGCCTAGAAGACGTGTAAAGATGACACATGATACAACCCAGAGAGAAAGAGACAGGGTCCTTCAAACTAAAGGGTCCACAGAGAGGGGGAGAAAGTGCCTAAAAGGAGTTTAAATGACATTACAAAGACAACCCAATTAGATTATGAAAGATATTCTTAACTAAGTCTGGAAGTCAATGATCTGTAATGGGAGTCCTGTGGCTTATAAAAGCCTTCCTCTGAAATAATCAGTCCCTCTCTCTGTCTCATTTTCCCTCTCTCTCCCAACCAGTCGCTTTCAGTCTCGTGAAGACTCACATGTACTCACTTACAGACACCAACATACGGCAGCATTAAGACGCCACCAGTGGGGCTTAGATCTCTGCTTGCAATCGGCAGCCGACTGTGGAGACGTGTGAGAGTTCCCTCTGATTCTGTTTGAATTTCAATGGACTGCCAGCAGGAGATTTAGCTTGAAATTTATCAGGAAATGCCACATTTATTCATGACACCATCTCTTTCTGGATCCATTCACACCCGTACATGCATAGCAGTTTTTGGGTACAAGCTGTACTTGTCCCCAGTAGAAAGAGCTATTTAGATTCTCTGACTATTACTTTTTCTCGCGTTACTTCACAGCTCTGCAAACTATGTTCTACCTCTCAATTTTGTTCTCGTTCAATTGGCCAAAAGTTGAGCGGTGTGTAATTTATTTATTTCATTTTAATTATTATATATTTTTTCCACGGTCAAAAGTTGCATTTCTAGCAAATAAATAAATAATAAGGTAGTGGACAGTGTGTCTTAGATTTAAAATGGTTGAGCATTTTTGGTCTCTCTTTTGGCTTCACACACAAACACATACACACTCTCACACGCACACTCTAACACTCTCTCGCACGAACACTCTGACATAAGCCCTGATGCTTTCAGCATCATTAGCCTCACATACGCCGTGGATCTCTGGGTCCTCTGAACCAGAGTCAAGTAAGCTGCAAGAGTGTTTAAGTGTGTGTGTCTATCCTCTTGTTTACATCCACACTTCCTGTCTTTCTGTCCATCCCACTGACCTACAGATGAAAGCAAACTTCTTAGACTTCATCCCCCTTTGATGCTTCTATAGTAGCTGTTATCATAGAGTTCTCTCTCTCTCTCTCTCTCTCTCTCTCTCTCTCTCTCTCTCTGTGTATACTTAAAACACTCATGTTGTGTCAGCATCAGCACACATAGTCTGCCGCGAACAGAAAATGTCCACCCCTGTGTATTTCCTGCTTGCTCCATAAGTTCCTTACTACAGCATCAATGGAATCACTATTAATCTGCAGCTCAGTGCTTTCCTGCACACGCTTAGACTTGCTTCCTCTTTTTCTCAGCCCTCATCACACACTCGTAATATAACCTTACTCTTGGTTTGGACTTCATGTGTTACATATCAAAAGCTCACCAGGTGACCTTTCAGTTGAAATGTTTGATTATGGTTATGCACAAGGTTAACATTTGTGGTCTGTGTTTCTTTGGTAAGAATAGGACATGGGATGTTTAGTGTGGATGCAATAAAGACAAAAGCAGCACGCCTAAGTGCTACTGTGGTGCCATCTTCTGGTCAAAAAGCTTAACAGCTTCGATTCAACCATATAGTAGGCACATACACTGAGACTGAGAATTCACATTAGATTTTAAGACAAATGTCAAAGCGTTTGAGAATGTGACATTTTATGCGTAAAATAAATGTCAGACTTATAGATTAAAAAAACATTTATTATAGTGACAAACATAATAAAAATATTTAAAATAACTACTGCAACTGGGTTTAACATTTAGCATATTGGATAAGATAGCATTAAAGTTATAATGAATGTACATAATACAGAGGCATAAGACATTACTGTACAACCTTTAGAAGATAGCAGCTTGCAGCATCCTTCAGTGCTCACACAAAAGCAGACACAATTTATCACTCATATATACACAGAGCTGTTATAAGAAGCCTTCTCAAAGATTCAAACTACCAAAAGATGTGTTAATTTGTCTTGAGGGCCATTCAGTCATCCTAGTGGTGCAGCCATTGTAGACAATGCAGTCAAAGAGTCTGTCTACAATGGCTGGACAAAGTCTGAAGTGACAGAGTTTGTGACACTGATATCCAGAGTGGATTGAAACTGGAGGTCCGCCAAGGTCTGAGTGTGGGAAGAGGGTAATTCATTCAGCTTTGGCCTCGCCGCACACACACACACACACAGACACATGCTCCTGCAGTCTTGCATGCTGACACTGCTGCAGAGCAATGTACAAAAACAAAACACACACACAACACCCATTCTATACCAGAGCTTGTGTTGAAGTAATTAGTCAGATTTTCTATGTTACATCTGCTTTTTCAAATCATTAATGGCCAAACAAGTGACACATCTCTTTCATTTGCACAGGATGCAAAATGTATGTTCATTTTGAACTACATTGGCTTCAAAATACTAAAAATTGAGTTGCAAGTTTGTGTTTCCACTGCTGGAACAGAAAACCAACTGAATGCTGAAATGTAGATTACACACTGTACATCTTTTATCTGCCCAACATGACATTCACGTCTCTTGTCATAGATCTATAAGACCCAAATCAGCTTAAGAGTGTCACAAACACTCATTAAAATACTATTTACATTAAGAACCACTTCATCAAGGCCCCTTGAGATACTTGGAGTCCCACTCTAACTACTACTGGATAGTTTTTCTAAGTGGCCCATTGATGTACTCCACAGAGGGACCTGCTGAACCACTGCACTTTGGTGTACAAAAACATTCAAGTAATGCCAGGAATTAAGAGTATTCACATGCACACATATCACTTGGGTGAAACTGCTACCAAAAGAAAAAAGAAACTGAAATTTGTTTGCCTGGTTTGCTCTTTGTTAATGTTACATTCAACTTTTACAGGGTCCCTTCTTTTACCATTTGCTACTTCAGCACTTCAATTCAGAATGTCTAAGATCTGAACAACAAACTTTTAATCCCCCTCATCACCATGAATGACTCACACTCAGTGTGGTGTCTGATTTTGACCTGGATGAATTTTACATCACAGTGTTTCCTCTCCCATCTTTTATAAGAGGTGCATCCTTCGTTCAAGTTTACATCAGTCCATGAGCTCTGTAGGAATGAACATAGAAACCAGGTGTCCTGAGTACACTGCTAAGTTTACAGAAAGTTTGTTTTTGATAGTGGAGACTGTCCTTTTCCCTCTTTGAGCCCTTAGTCAACCTCTGGATTGGGATAATGTTTGAAGACCTTGTAGATCCACTGTGTGTAGAAGGGCACGTTGATGAAGATACCAGGCTGATTGGCTCGAGCACAGCCTCTGCCGTGGACACTGACACCCACAATGACCCTGATATCTCCATCCTGGCATACCAGAGGCCCTCCATAGTCCCTCTGCGAAAGACAAATAGGGAACATATTTTTCTTGGTCAGTGTTGATGCATGGCTATCATGGGTGTTTACATTTATAGAAAGCACTTTTATTGCTCTCAGGGACAGGCAGCATCACCACCGTTAGAGAATGTGGACAGCTTTCTTCCAAAGCTAGAAACCACAACACAAGGCTTTGATCGCTGATGAAATGTGGTGCAACAGTCTCCAGCTGCTCTATTTTCTGCACACTGAATACTAAGCCTGCAGATTCAAAGAACATGTGTTGAAGCTTTGAATGTTGAACGAAGACCCTAGTACTCTCTTATATCCACTCTGGGAACAATTATTTGATCTTAAGGTCTAAAGCCCTTTTCTTATTTACCAACAAGGACAGCGCTATGTGAATCCTGAGAGAGGAGGAGATTTTACTCAAAGCACTTATTTTTCCTCCTGTTTAAATGCTAATACACTTCATATAGCAAAAGAACAAGTAACAGTTTACCTCACACACGCCCTCGTTCTTCTTGCCTCCTGCACAGATTTTGGTGTTGGTGATATGCAGGTTGCCTCTGTGCATCTCTCTACACCTCTCATTGTTGATTATGGGGAGGTTGACCGCCTTTAACAAATCGTCATGGCCAGTGCCTTGAAAACAGACAGGTTACACTTTATTGAGTTCATTTTTGTGTGGCATCATTTGTTAGCAGAAAGGTTACATTTTATAAAGAGTCTGATATAAGAGCAAGGGAAGAGCATGGATAGCGAGTCAGGACATAATAACACTTTAAAAAAAAAAAAAAAATCTCTGGTGCATATCAAAACACCTGGCTAGAGGTTCTGACTTGTGTTGTACAAAACCCCCCCAGAGATATAAAGCAAGCAATACTTTGGCAAAACTGAGTTACAATATAAGCTAAGCTCAAAAAGCAAAGCAATTTAACTGTGGTTAATTATTTTTTATTTATTTAGGACTAGTTTCCAGCTTTTCAATGTATGCAAACACATCCATTCAGACATAATATAAGTCAGGGTGCAAAGAATAAACTCCCTTACCCTGTAGAAACAAAAGAAGAACCCACCATCCCCTCCCAAAAAGTGGATTAAGTCAGTACCAACTAATATATTAATTACTCGATGTACAAGATGAACTGATTTGTTCTAAATAAGGCTGCCACATTTTCGAAGGAATGTTATATCATTTTCTGAGACAATGTGAATTTTTTTTTTCCATGGGGATGAAAATATTGATCTCAAAAGACCACCTGTCAATAAAATCAGATCTCCATGCACTTCTTGGCAACACATATAGACACTTCATGCATCTGAGTTGTGCATTGTTTAGAAAACTGCAAATACACGTACAAGTACGATACAAGTCCCCCAATAAACACAGTTCAGGGTGCAGTAAAACACTAACATCTGTGATCCTGGTTGGAGTAGAACAGATTTCATGCGAACCAGAGCTCACTTTAGTACAATGCCAGGGGCAGTGCACAAAAGAACCAACTTCATCACATGTGGATCACATCTTTGTATATGTTTCATTATTGTTTTTGTAATGATGTGAACTTGACAATATTGTCAATAAGGGAAATGTCCATGTTTGGATTTCACCAATGAAAATAGAACAACAGGCTTCTTTGGCATTGCTACTGAGACGATTTGCAGAATTTTTCAAAAGTGCAGCCCACATACTCAGCTCTGCGGCTCATTCCACAAATGCTTGTTCTATACAAATGTGGCATAATTAGAAAGGAAAATTATCCATCAAAGAAACATTGCCTTACTTTTTGTGTTGTGAGTTAACACCGACACCTCATTTAACTTCAGAGGATAATTTGCATATTAATCCAGGACTCTTACAAGAAAAACTAGATTTACAAGTAATATATCACAAACATGGAGGGAATGTGTGAATGAACATTTATAGCAAGTGTAGAATGTTAAATGTCACTACCTTTGGTTTCTCCCCAACCATACATTTTACACATGGTTCCCTCTGGGATGGAGCACCCAGCCACCGGCAGCTGAATTGTATGGACATTGTCTGCTGGAAGCGCTGGCCTAGTTGATTTTAAAGAGTACAGAAAGCAATATAGAATATCAACAACAAGCAAGCACACAATCATACATCAGTGTTACTGTGAGAACACTTTCGAGGTACTCACTTGGACAGTCTTATTAGGGCTAAACTGGAGCCTTCTGGGCCACATATCACATGAGCGATGCTGACTTCCTGCCTCTGAGACCAGTCAGAAGCACCCTCTCGAATATCTGAGACTCCGAGCCACACCTGATACTCACTGAGGTCTGGAACACTGTACAAGCACAAGACAAGAGGTAATACTTAACAAACTATTTCCACTCTTATTTCACTCTATGGACTCAGACTGAGCAGAAATTCAGGGTCAGCTGGGGAATAAAGCTTGAATAAAGAGGAAAAACATATCAACTAAAAACATAAATCTGACATTTAATACACTAAGGGTATAAAAGAACACAAAGTTTTAAGGAATGGGAAATAAATGACATTAACAGAGTGAGCAATGGAGTTACCATGAGGAGAAACACTGTCTGTCAGTGAGGACCCACTCCTCACGTATTAGAGATCCTCCACACCAGTGCACTGACCTGGAGATACAACAAAAATATGTATGAGAAAAAAATAATTAAGAGAAGAAAAAATATATGAGCATTTAGATGAAAAAATGCAATGTATTTAACAGCCTCAACGACCACCATCTCCTACAACACTGCCTCCATTTTTGTCTTTTATGCAAAAAGCACATTAGCAAAACCTCATCGACAGTCGCCATGTGTGTTTTTGAGTTTGTTGTAATAAACTTTTGACAGTGGGCTGCACCCAATGATGGATGTTTTGGTTAACAGCAACAACGTAGAGGACGCATGGAAGGATTTGAGCATTGATGGTAACATTGGTGGAAATGGACGTATTTATTTACTTACATAAAAAGAGTATTGAGATATCAAAAAGGCTTGGGTACCATGACTGTACCATGTAAATGAGAAGATGGCTAAACAGATACACTGTCAGATTCCTAACATATTTCAACAATAGCTCAGTTGTGGAAATAATTTAAAGAACGCACAGTGTTCAGTGTAAAATGTTACATTAACTGTGAGGCAAAAGGGTTGGAGCTGTTCCATAATCAATAAAAAAAGAAAGTAGAGGTTTAAGTGATTCCTTACATTGCTTGTGCTCAGACATTTTTACTCTCACAACAGATGTAAAGTTATGTTTATTTGTATTTCTCTGATATGTGATGATGCCCAAGCACTACTTGGCTATTATGCAACTACTTCAGAAAAATCAAAACCAATATTGCTTTATTTTTTCCATTCTTTCGCTATTTGGCACAGTGAGAAGTACTTTGAAACAACAGAGGAAGCCCTCACTTGAAGAGAAAAGAAAACCCCCCTAAATTTTTTAAGAATTCAAGTCAGGATGGTTCAGCTGTTCTCCTTCAGTGAAGAAGGAGAAATGCTTCAAATACTTAATGCATCACCGCACCCTTTCTGTATGCTGACCATCCAGCTGCCATCAGATATGCCCACTGGACCCCCTCCAACAATCCTGGTTCTTTTATGGACAAAACACCCCACAGAGGAGATCTCACCTGAAAATACACGCACACACACATATAGACATGTTTCTCAATGTAACATTTACAACAGCATAAATGTAATACATGAAATTGACAGGCAGTTATACTGAATTTAAGGGTTTGCTATAGTTGCTATAGTCACACAAACACACATACACACAAACACACACACACACACACACACACACACACACACACACACACACACACACACACACACACTGCAAGAGACACTGGATCTGCTTAATGATCTGCCATAATCATCTTTACTGTGTATAAAACATAACCACATAACCAGATGTACTGATGAGGCTATTCATTAAGGTGGTTATAGAGAGTTAATATATCACATGGGTGTAGTTTGAAGTCTTTGTGTAGAGTGATGAAGGAGTTTATAACCTGCGCTTGAGTTATTATGTGGGGAAAAATACACACACAAATCCTTTATATACATAAACACACACACTCCAAAATATACCCCCTTGACAAATCGGTGTACTACATCATGTACGGAAGGGCTTGAGATGAAAAGGGACAAATCAGATGGGGGAAAAAAAACCACAGCTTGTAGGCTTTTCAATACAGCTGAACCATTTACAAACACAGACAGCTAGACCAGCTGACAGAAACACTCACCCTGTGGGATAATGTTCTGTGCCGCATCACCTGCAAAAAAGAGTAGCAAGAAAAAAATTAGGTTGAGTCATTTTTTACAGAACAGGATAAAAATGTTTAAGTAAAAAATAATTTTGATAATAAATTAATGTTTCTGGTGTGAATAATGGCAAATTTTCCCCTTTACTTCCATATGAGCTAAAATGCATTTAACTATTTAAAACCAATAATTGTGAAATCCATCATAGTAAACATCAAATGATTCTTTCTTGCACATCTTAGTAAATGAAAATAATTCAGTTACTAATTAAATTAACTTTAATTTCCTGTGTAACAGTGTAAAAAGTATTAGCTTTGTCAAGATGCATGGTTAAATAATTGTGTCATTACTCCACTATGTTTAACACTTGACTATGATTAGTCAAAACTCCATTGTAACAAGTGATTTCTGTCTGTTTCTACCAGTATTCTTAATTGTTGTGCAAGGCGGTGGATTTTTTTTTAAACAACTTATTACTTATTTGAAGGAGATACAATGTCTGATTGGCAAGGGGCTTGGCTTCAACCATCACAAATAGAAAAAGAAGAGTAAGGTACTGTCCTGCAATCCAGGCAACAGCAACTGACCTGGTAAATGCATCTCTAACACATTAGATCCATTGCATCAATTTGCACAAAGCAGATTGTGCAGGACAGAAAGGCGGGCACTGAAACAAAATGACATCATCTGGTTTAACTTTAGACTAAGATAGGCTGTGTCGATCTGAGATCCTATTTCACTTTATGACAGTGACAGCCCAACACAATTAGAGGATCCAGACCAGGAGACAACGGTTTATGGTTTTACAAGCGCAATAGAAATAAGGAGAGACTCATCATTGAAGTGGAAAGCGCGGGAAATCCTTGGTCTCCTGACCCCAGTTGTCTGGTGGTCTTGCTATATACAGGACTGAACTTGTAATGGATTGAGTCGACTGATGAGAGAGAGCAGTCAAAACATAAATGAGTGGAGACTAGAAGCTAGTCACTACAAAGTAACTTAAGCCTCTTTGCCAAACTTCTGGCAGATCTGTGTCTGGTCCATATTTTCCTTTCACACTTTGGCCCTGTGCTTTGCTCTGATAACCCACAGGTGGGTGTTGACAGACAACAGACATGTCTGTAGTAAAGTAAAATATGATCTGGTGATGACACTCTGTGTCTTACTTTGAAAGTCAGCTGAATGATTTTATGTTGTTTCAGTGCTGTCCTCTACTTGCCTGGATTGCAGGACAGACTCCAAAAAGTTTAGGTCATACAAGTACACTCATTGACTAGAATTGAAATCTGTCAGCTCTGGTGCCATGGCAGAGCAGTAATAGACTAAAGATGGATCTGGTAGTTGTTAGCCATAAGCAGTAATGGTGGTAGTACAAAGTTGTAATATTTCCTTGTTTTTTATGCGTAAACTGCAGAGCTCAGAGAAAAAGGTGAGCTGAATTGGGGATAAAGTCAACAAAAGTAGCCCTTCAAAAGTCACTCGCACCTTGTCTACATTCCCCTTCAATGGGACTGTTCAGTTTGATGTATACATTTACAAAAAACCATGGTAATGTTGAAACTAAACATAGATTGAAATGTTGAATGTCATGTCACTGACATAAAAACAATCAAAGACAGACACATACATTCAAGCTCTGACTCCATGTGGGAATAGTTAGAAGAAGCCCTTCCCTGTCTACCAGATGAATTGTGAATCTCCTCTGACACACACTGACCTATGAGTGTAGACACATCTACACACTGCAAATAAAATGTGTGTCACTGGGTTTGAGTGAGAGACACTGCTAGAAAAAGTGGAAATAATTCCACACTAGCTCTGTCCAAGTTTTTTTTTTTTTTTTAAGCATGACAAGCTTTCAATTTCACACATTCACACATATGGTTTTTCTATTGTTTCTCTATTTATTATTCTATGCATTGTCAAAGGTATTGTATTCACTCACAGGGTTTGATATTGCAGTAGTCCCAGGGAATGGCAGAATTGTTGGAGTAACACCAAGGACCATGTTTGTCCTTATCAGGGTTTCTGCAGTAGTTTCCCTCCAGGCCAGCCATCAGCACTCCACTGAAAGAAAATGCACAAACACATCAGATCCAATAACGTATTTCCTCATCAACATTCAGTGAGCTTCACATACACATTTTTATGGGGAGAAAAACATGTCATTCCCCCTTTTCAGGGAATGATTTGGCTTCTAATGAACGGAGAAGTATTATTCAGCAATTTGTAACTATTAAGCAGCACTAATTTTGTAAGATAAGATCTAGACATTCAAACTGAACAGCTGTGTAGGCTCAATCTCTGTGGATGAGATAAGAAGGTGATCTGCTGAGAATTACTCACCGAGACAGAATGCACCCACATACACTCACATTTCTTGTATGTGCTCATGCAGACATATCCCACACATGAGGAGATTCTCATAAGAATTGTAAACCACACAGAATTCTTTCTCACGCTGAGTTTTCAACTAAAAAAGGTTGTGATAGCAGGGGGATGCAAGGTACCTAATCACTGCAATCCAGTGTCTTTAAATCTGTTTCTGTGTGTAGTACTTCCAGCAGCTTGCAGCACAGGCAGTGCTCTTAGAGTCCCTAACCGTGACTTCTGACCCCTGGGTGGGAGCCAAGCAGTGCACTTGATTAGCTTTGAAGTGTTTCTTACAAAGGCAAAGTCTGGGGTCAAAGGTGGAGAATGAAGTGTATATCCCCCAACCAAATTATCACTGGGAGTCATTCTTGCTGCGTTAGGTCATCTTCAGGGAAACATTTCTGCAGCCATTACAAGAGGCGAGTCACGGCACCCACAGGAGCAGTTTTCTCCTCAGAGTAACACAGAGGCCGGACCTAATCCGCTCACAACAATAAGACTCAACTCGAGGTCGATGATGGGTCAACTCTCTGCACTAACTACCATGTCTCAGGTTGGCAAACACAGCTCTTGACACCTTTTCACTAAACACCAAGGCTGTTAAAGCATCCAAACTATCTTTCTCCTGTTGGGACCTGTGAAATTGCATGTTTTCTGCTCATTGTCAGGACTCTTCTTTGATCCTTCTCATCATTTAAATACCTCTACCTGACAATAGGCTGTGATGAGTTACGTGTAGTTGAATTGTGTGACATCTTGATCTCTTTTCTCGACAGAGGCACTTGTCTGCAGTTTATTGATGGCACAGGTCTGTTTTGTACATCACAGTGCAGTTTGGGAAAGTTATTAGGTCAGGGATTCAGTGGGGGCGGACCTGTTGCTGTGTTCTCTCCAGGGAGTGCAGGGCAGGTTTGATCTAGTCCTTGACTGCTCTCCTTGGTAATTCTCCCCAAAGCCTTCATAGCAGTCTGCATTTGGATAGAAAGAGGAACAAAATCAGACATGCATTTTAGACACATACTTCATGTTTGTGTGACTAAATATCCTTGATTTGGAAAAAAAAAATGAATCATAGTTAGTAACTCTCATTATTATTCTTAATAATAAGCCTGTGTAACCTGCATCATCATGGTAATAGTCCTGCTTTGACAGAATTTTTGCAAGAAGAGATGCAGTCAATCATACACATAAAAACTTTCTGAGCCATTGTGTTTTGTTATTGAATGTATTGCACTAAGAACACAAAGAAGCTGTCCTTAGAAAAACACAAAAATAAGAACTTGAAGCTGTTTGTCACCCTGCATCTCATTTCTATGTGGGAATGTATTCAATCCTCAAGGGTAAACCACAACAAGACCACAGAGAGGCTTTACAATCTCAATATAAGGCCACATCATCTCAAAGACATACCCCCAGAGATCCCTGGGGAAATTTACATTTGTGTACTCAGCCATGGATCTACATCTTTCCCTTCAAAATCTCCTGCTTCCCCAGAAAGAATCCCATCCAGCAGTAATCCTTCTACTCCATCTTTGCCTGTCCAGTAAGACCAGACAGTTCCTGACATTGAGCTGCTGTCAGAGTTCATTATTGTGAGGCATGGCGGTTAGTCCTTCCCACAGTCTTACTGAGATTCAGTTCCCCTCAGGGATGAGGAAACATTTGGTCAAGCCAATGTGTGCAGCCACAGGGTCACATGTAAACTCAGCTGTCTACAAAATATGACAATGCAAGATATTTCTGTGCTTCTGACAAAGAGTACGTTTGCTTTTCCCCTTGCAGTTTTGATTGTCATGTCATGCTGTTCAGTCCCTCACCGCTGACAGGCTTGTTTTGGGCGCCGCACTGAGGGATGTTGGTGCAGAACATTGTGCGGACTCTTGGGTCTGTAGTAAAGCACCATGGGAGTTCTTGTCCATCTGGATTCCGGCAGTAGTTTTCTCTGAGGTCTCTGGAAATCACAAAGAAAGTCATCCTGTAATCTGCATGGAAATAAGTGCATGCAGGTGGGTGAGTGTTTGGATGACTGCATGACTCACTTGCAGGGGTAGGCATCAGGTATGAATGTGTGATTATGTGGATACTGGGAGTCCCAGCGTTGGCATGTGAGTCCAGTGGGCAGAAGGTCCATTGTGCCCCTATAACCACTTCCTTTGCCCTGGTAACACTCAGTTGTTTCCACCACATTGCTTTTAGGAGGTGTTTCTGTGGGAAAGCAAATTCAAAAGATTGAGCACAGGACATTGCTTTTGTTGACTTGCAGCATGTTTATCATACTTTTCCGAAATAACCTGTGTGCTCATCAACCTATCATACATAGGTCGGACTTCAAGTACAGAAGGTGAGCCCGACGATTTCACGAAAGAAACTTGAACAACATTTCAGCACAAAAAAAACCAACTAGCTTTTTATTCAACCATTATTTTTTTCTCAAACACACCCACTCAATGGCCTCTGAAGCACCTGAAACACACTAATAAAAAACCAAGGTATGATGTGTTAATGTGAATCATGTGTTTTGATGCCAATTTGTGCTGGAGCACTGAAGAATCCCTTTACAGGGAACAGCCTGTATGGATTAGTTATAATTCATGGCTTATTTTCTAAAACAAACGCACACATTTACTACATATGATTACATTTGTGTTTTCCTACACAAACCTTCAGTTCCAACCTGAGCTTTATATTTACGTGTGATTATATACATTAGTAAACATTTGCTTATCAGCTGAAATTTGGAAACTCAAAACTTGGATGAAATACAAAAAGCTGGAAGTTTAAACTGCAGAAAGAGGTGGGCATTGATGAGCTCTGAAAGAGTGACTCTAACTTTTAAAACTTAGTGGTGGGAACTCAAACAGCCAGTTTGCTTGGATCGGAACTGACTTAATTATAAGATCCCATCAACTAAAATTTTACAGTGTTTTCATGAGTTACAACATATGACAACAGTATTAGATTATTGTTGTAATTAGATTATCTATCAAATATCCAGTAATAAATTGAATACCTAAAAAGAAATGTTCCATGCTCATCAATTGTTCCTTTTTATTTGGCTTTAAAAATTACATTCCTCCTGCTGACCACAGATTGTCTACCTCTCTCCAATAACTAAAAGTGGTATAAAAAGTATGAGTTTGAGAAGGCAAACGTTTCAACAGCGGTACTGCTTTAAGATTGCCACTCATGTTGAGATTACTTCAGTTCATTAGCCTGGACCTTTGCATGACTGAACCCAACTACTGTAAGTGATAAGCAGCAAATTATCAGCACTCTAAACCAGACATTTTCCACCAATACAATAAATCTAAAAATAGACACACTTGTTGTGATAGTGAACAAAACAGCAAGCCTTGACAAAAGAACACTTTGTCTCTCTGTCTCCTGCTCTTCTCTTGCTGCCTTGTTTTGATTAAGACTTACTGGGTCGTAAACTTGGTCTGTTCCCAACAAACTCCCATATCAGAGCGAAAGAGAGAGAGAGAGATATGGAGACAGTGCAGGGTGGAATACAGTTTTAGTAGGGAAAAACACAAGGGGGGGCCATGAATCACAGGATCCACATGGAGGAGTGCCATCTAGTAAGCATGGTGCCAGGACTGCTGATGATTGTAGCAGACAAACAGGCCAGTCACACACTCGAGAGAGAGAAGCTGAGCCCAACAATAACACCAATGGGCTCTCTGTTATATGTTCTACAGGACCACATTGGCTGTCCCAGTGACTCATCACTGGTTATAGGTCATGTGAGTACATGAACTATCTGCTGCTTAACTACAAGTGTGTAGACACACATGTACCTCGCGCTCACACATCACCCACACATGAGAGGTGTAATGAAAGCAATCTGCCAAAAGTGTATATAACCCCTGTGTTGTGTCTGAGTGCGTAACAGGAGGTTAATGTGAGGCCGTCCCTGAGCCCTGTGCAGTTTGACTCCTGCACATAAGAGCTGACATAGAAAAACAAACAGCAGGCCAATGGCGTGGGGGGGAATAAACATTCTGGCTATTGAAGAAGACACAACAGAAAACCAAACCCAATGGGGAAACTCCTCTCCAATGGTGGAGAGGGTTAACGTTAAAATAATCAGTTACAATACACTGGCCTGTACAGGAAGCAAACATGACATGCGCCTACCACAAACTCTGATGTCACAGTACTCCCAGGGTGTGTCGGGGTCCGTGGTGAAGCACCAAGGTCTGTGACGTCCATCTGGGTTCCGGCAATAGTTGTCATCCAGGCCTTTGTCGGGGAATCTAATTAAAGCAAACTTAGATTAAAACAAAGCCAAATTTGAGTGAAATGAACTGTGCAAATATAGTGTAACAACGTGGTGCAGTCTGTGTTGTAGCTGTGACTTCAAGATAAGTAAAAGTGGCGGAACACACTTAAAGTCTCATTAATCATCCAGTCATCACAATAGAAAAAGAAAAGAAAAGCATGCTCGTTTTTCTTCTGAATTCTTCGGGGGACGGTGTAGAATCGATAGATAATTCACCATTGCATGCAACAAGAACATTAACAACAGGAGTGGCGCAAGAAGGACTCCATCTGTGAGTCTGCTCAGTCCTCGGGGGAGCAAGAGAGATAATAGGCAGCATAACTACAGGTGTTTTACAGTAAGTCAACCCAAAAATCCCTGATCCCTCCTGGACTCTCTTTGGCCTCCAGGCATGCAGCATCAGGCTGTGAGACCCTCTCATTACATTAATGCTACGAGCAGCCTGGGACCTCGTTCACACAAACACAAGGATGATTAAGGATGTGTTAACGAGTCCCTTCTAATCTGGACCACCTGCCATATGACAGACTTACACACATACACACATACACACACACATACATACACAAAAAGATCATGTGAGGAATACTAATGCAGACTCATATATGTATATAGCCACCCTAAAATGGGCACAAGCTTATCTCACAGCTGGATACTAGTCAGCTTTGCAATTTACTGGGAGCTTAAAGGAATTTGGGCCAATTAAGTTGGATTGAAGAATTTTCCCAGCAAAGTGCTGCTAAAAACACACACAATTACACTCCGGACTGTGATGGCAAACCTTCAGGGAAAGTCTCCAGATCACTTTATCTGCAGAATTAGTGCAGCAAAACTTCAAGAACTTGTCATTACATTAAGTGGTCTCATGCTTTTTGCTAGTAGATATACTGTATCTCAGTGTGTGGTCTTTAGAGTGATTGAGCATGCACAGTTGAGGGTCATGCAGATGTGTGTATGTGTGTGATTGCGTGTCATACCTCTTGGGGTGGTACAGGTGTTTGTGTGGTCCATCCAGGTCCCAGCGCTGGCATTCTTTTCCACTTTCTGTGTGGTCCATGGGTCCTCTATAATCTTCCCCATTACAAGTCATACACACAACTACACAGCAATGACACAAAAACACACAAACAAACAAAGCAACAGATTAGAGAAACAAAAACTCAACCAGGCTTTCTGTGCTGTATTATTGACACACTGTTGTCACCATTTCAATATGCTGGCAGGATTTAATATTGATTCTGTAACACATTCAGTTTCCCTCTCTGGCTTACATGACCATAAGGAAATTTTAATGCCTGTCAGCCTTGTCATCAAAGTAGACTATGAAAAAGCAATTAAATGCTTGTGGACTGAAAGGGCTTTGAAAAAATTTTCCCCATAGTTTGACATCCTGGCATTTAAGGGCTTGTCCCGCTAATAATGTGTTTTAACCTTGGGTGCTGTGACTTTAGGGCGAAACACTTGACACCAAGGGTGTTTCCAATTGGTATGCTGAGCACTGCAAATGCCAGACTGCACCAATTTAGTAAGAAAACTAGAGTGGGGGGTGCAAAAAAGGCTTTCGAAAGCCACAGGCCCTTTAAGAAATTGGGAAGCATTTGTTTTGTGAAGAATATCAATAGGATAGGATGAAATACATCAAGTTGATTGGTGCTGTTAGCGTAAATCAAAACTGATACAATATCAAAGTTAGTTTATTGAAAGTTATGATCGAAACCTAAACCATATCAGGAAAATAAAACACAACACTCTCAACAGTAATGTGAGTAAGACACAACACATCATTGCCTCAGTACTCTGAACGTCCTGATATTTTGCCAGAAAAATATTATGCAACACATCATAATAAAATCTTTAAAGGAACTTGTACATATTTTTCCTGTTGAAATACAAATACACTTAATGCATGGAAGCAGATTATGTTCTGCACACATGCAGCCATGTTTCACTTTGATGTCGAAAGGGCACCATTTGTTGAGAGGTGAGCAGTACACAGGGTCCAGTGTAAACAACAGAGAGCATGTGGATTAAAACCAGATGTTTGTGAGTCTACTGTTGTCATGACAGAGTACATTTAAAACCACTAGCTGCATGCACAAATGTGTTTGTCCATGCCTTGTTTGTGTGTGTGTGTGTGTGTGTGTGTGTGTGTGTGTGTGTGTGTGTGTGTGTGTGTGTGTGTGTGTGTGTTTTCTATTAGGACTGAGCAATTTCTGGAGAAACCCCTCTGGTCATTTCCTTCTGAATGACTTTCTATCATAAGAAGCCAGTGCTTGTTTCACAACTAGTGATAACCTGGTGAAACACAACATGTGGGTCTGAGGACAAGAAGGATTTCCATCTTATCTTATCGGACTGCAGATGGTTTCCTCATTAGTGTGATTCAGCGTCATACATGCAGAAGAAACAGTGCCTCTGACAGCATGAATCCCCAGGGATTAGATAACCGGGTTCTTATCATCCCCATCATCAGGGGGGATCAGCAACCGAGAGAAATGTCAGTGTGATGTCACAAAAAGGCCGAAATTCTGCTGAGAAAGTAAAAATCAAAGTTTTTCTTGAACAGATCCATAATTCAACAGTTTGTGCCTAGAGGGATGAATGAAAAGGCTAACAGTTTATCTATAACAAATGACAAGGGATCTAAATCCTCCAACATTCTGGCTCCAGATTATTTAGTCTCAAACCACTTACAAACCCTGAACCTGATGGAATAAGAGAGGACAGCATAAACTGAACCACACACCTGGAAACAGCTGCAGTTGGCCTCGGCAAATAAAGAAAACCTGTACCTCACACACACACACACATATACACACAGATGTAGAGCAGAGCCCAGTTAGAGCCAGCTTTGCTTCATCCAAAGCACTGTGTGATTGTGTAATTTGCTGCAGCTCATTTCAAACTATCAAGTCTCAATTGGATAGGTAGTTTTCAATTTGAAATGGATATTATTTCTAGATAAGCATTCCGTCAGAAAGATACAGACACATTTGTCTGTGAGTGTGTTGCCTACCCTCTGAACACTGTGGTATGCCACACTCCTGGTGTCTGAGGTGTGGCCGGGGATCAGTGGTGAAGCACCAGGGGCCGACTGTGGAGTTGTCTGGGTTGCGACAGTAGTTTTCTCTGAGGTCCTTCTTTCTGAATCTCCTGGACATGAATCTATCAGAAGCAGAGCAGCAGTTATAAAAACAGACACGTGTACTGAGACCGCTTGCCAAATACTTCAGCTAGCATGCAGAGCAACCTCCTTTTGAAAAACACCCAAGGCCACAGTTTGTGTTTTCTTTTATCTCTAGCAGAGTGACGAATCACCTACGCATTTTATGAGAGCTGCCACTGTTAACATGCCTGTCGACACGATCAGCAAAAGTGAAAGCGTTTTTGATAAATTAATGGCAAATCCAACGAATCAAACCATCGTTCATGTGATGTTTTCAGTGCAAGAGAGCAGGTTAATAAGTTGAAGCAATGTTAGTTTTCCATGAGGCAGGTTCTGAATGTGGTGTAAACACTCTGACTCATATCTTCTACATCAGGCGAGCACATGGCTGTAGTTGTCAGTGGTGGTGATGGACCTGTGGCACAGTCAAACTGTGTTTTTACTCATGAGGATGAAAAGATAAAGTTCTGAAGTGCACAATCAGTTGATGAGCTTATGACAGGTAAGAAAAATTGAGAGGGCATTAAGAAGCAAGACCTCTCACTGATAAAAAAAAAAAGCGATTTGTTCCAGTGTGTGTAAGTGGTCAAGTGTGGGTGTGAGTTTCCCATGCCTGTACGATGACTGATAAAACATACAAAGTGCCTGGGTTTAATTACCTGATCTAGGAAGACATTATAGCAGTTGATGCAGAAGGTTCAGTGGAGGTACAAACATATGAAGCCCCCTTTGATTTGTCTGCGGCAGCAAGGGCACACAATAGAGCCTCTCTCAGTAATTAAATATGCCTGAGTGCAGTAGACAGAAAAGGAAGCACTTAAAAAATCTCAGATGAGGTGTATGTGTCATGTTTAAGGTTCTCTTATTGTTGGTAAAAGCTGGGTCATGATGATCCTGGATGTCTTTTAATTTTCCCAACAACACAATACAAAAAGCTGCTAGACTTGATTACTTTCAATGTAAAAGATTTGAAAATCTGAATTTAGAATAGAATATTCAAAATGGTCTTGTGTTTTCTTTGGAAAAGAGAATCAGCATTAAGCAAAGCAAAATACCTCACACGATTTTCAACTCCTTTATAAAGGATATGCACAGTTATCTTGTTACTTACCAGGCATTTACCAAAGATTATTGCTAATCCATCTTGTATTATTCTACAGAAGGCACTGCTTCCCTTCTGTCTTTTGTTTCTTAACTTCATCCAAACAGTTCTTTTTTCTACAGGCAGCCAAATGTATCAGACAGCATTCCTGCATACTGAAACAAGAGCTTTATCTGGGGTTTTTCATGTGGGATACCTACAGCTTAACCAAAGGCTGCCTATTAAATATGATCCTAATCCCAGAAAAACACACACAGACTCATAAGCACACGCACACCTAGATAAACAGCAGGGCTGCTGCGGAAATGGTGTGTGACTCTGTTAGCGTTACAATGAGGTCAGTTCTGATGAATGACTGCTCCCAGGAGCCTAATCAACCGCTAATGCATCATAGACATACGCATATGCACACGCAGAGGCTACCCCCTAGCTACTAGCCAACAGCATCATATACAGACCAGGGCTCACAATAAGAAGCAGCTTTACTTTTGTTTGACGTGGTAAAAAGTACATCAAGTTCTTACTTGTGTTCATGAGGGAAAGGAGAGGCCCACGCCTGGCACAGGATCCCGCTCACCGTCACCGACCTCCGCCCCCTGTAGCTCTGACCTGTACCCACAATGCACTCCTGAACATAGTCTGAAAAGGAGAGGATGAGAAAGGAGGAGAGACTGTAAAAAAGAGTGAGTGGGATGAGCGAACGACCTGTGTGAAATGTTGTCAACACAGAGAACAGATGATGGAGAAAACAGACAGACAGAGATGTTCAGCTCTAATGCTAAGCTTAACAAGGACAAGACAAAGCCAAAAGAAAAAATCTGTTTTTGTAATCTTCTGCAAAACATTTGGATTCAGTAAAAAAAAAAAAAAAAAGGCTGCACAGCTTGCTTGTTCAGAATTGTGGTCGGTCAGAGTGGAGAGGGGGTGGTGGTTTGTAGCGTTTAAACAAACACAACGTAATGACAGAAAATGGGCCATAATGTGGGGCGACACAGTAAACACGACAAATGTCCTTGCCCTTCCTTGTCTTCCTGTCGAGGCATGCTGTCATTACAAGGCTACAGCCATACTAAGAACAGGCACTTTTAGAGACTCAAAACCTTCGACATCCCTTAAAAAAATGAACAAGTGGACAAGTGAAACCATATCTGACTGGAGGTGGCACCATCTGGGGACATTTTTACGTAGTGGCGTGGAGAGACATCACGTTAGTATCAGGTGATAGATAAAAAGCAGAGGCATCATTTTAGAGTCAGAGAACAAAGATGGAACAATAAAGGGCACCTTTCTTTTGATATAGTTGGTAGTTGAAGTCTTGCTGGCTCTGAGCGCCCGGTGAGTTCCTGTCAAATGACAGCCACTGGCATTTCCTGTTTTTATGATCGTAGAGGAATGCTCTAGATAATAAGAAGGAAGATAGGATAGCAAGAAAGGGAAGTACATAATGGTCAGTTTTCTTTCGGTGCCTTGAAGTAGAAACACAGAAGTATGCCAAGCAGTTCAAGTGACCAGCTGACCCCAACATGACATTTTACCTTCAAAAAGCGTAATTGTTGTGGAGAAGTAGAAAACCACCAATTCTCTCTGTGTGCTGTCACTCAGCACGGCAAAGAAAGCATGCAGGTGACAGACTTACCTGCATGTGAAGGGGAGTCTTTTGTTGCGGCTACAGGCTTTGGCACATTTTGCCATGCTCAGCTTCCTGCTTTTGGTCAGATGGGAGGAATCAGGGGTCACCACAACAAGTCGTGTGTCGCTTGTCTTCTGGTAGTCCTGGAGTGCATTTCTCTTACTCTCTGAAATGTCATTTTAATGTGCATTAACATTCAGTAGACTGGACAGTGGACAAATAAAACTGATAGTCATGTGCATATGGTGTAGCTTGAGGTCACAGTCAGAGGGATACTGGCTTTAGTTGAGGTCAAACCAGCTGCTCAGCTCAGATAACAAGTAAACAGCTCCAGGACAAATTAAAGGACAATGACATTTTTTTTCTTTCTTAGGCGGCAGCAGCAATGTTTTTTTCCAGTGTGTTGAACCTCAACAAATTTTATTCTGCTGAATCATCAGGATCGCCTGAGAAAAAAAAAAAAAAATACTGCTTGAACCTTTAATTCAAGTCACATATTGTCACCAAACAGCAATGTTCTGTAATTTTTCCAGAGCTATGAATTGGTAGTTCCACATGTGAGCCGTTTTGTTTCATTTTGCCATGTCAGTCTTGAAGTCTTAAATTGACTGAGACGGAATTGTTTAATACACTCCCTGGCCCAAAGATCAGTCACCACTCAAAAAAAAAACACACACAAAAAAAACACTCAAATATTTTGTTGGACTACCTTTAGCTTTGATTACATCACACATTCGCTGTGGCAGTGTTTCAATGAGCTTCTGCAATGTCACAAGTTTTATTCCTGTCCAGCATTGGCCAAAAGTTTAAGTGATCGCATGATCATTAAGGATTTTTTCTGACGACATTTCTTCCTGGAAGAGGATGGTTCCTCACCATCCTTGCAGTTTTTGATAATGCATTAGACAGTTCCTAACCCAATTTTAGCAGTTCCTGCAATCTCTTTTGATGTTCTCTCTGCTTGATGTATGTCAATGATGTGACCCTTCTTAAACAGACCAATCTCTTTATATTCTATATCTGTATCTATTCGACGACCACAGGATGTGTCTTTTGCTGTGGTTATTGAAAGGTATAGTACGCAGAAATTTTGGATAAGTTTTGTGTATTTATTTACAAACAATATCCAAACTGGGCTCCTTCTCCATGGCTCAGTGCCAGCGGCAGCACATGCTCACTGCCACCGATCATAGCTAATAGCGTTGCTAACAGTCGTAGCATTGTGAAAACACCATAGACTGTAAAAAACAGCCCAGCGAGCAACTGCAGCATCCTGTGGGAGGAACTCAAGAACCGTACACCTGACTTCCTGCAGACAAATGAAGTATGATACATATCTTGTATCAGTCTTTCTCTGTGTTACGGCCGCTCACTATCATCAACACACAAAGTCACTTGTGCACTGGGCGCTCTTTGATTGGCCGGTCACCACCCGAAACCACTCCTACTCTCCGCCCAGAAACGTCCAGAGTCAACCAAAACATTAACAAAACAGCAGAGGAGGGGGGGCTAGGATCGTATGAGGCAGAAAGACACTGAAACACATGAATAGAGGCTCATAGATGACTGAGCAGGCTTATTCCTGTTAAAGTTGACTTTTTTTTTTCTTTTTTTTTTTTTTGGAGAAAATCCTGCATACTCCCATGTTTGAGAAATTAGAAGTTTTTCATTGCATCAGCTGAGGTTAAAATAACTTGTTTTCAGCTGAAAGAAAATTGCCCATGCAGTAATTATCCCATAGGAGGCATACCTATTGGCTTAGTTAAATCCAGGTGGCGTTTTTTTTTTTTTTTTTGGGTGGCCAGGCAGATTTATGTGTGTGATGTGTACTACTGTAGTTTGATTCAAATACGCCCTGAACTCTAGTCTATGGTCTAGAAAGCAGTCCAGATATTCTGCAAATGTGTTCAGCAAGACTGAGAACAGCCAGTTACAGAATAACAATGCGTGAATTAGTCCCCTTTAATTGTCATTAATCTAGAGCACCTAATGGGATGCACCGTCATTCATCACTGCACCCAGTTTAACACACACACACACACACACACACACACACACACACACACACACACACACACAGAGGGCAATCAGTGCTGTGAATGTCAGTTTGATCAGGTCCTCTGCAGAGTCAAAATTAGACATTTACATGTTGACCTTACACTCAGGCCTCCTCCCATTTATCCTCCTCGTATTATTTCAAACTCAGCCTTTATGCATTTCACACAATTTAAGAGAACAAAAAAGTGACTTTGTTCGGAGGGTTCCTGGAAAGCTGTCATTTCTAGGAATCCTCCCCAGCAATCAGTAAAAAGTCACTGTACATCAGGTCTGCGAATTGCAGATTCAGCACTTGAGTAAAGGGAGGATCTCAGAGGTAGTTGATGATCTCAGATGTCCAGTGGTGTCATAACTGTCCGATCTTCAACTTGTGTCGACCGGCTCGGCAGTTTTCCTGCTTGAGTGCCTGTGGGTGCAATGAGCCGCAAAATCGCGCTCTCTTAGGAGCTCAGGATGACCGAACTTCAATCAGACTTTAATATGGGTCACACTGCAGACAATGAGCTGAGTCCATTGGATTTTTCGTCTTATTTATTGCTCTCGTGATCAGTTCAGATAGGCCTTTATGTCTTGATAAGTGCCTCTGCAGCGTTATGCGCTCTGGCATGGACAGGAATGCAATAGTAAGATTAAAAAGTAACTGCATGATTGTCAATTTTAGGTAAAGACATCCTTCATCTCTCCACAGGCTGGACATTTCTAGGGAGATGTTCTTTAGACTGAAATTTATTCCAAATAGTCACACTATCATAAATTAAATATGAGGACATAAAACGAGGAAAAACAAAGCGTAATGCTTGTCTTAAGTCTCGCGATCCTCGCTTTAAATACACAAAACCACGACAAAGTTACACCTATTCTCTCCTCTGCTTGACAGTCATGTTTTGCGTTCCGGCGCGCGTTCATCCCGTCACAGAGCAGTTGTACAAGCAGCAGTTGTAAAAAATTATTTCAGTCAAAACTTACCAGAACAAGAAATGACGAAGAGGGGCAAAAGCAGAGTGTAAATCCACATGGCAGCGACACTAGAAGGATAGTCTCTCACATCAAACTGTGGACTCGCTGTTCGCTGGTCTGTCCGAACTGCGATGCAGGAGATGTTGCTTCCACCACTGCGCGGAGGATGCGTCTCCTCTCTAAGTACTTCTCCTCTCTCACCCCCTCCCCGCTCTCCCTCTCTCTCTCTCTCTCTCTCTCTCTCTCTCTCTCTACGCGTGTGTGCGACTTTACCTCTCTCTCTGCCTTTCTCGCTTTTTCTATACCTCCGTGTATTTGAATGACGTTTTCTAGTTTTGAGACAAGCTTTATTTGATGCCAATGTTGTGCCATGCTGCGTATTACTGCAGTGACAATGTTATAATGCAGTAATATCAGTGTGGGATCTCCAAAGGGAGTTCCCCGGGGGGTTATTTCTCATGGGGGTATAGTCCTGATAGCTACAGTCCATTTCAAAGCTCTCCTCTTCCCTTTGGTGTATCGTTTTAAAAACACAAGAGCCTGCACATCTCAAAAGTAATAATTACAGTGTCATTGTGTGAGAAACAGCTTTACACAGGAGCTGAACTTAAGTATAAAATACTCAATGATCTGTGCAATATGCTTCAAAAATAACTTTACGGATCAAGATGTAGTTTATTTTGCAAAAAAAGAATGAGAGGAATTTATATTAACTTTTTCTTATTCTGTGTTATTCTGGTATTATGCACTTGTTTAAGAAAGGAAACCCAGCAGGGATGTGAAAAGCCGGGGGAGGAGCATGTGGGTTTTGTTTATGCTACTTTTCTTCACCTTCCTTGTCCTAGATAAAAAGTGAATTACACAGTGGCGGCTGGGACATGAAGACATCCAGGCCCATCTCCTGAGTGTCGTCTCTATATCCAGTGATGACAGCAGAAGATAGGAGATGTGACACCCAGCTCGCTGTATCATGTCAAACAGAAAACACATTAGTTATCTCAGAGCAGATCCTAAGTTACAGCATCGTGGGAATTCCCGGTAGTTTTTTTTTTTTTCAACTCACACCATTAGTGCACAACAACCCAGAGGGAAAAAAGATGGATAAATATGCAGAGGGAGGCAGGCTCCATGTCTATATTCTCTCTGGTTCAGTGAGTAATGCTCCTGCGGCTTCCTGACAGGACCACAGAGTCATTCGCAATAATAAACAATCAGCTGTGAGTCAGATACTTTCACTGGGGCGCAGCACAAAATCTCCATTTTTCTCTTTTTCTCCAATTTTTTCATCTTCCTTTTACGTCCACATGCAAGCAACACAACCTATTTCTCTGTCTCACTCACTTTTTTTTCTCTGCTGTCTATCCCTCACTGTAAAAAACATGCATGCTCATACATAACAAGCAGCAGATGACTGGATAACCTTCACCAAAAAACAAAACAAAAAAAAAAAACTCATCACCACAGTCTCATTACTGACTCCTCTAGCAGGAATCCAGTGGGTGTTTTTCACCCTGTCTGAGAGCAATTGCTTCTTCTAGAAAGATGGAAATCAGAGAGACCCAGTCAGTAGCCTGTTGCTCGCAAACATGAGTGCCGTCACCATTCAAAACTCCTCACATCTGCGGCCGGTTATTGCCAGAAACTTCATATCTCCCTGCAGCTGGTAATGACGGGAGGGAGTTCAGTGGGAGATGGAGATGATATGGAGAATAAGATGGGAAGAAAATGGATCGACTGTTGCGGGAAGGTACAATGCACACTACTGTACAACATGCTGCTCTTTCTGAGTGCATATTTGTGGAGTGTGTGGGGATATAAATAGACTTCCTGCAGTTTATTTTGTGTACATTATGTGAGAAATGTGTTGTAAACTCATTCCCCCGTGTATGTGGATGTACGTCCATGTTTTCATCTGCTGCAAATTAGCTGGACCTCGTGGAGACCCCCAGCCTCTCCTCTAGATTTGAGTCATGTGACCTTGTGTACAAGAGATGGATTGGGATGGAAAATTGGAAGAAAAGATACTGGAAAGAGAATACCAGAAAGTGTGATGGTCAGAGGAAGGCAAGGAGTGATAAGGAAAGTGGAAAATGAGAAACAGAGGAAGTATCAGAGTACAGAGCAGGTATTTCAGTCTAATGAGAATAAGGGGTGTAAGCATGTGTGGGTTTAGTTTGTGTGTGTTTGGGTTAGTGATGACAGTTGTTGGGCCTTGATGCTGTAAACACAGATACTGTGTCAAGAGATCCTCCTTTAAACAAACACTCACTTCCTGTTGTCAGTGCTTGCAATTGTGGAGTCACTGCTGGTAATTGAGATTCACTGACAGTTAGGGCTAACACAAATAAACTGTGTACACACACAATCTGTGCATATAAGCAGTTTGCAAATATGGCTGTGTGAAGCTTGCAGCTCTGTAGTCTACCTTCAAGTCACATTTTTCAGATGGCAACATTGATATGAAAGCTAAAAGAGTGGGCAGCAGACAGAATGCAAACCTTTTTTTTCACACAGTAGTTCATTAGCATGCACATTAGCAGACTGAGTCACCGACACATCCTCAAAATAGCTTTTGAGAGGATCAGAGGACCACAACAAATAAAACCCACTCGATACGTAATTGATTTTTCCTTTTGACAATTCCCCCTATAAGTGCAAACTATCACTTTTCTCATTTTACTTCATCCTCGAATTTATACTATTGATCACAGAAATCGATCCCAGAGTTTTACTCGTCACTCATCTTTGATGTGCTGAATCACTCAATTCAACAAAGTCTGCAGATGTATCTTGGGATGGCTGGGTTTGCATTTGGTTTTATTTTCCACCTGCCTTTTCACACGGGCAGACAATGTTCATCGATCTTTATCACAATGAATGTGCTTCAAACTGCTTATCCAACACATATTCAACAAACACATGAATTATTCAGACTGTGGTTGGGGTTCTTCAGGACAGTGGGCGCCTTACATGGAACAGCGTATTATGATCAAGAAACAGAAGAAGACCAGACTTGTTGTGATGTTAAGATGGAAAAAGCGGCATGGCTGAACATTAAAGAGTAACATGAATATACTAAGTAAGTAGTAAGAAGATTTAAAGAACTTACATGGACCTTGACAGCCATAATGACAGAGTCACCTTTGTGATGTGAGAGCAGTGAAGAGCATATCATTTTCCTCCATCTCAGGAAACCTGAATATTAGTTTTGCGAGGCTGCTCCTGGATGCCTGGAGCGCTAACTCCCTGAGTCCTCAAAACCCTGTCAGGAAAAGTCGGCTGATTGTGCTACTAGCTGCATATCTAGCAAAGATTTGTAGCCGGAGGACTCTTTCGTACATGTAGAATCCCTGCTGGGTTTGGTTCCAACTGGCGTCCCCAGCGCTAGACTCTGTCAAAACCCCTATTTAGGCTTCCTGAGACCAGGAGGAAAATGGTACCTGACATACTCTGCATTCCCCAAGGGGCATTCATCACTGCTGAGCTAGAATCCAGAATGGACTTGCTGTAAATCTCTTGGCTACAGTAACTGTAATTTTGGTATCTGTAAAGTACACCTGATGTCGTGGTCATCTGCAGGTCTGTTGTCTGTGACAGACGTAAACACCAAAACACCTTTTCTCAGAGCTAGACAGCAGATAGCTAATGGTACGCTAGCTGCATGGCTAGCCGAGATACCCAGCTTCCATAGGCTAAACATAGCAGTATAGTGACTCAAGTACGTTTGCTGCATGTTACTGAATGGAGTAGGCCACCAAGCAATGCTTTAACAAAGAGTTACCTTGATGTGCTTCTGTGATGAAAGCTGAAATTCAGTTTTAAAACCCAAGTTATTTGGATGCATGCTAACTGCTAGCTTATCAATGCAATTTCCCACATATGATGTCATCAACCAAGCACTACGTTTTCCATATTGTTTTTGGTACATAGGGAAATGAAAAACATGTTCAATGAATTATGAATCTCTTGTGAGAGAGTAATGTACAATGTACACTAAGCTAAGCTAGCTGGGGCAGAAGAGTATACATATGTGCCAGCTCCTCCAGTGTAATGTAAAGACTTGATAAGGGAATCGTTAGGCAAAAAGGCTAATGATGTTGATGAAACAATCAATTTCTCATTGATTCTTAACAAGAAATAGTTTTCGATACCCATCACCATTTATCATTGTGTAGTTGAAGAATCAGTAAATTAAGTGACTGATCCTAAATTCTGAAATCTGCAGCATATTATCCGGTGGCTGTAATTTTCTTTTGATGTTTTTTTTTTTTTTTTTTTTTTTTTCGGATTTGCAATGCTTCTGTGTTTGCTGCAAATGCTCTTTTGTAATGTTAACAGTCTTTTGAGTTTTTGAGAGTTTTTTTTTTTTAATTTGCAGTGCAACTCCACCCCTTTGAATTTGAATTGTGTGAGCACCAAGTTGCCTTTTATCAAGATATATATTGAGCTTAACACAGTTATCTCGATAGAACACTTGTAAGTCACAGTGCGTTATCTCACTCAGAGAGAAACTTCACTCAGCCTGTAGTCCGTCCCTGCTCCTGTGTTTATGGGTGTTGATGTGAACATTTCAGACAGACCCTTGGAACAATTCATTTTCACATTGAGCTGGTGAGTTTGTATATCCACTCAAACCATAACTGTTTAAAGTGCACATCCTCTAACATGGTACACATGGAGGGTGTCGTACAAATCCATCAACATCCCACATGCACTCTATTGTGGCAGCCCTTTGACAGCGGGGGTCAGTCACTCTGAAGTAGAGAAAAGTGGAAAACACCCACAAATAGGTCATGTCTACATACAGAACCAGTGTTACATGGGAATGACTACTTTGTGCTATTGTTATGTGTTCAGATACAAATAAGTGTTTCAAAAATCAACTTTCATGAACTTTGAAAAAAAAAATTGTACTCACATTCATTTGGGATTGAAAACAGTGCTTGTGTTTTTCGTTTGTTTGTTTATTTGTTGTTGATTTTTTTTTTTTTTTGCCTGAACTCACAAACACACTTACTTAAACTTTATAGAGTATCTATAATTACCGGAGGTGCAACATTAACCCACAAGCAGAAAATCTAAAGTTTAGTACTGATTCAATAGAAACACTTGCGCAAAAAAAACCTTTAAAACCTCAAGCACCTACGTGAAACTACAGAGGAATAACTACCACATGTTCAGACATAAAGCCTAATTGGTAAAGCAAATACTGCTTTGGGACAAGAGAACAAGAAACTCAGGTCTTAAAATAGTGCTTAACCTGGGCTTCCTCATTTCTTACACATCTGCAAACAGTCTGCTTGTCTTGTCTGCTGCTTACTGCTAATTTACCACGGCATGACTCACACAGAGCTGGCGACACACAGGAGAGGGGGGGTAGCAGGTTAGATTAAAGAGTAGAGGGGGAGAAAAGCTGCTATGGGGTGGCAGGTACACTTCAGCCCATATGTGTCCGTGTCAGACCACATTTATGTAATTAACATGCTGATGGGGAACATGGTATGGGGCGGGATGCAGTTATATACACAACCCACCTGAGTGATTTCCCAGACATGTGTAAAGCTTACTGAGAGTGAAACGCACTAAACCAAAAATTTGGTATCGAGCCAGCTGCTAGACCTTGAACACCAAGCTCTACATAATGAACAAAAAGAAAGAAAAAGAAAGACTTTGCCTTGTAGCATGCCAAAGTATCCACTCATCCTTATTAACATGTCAACATCTTTACATTTTTAACAGGGACAGAAATTAATGGCCCCCAGAGGTAGAATCTAAAAGACTCAGTTACCCCTTCTCAGCTACACCAGCTGGACAAAATTGTCACCGATGTGGTGAAATAGCTTGACGTCTGCATGATGGATAGTGACAAAATCAGATGAAGACATTAACTATTCCCCTAGTTTGAGTATCAAAATTTGTTGGCCTTCAACATTTGGGATCATAAATGTCACGACACAAGTTAGTCAGTTACTGGCAAATGTCCAATCTTTGTTGTAAAAATACAAATGCGCTTTTGGATAGGTCTTGAATTGATGTGAAGCATTGTGGTTATCAGCAACACATGATGTGTTGAAACTTAACTACTTGGCAAAAAATATGTCACCAGATAAAGTTTAGAATATTCTATGAGTGAATGAAATGTATCCAATACCCCACTTCTTTTGAAATCTCTGTCCCCCAGATTCAGGTATACATATTTGGTAAACGACTTATTCAAAGGCCATAATGTCATAGGGTTAGTTAACCTCATTGTGCAAGCAGTTTCTATTTCAAACCATCAAGTAGTCCTGATTGTCAAGGACTCAAAAGTGCCCATCCTGTGGGCCAATACTGAGCACCACCCCAACACTGGCTGTTAACTAAACTGGAAACAGTAATGAGTTCGTGGGCAATATACTGGTAGTAACAGCATTACTTCACTCCTCTTGTAATGGTCCAAGACATGCAATGTTAAAGCTTTATTCATGGTTACAAGTCACCAAAGAGAATTAACCAAACACCGGAACTTTCCCCTCTCAAGTTAAGTGGCGCACACTCTTTAACTTAAGTGAAAAGGCCTTCCCTTTGTCATCATAACACCTCATGCTATGTTATTCAATGTGTCTTAGCCCCACTCTAATCACTGAAAGAATCCACAAATCAGGCCCCAATCTGAGCAACAGAAGAATGTCTCCCAGAGACTATTCACCTGGATGAAGTTTCTCACTCTCACTTACCAAATTACACTGAACACATAGTCAAACTGATTCGACACGAAGTTGCAGAGTTTCTCTGTTTTGACTGTTTGCTTCGTGTAGTTCTTTTACATTTTTCAAAATAAACATTTTCATTCATTCATTCAAACACATGCAAGGCATGCTCACACTGTGAGAGCGGCAAGGAGAGAAAAACCAAGGTAGAGATAACAGTTAAATGTCTGGTTATATTTATGGGTTTACAGACAGCCTCTGGCATTTCCTGATAATCCCTGCCAAGTTTTGTGTTCTTGCCAATTCTCACTTTTTCTTAGTCCCAGCCCTTTGTCATTATGTTCATTTTGTTTACACATTTAAACATTTTCTTTGTCAAAAGGAAGGCCACAACGGGTGTCAGAAAATTTTAACAACCACAGGGAGAGGTCTGAAGACTTTTAAAGACCTTTTTTCTTTAAAACTAAACTATTTGATAATATCTGTAGTTCACTTCTGCAGAAAACTAAAGGTCAGCACAAACTATAAGATTTATCCACAAATACTATATTATCTTGTGGAAAGCTGTATCTCATACAGGAAGGGCATCAGGATGTTTTTGCCCTTTTTTAATGAAATGTTAGGGCTCTGATGGCCCTGACCTGCTGTTACATGTGATGACGGAAAATCTGTGACCCTTCCATTGCTGCAGGAAGACTGCACTTTTTTAGGATAACAAAGAAATCCAACAAGAACAAATGATACCAATTAAAATGTTGCACTTAATGTAAACTACATGTGGTGGGGGTTTTTCAGACCCGAGTTGATTGCCCTGCTGGATGTCATGATCCCAAGGTTGCTCAGAGTGTCAAGACTAAATATAGCTCTAATGGTACAATCATAGCGTCACTGAGTGGTACACTGATCCAAAAACAGCATTTATTCTTAGAAAATAAGCACATAGACAACATTTTCATTATCAAAATAATGTTAACGAACTTTAGAGGGCTCTACTAATGACACAGGTCATGTTGTTGACGCAGCATAAATCTCATGTGTCACTTCCTGCAGTTTGTGCAATGAACCCAAAAAGCCAGCCTTCGACTTTAATGACTCACACAGTTTGTTGGTCTGAGTCTAGGTCAAATGTCTTTCCTAAGGAACAAAACACTGCTGATGTTCTGGAAAATGATGTTCTTTGGTGTATTAGTTTGGTCTTACTTGATAGCGATGCCAGAATCATCTGCATCCACATCTTGTATACACAGAACGAGTACGTCTTCCTGAACAGTACCCCCCTCTATCCCTGTTATTTAGGCTATTTGATTAATGGTCAAATCAACACTGAACCAAAACTATGTATCACCCTTGAAATTACACTTACACCTGTTCAGTAACACAGGTACAGTGGTTCAGTTTGACCCGGAATGTAAATCAATGAATGTATGATGTGTTGCTTACAGATTAGGTGACAATTTTTAATATCTGCCTTCATTTTCGTGTCTGAAACAAATGGTTTACAAAATATAGCAAACATATGGACTTGTTTTGTATTTGGCTTGTGAGGGTGTGACACATGCCAAATCCTCAGTCCCACGCCTCCATCCAAACCTTTATTGTGTTTCAGGCCCTCTCTCTCTCTCTCTCTCTCTCCAACCATGTGTCCTGTCTCTTTGACAGTTGATGGTCTAATAAAGGAAAAACAACACAACTGAAATAAAGGGAAGCCTCTACATGTGCCGCATTAGCTCAGTGATGAAGCCATCATTACTGCAGTCACTGTAGCCCTGCATGCCAGCTATGATAAGCATGAGTTATTATGAGGACTGAAGCCAGAGATGATGGAAATGAACATTAACTGGGTGGACCAAACAGTAAAGTAAATGCATCATGTAGTTTGTTTCATTACAGCATTTTTTGGTTTCAATTTTGCATCCATTCCTTTCTTGACTTTTTCAAACTAAAGTATTCTGAATGACAAATTCAAAAGAGGTGAAACTGGAGTTTGCCCCTGGTCTCTTGCGTCTGTAACTTCTTAAGCCAGAAATGTTAAAGGCTAAGACCTTGGCCCCGTTTACAAGAGTATCCTGTTACAACCTCCCTTCGAGGCATCGCCATACAGCGCACACATGAGGACCTCCCAGCCTCACACAAGTCCAAGAAAAACAAACGTCTTTATGGTCTTCTCTCGAAATGTGACCGTATCGACTCTAAGATTACCATCACATAAACACAAATACCATCAAGTGAATCACACTTGTTTTGCAACTGATGTGTAGTTCTGTGGTATTGCATCTGGCTTTCTTCTGCTGATAGAAGAAAAAGCAGCACTGTTTGTGTCTACAATGTAGCCAGAAGTGTCACAAAATCAGAACTATGGGAAGAGGACCACAGCAGCTCCAGAAAAATGCTGCCATGATGCTGCATTTAAGGGGTACTTTTCTTTATATCTCACCCTGGCACTCATGAGAGAAAATGTGTTTTAATTTTATCAACCCTTACACCCCTAATAAGTGCTTAAGTGTGCCATTCTTACACTTAAATTTCCATTTTGCGAGGTGGTTTGTTTGTTATAAAAAATATTTAAATTAACTCTAATGTGTCTACGTGACCAAGGAAAGGAATTGAAACCACCAGAAAAAGATTTATTATTTCAATACTGGTAAGGACTGTGCTTGTAATGGTTGATTCAGAGGAAGCGTCAGATGAGGCCATGAAGTGCGTGCTAGCAAAATAATCTTTTTTCATGCCATAGACAGACTTGAAGCACTTTAAAACTAAGCGGTTTTTGAAACAGAAAAAAAAAAATTAAAAAACATAAACAAACAGTCAGGTCCCCAGTAGATTCTTTGTTGTACTTTTCTGATTTACATGACAAAGATGTGAGGAAAAAAATAGTTAACTATACCTTTACATCCTCAGATGGTAACACTTAACTACCAACCAGAACATATTAGCTCAAGGCTATATAAGATTTTTTAATCAGTGCATCACAACTTTCACTCTTTCCTCAATGTTTACGTTTTCTTGTCTGAGTGTACCTTTCTTTGTAGGCATGCCGCCTGCTAGACTGAAAACTTTCAGTGTAAGCAAAGCGCCGCACAATCATTGCCTGCTACATTTTCCTCCAGGAGACTGTTACCTTGGGGCTCTGAAGGAAATGTTGAATTCCTCTTTGCGTGACAGTTAGCTTGTTTTACACAGCAGATCCTATCAGTATAATAAGCTTGGCTTTGTAATCATCAGCTTCATGTATAGATAGATTGACACATGAAAGTACAAATGTCAGTACCGAAGTTTGACTTGAGGCAGATTAGGGATGTTTTCATATAAGTTCAAAAGCAACAGCCTCAGGAATACCATTGATTGACATGATTGTAGTGCCTCTCAAGTTTGTTTGAACAACTGTCATCGAAACAAGAAAACCACCTAGCATCATTAAGTGCTTTAATTGTAACTCTTTCTTTCTCAATCAGTTCCCAGTGCTTCACAATCTTGAACAAGGGTAATGAATTTCAAACAGAATTAAAGCCGCAAAAGGTAATAAACAGGCCCTCGCCCCCATGTGCCCGTTGGAGCATGTCGCAACCGCTGCTTGTGCGGCAAGATCTGTCTCAGCCACAAGCATTGGAGGTAGATGAAGCCAGCCCCCCTGCAGGCATACATGAGTAATTTTAAACATAGACACGTTGCTGTACTACTTTTGACCACTAGGTATGGCCGTGGCTATGATATAGTAATCGTCTTCAGCAATGCAAGTGAGAGATCATTAAAGAATGTGGATTATTTGAAGCATGTTTGAAGGTTTTTGTGGGAGCACCACTTGTGTCCAACAGGTGGCACTATTTCTTTCCTCCACTGAATATGTGCATGAGTCCAGGGTGGGACTGTGACCATGCATGTTAACTTAAGAACAGATTAGACAATAAATGTTAAATATTCTACCATGCATTTCTAGAGGGTGCCACTAATGCGTTAGCAGAGAATTTAGCATATAAGAGGTGAACCTTGTATACACGTGACATTTGCAGCAGATTGGACTTTCGTCGGGAAGCTACAGTGACTTCTCGGTTCATGGCAGGACATCAGAGTTTCATACTGTGCCATAGACCCAGCGTTTAACAGATCAAATCAATTAAGCTGAGATTTCTGTGCACAACTGAAAATTATGTCAAAATGCAAGCCTTTGGATTTTCAAAGTAAGTATATGATTTTACGTTGTTTGCAGAGGGCACTGTAGTTTGAGATGAATAAAAGAACATATAGATGTTCTCACTGATTATGACACTGAGCATTTGTGCACACTTTGGTCAAGATCCCACATTGTACATAAGAAGAGTTATAAAGGTTTGCATGTTGCCAAAAAATAATTAACTTTGGTATTAAATTTGAAGACAATCCAACAAACTGTGAATTGAGTTGATGAATGTGTTTATTAAATATGTACCCTTTAAATCGTCAAGTATGAAAGTTAGCACAAATACTGGAACTCACTAACAAGTCAGGAATTTATTAGGAATAAAAAAAGGTATTTTCCTTCTTTCTTTCCAGGCTTGTGTGTAAATAAATTCAATTTTAGGCGATAAAAAATAATAAAAACTGTTTATGAGCTTTCTTAATAAAAAATCAGTAGAATGTAATAACTATATTTTAACATTAAAGCCATTAGTTTGTTGAAAAAGCTTGAACATACTGGTGGATTAACCTTACAGAAACATAACAAAACAATTAAGTAATCAGTAACACACTGTGAATTTGTTGGAATCAAATGAATTTGTCAAGCCCTGTTCATACAGACCAAACAGAGTTGCAAGCATGCTGCATTGTTTTAGTAGTTAAAACTGGGACAGGGATTCTATGAAAAAGGAACAAACTGATGTTTTACAGCTCTCTATGGGGACTTGGGACACAGAGCTTGAAAACCAGACTGTCTTGTCAAACTGGGACCCTAGAAAAAAACAAATATAGCGGGCTGTTTGACAAAATAGTCACCTACTCTGACTTCATGCACAAACACAGTTAAACACAGTTGCGGATGTTCCTCCCCTCCTCAGCAGCTGTCTCCTTCTCAAGAGACGATGACATGTTTGGTCTGCTCCCACATGGGCCAAAGCATCTTGCCAGATGTGACAGAATAAACTGGAGCACCTCAGGTCATAACAATACAACACTTTTATTGTGAATATATTATATTTGCACAATAATCAACACCATATTATAAACATTTGTCTTCTCTTTCATTTTCTCTTTTGTACAGTAAATAGTATAAGTGTACAAATGTATACAAAATTTTTTTCAGGCTAGTCAAGTTCCACAAAAGAGTAATTCATGTACAGTATTAAAGCACAATCAGATATTGGAGGGACACTCACATGCCTGCACATAGACATGGGAATCCCCCCTGGTAAAACACAAGTCAACACACGACTCTGATAGATAGGCATTTTCTGAACACTCAACACCCCCAGGTCACCATAAAGACAAGGTGGAGAGAGCTGTATAACTGTTAAAGTTGCTGGAAAAAAAGAGCTAACACTGAAACATTTATGCATTTAGATGTAATGACTGAAGTAAGGCAATGCAAGGTTACCACTGATAGAAGTCTAAGCTCTCTCCAACAGACCCTGATGCTGACCCTGGGCATAGGCAGCGTTCAAACACAGAACAAGCTCATCCCGTCACATTGCAGCTTATGGACACCGAGCTTTCAGCGTCTGCTTCACAGCACTTAGAGCAACACATAGAGGAAACAAGCAGAAGGAGAACATTGAGGAGAAGAAAAGGAAAGTAAAAACATAAAACAAATTGGTCAAATTGTTGTGCTGATGTCATTCAAAAGTCATCCTGGCTCCTGAGTCAGTGATCCAGAAAGGTAAGAGGAACAGGACTAATAATGAGAGGTGTAGAGGTGCAGGCTCAAGTCTGTTTTTGGTTTATCGTGACCAAAGAGGGAAATTATGAGGGGCCTTTTCTAAATGAACATCTGATTTTTCTAATGTTGTACGGGCCTAATAAAATTGATTAACTGCAGCAGAGCCCATTTCACAACATGTTGAACAGAGGCTACCCCCCTGCTATGCATGAGCACAAGCATAGAAGCATACATGTACAGTAAACCACTCAGATACTCTGCTTCATTCAGGAAACAGACTGTTTGAGCTACTATGTAGGCACTGGGGATTTGATGCGTCGAATTGAAAACAACTTTAGCTGTCTGTCTAAGTTTATCTGAGACTAAAACATCCTAAAATTTTGATTCAGATGGGTGCCCTCTAAAATACCTGGATAATACACCCACATCTGAGAAATCTCTTAAAAATAAACTCACCAGCATCACCTTTTTCATCGATTTGTTTTTCCTGTATTGGTACTGTGTGGAGCTTTGGTGTCAAAGTGTTGTCTTTAGCTCTGTACTGAGCACATGCTGCTACGGTGCAACACTCAGCTAATGATGAAATGCAAGTTGATTCTGAGAAAGAGGAAACTCTCATTAGAGATGTAGAGATAGATACAGTACATATAAAAAACACTCAAACAGAAGGGATATTCTTATTAGTTGCACTGGTCGCAGAAATAAACAATCATTACAGCATTATGATTCATACGCAATAAATATAATAATCAACAAACAATATTGACAACTACACAAATCAATGCTGTCAGTGAACATACAGTCTTTGAATGATATTCAGTTGGCATAGCGAGACGACTCTTCAACTTCCACCAAAATAATCTGAGAAATAAATGAGGCAGAATTAAAGGGTTTGGTTAGCTCTTACTCTTGCACCATAGGAGAGTATCAACGAGTATATCATGGGGAGGAGTGCAGCTGAGCACAGTAACTGTGTCTCTGTGTTTTTGGAAATGATCAGGAGGAATGAATGAGCACCCTTTGGCTTTGGAAAATAGAAATGCTGATAAAAATGTCTCATTGCACATAATCTGCATACATCCTGGATGGCATAGCTGGAGTGTCTCTTGTAAGATGAGATGATGATTAGGTGTGTGTGTGTGTTTGTGTGTAGGGGTCATGAGTGTTGTAATGATGTGAAAAGCCACAGCAGCAGTAGTTGGAGTCCAAGCATTGGCCAGAGACACGGACTTAGACAGGTCCCCCCTCCACAGTCAGAATCATCCTCCTGTTGGACGAATCAGATGTCAACAAATGACAAAGATGTTCTTCTACGTCTGCTAGCTTTGTCTGCAAGCACTGCCACAAACATTGCTGGTCTACTTGCTGCTGATGAACAGTTACTGATTGAATACACTCAGCTCAAAAATAAGGGGGATGAATATTTAGTAATATCTGGTCATTATTTCTCTTCACGTTCTTGCTTCTTGGCAATACATCTTATACTGCGGGAAAGCCTGTGTATTTTCCTTGTAAATGGTGCAATATTTGAAAACATACATCATTTAATTGTACATTTTATAATCAGCTGTTGTGCTAATGTAAGTGGCTCTATTTTATGGTGTGCTGTGTGAGCTGCCATCTATGTGCAGCTTACATATTGTGCCACCCTTCAAGTACACATTTCTGCATTATTGTAAGTGGAATATTAACTGACAGCTGTAATGTTTATGCAGTGTATGACAGACATGCCTCAGCAAGTGGCATGAGCTGCATTAACAGGCCAATTGTATGGCTGACCATACTCCATTCCTGTTCATGTTAAATGGTGACATAAACGGGCAAACAAGCCCCTGGGAGGATTTGTCCAAATCATAGGGGTCACATAATGCTTTGTTGCAATAATAAAGGTGGCTTAGGCCTGTGTGTGTTAGGCACATGCGCCCGTTTATATAGGTGTACAGCTTTCTTCTCGTTGATGGGAGTACTCAGGATACCCGTGCCTGCCAAAGGCCTCAGAAACAGAGGTGGGAGTCTTCTGTATTCAAAGGACAGGAAGCTGTGTGGAGCTTCCTTTGTTTACACCACTGGCAAAATGACCTGGCCTGGACACAAACGCTCTTCCTATGAGGACCTGAGCCAAATGTAGTGGGACAGATGGAAAGAGGGAAACGAGAGAAAGTCTACTTTTTCTCTTTTCATCAACTTACTCAGCCATTCTCCCACTTCCTTTTTCTTTTCAGCTTGTCCACAGTGTAAACAAGTAGCCACATGAAATAGTGGCCTGTTTTGTGTCTGATCTACGCCTTCAGAACACAATGGAAGTCTGAGTTCACAGAGATATGAGGAATAAAAATTCCAAATATTTGGAAGTTTCATAAACTTTTCAAAGTTGGGTGGTGATGCAGTGATCTCACTCATAATTTATCCCCCTCACTCCTTTTGTTTCACTGATGTATATGGCCTAATTTCCATTAGACCTACATGATGCAATTGCTCTTACCAGAAAACAAAAAAAGACTTTCCAGATTGAGGCAACAAAAAACAAATTCAAATGTGCTTACATATTTACGAGATGTCTTCGCACTAATTTTAGGAAGCAAAAAGCAAATGCTAAATGAATATGAGGCTGTTGGTGTATTTATGCTGAGTAATCAGCTGGTATCATTTTGTGGTGCTGGTAGAGAGCTATTGGAGCCACACTTTTTTAGTGCTGATTTACGATATGCTTTCCATCTGTTGGGGTGATAAACAAGGAAGGAAATTTAACAACGCAGGATGCAAAGAAAGATTATGTTTTCTGTTAAATGGGAAGGCATGCAACAAAGACAACCTGATCTTTATGTGCGCTCTACTCTGCAATTAATCATGGGCATTTGCTTGTCTCATTTGTTTTAGGACCTGCATTGTTTCACAAGTATAAGCCAAGATATTACGCAACACACTTCATTGAAAGAAAAAAAAAACATGTCATCAACCCCCATCAACCATTGGCTTATTGAATTTGTTTGAGCCAAAAACACTGCAATGATCAAGTAAAACTATATCTAAAGTGAGTAATGAAACTGCAAGAAGAATTACAAGCACAACCACCCTGAACCCAACATCAGAAACAACACGAGAGGTGTGGAGCTCATTGAAGAGGATCTGCTGATTGGACACAAGGGTTCATCCTAGTAGAAATGAGCAGTGGCCAATGGGATGCAGAGAAAGAAAAACAAGAATGAAAGATGAGTGAAAAATCATAGAGAACAAGAGAAGAGAAAACAGTGAACTGCATGCAAATGAGTTCAAATGAAAAAAAAAAACCATAAAAGTAAACAAACTGAATGAATAAATCAGGCATGGAGCAGAGAAAAAGAGCAGGCAGCCAAAACTTGTTTGAATCTTTGCAGAAATCTAATCAGAACCAGAACGAAACTGACAGTCCAGCAGTAAAGAGTCACTAATGGAGCTTTTAACAGCAGAAAACCACATGTGATTGCCTCTTACGTTTTCATTGTTGTCAAAACACACGTCTGGCCCTTTGCGATATCTTGGATTCTGAGCCAGCTCACATGGATTGGGACCTTCAGCTGAACAGGCAGTGTCAGGAAAATACACCATCAACAGGGCTGTTTTCTCACTTTTAACAACAACAACAACTAAATGATACTGACTCTACTGACTCTTTAAGTCACTGCCAGAAAGTTGTATTTAGCTCCAAGTTGTCAGCAAGTTATATTTTTACCAAATGTTTTCTGATTGTCTATAAACTGTGAAAGAGAAACTGAATGGAACAGTTCCGAAATTGAACTGAATTGAATTGACTGAATTTGTCTGATAGCAAGTATTTTTCAGAGCATTACAATAATGTCTCCAGGTTGTTTTGTGTGTGGTCAAGCTGGGATTTGTGTCGTATCATTAAGTCACTTAAATGCATCACAGCTCCCGTGGGCCAGCTCCAGTCGCATTGCGAGCCTTTGGCTTTTCTTCAGAGCTCCCATTTGATCATAACTTTGACTGACTTATCAGAATTTGATGCGGAGTGAAAGAATGCTCCTGGGACCAGCGATGCTGCTGCTGGAGCTTGCTCCTGTTGTCGTCATCCACAAATTCAGCAGGACTGTCAGTGGACTTAGCTACCTGCAGATGTGAGGTGCTATGGCCACTGAACCCAAAGGTTCCTGAAGGATGGGGGGTAGATTTAATTTACAAGTGATGGGAGAGTGTTAAGAGATCAAGTTATTTTGATGTTTCAGTTTATTCAGAATTCTTTCTTGATGTGGTCGCGCCTGATCTGTTTTGCTGGAGATTGGGTAGGTGCTGTTTCCCAGTGTCAATACTGCACAGTGATGGAGTTTGATGGTGCTTGTAAACAAATTCAGGGAACTTACTAATACCCTGAAGTTAAATATTCTAACTTGAATAGCTGTTGTTAACAGGCATAAATTGCTTACTTCATTTTGTGTGGCAATGTGCTGGTAATTTCTTGCCTTAATCTGTTGAAGTTGTGCAAGCAACAGGTTCCCACGAACCTTGGTATATAAATTGTAGAAGCTTGTTTTGTGCAATCTGGTCTCTGAGTGACATCATGGAAGACCTGTTAACGATGCCGCAGTTGCTGTAGTAATGCCAAGTGGTGGGTGTGTGCACTGTGGGCAATGATGTGCTAGTTGCAGATCATCTGTGGCTTTGTTGGCTGTATTGACACATCTGTGACAAGTGTTTATGTGTGTGTGTGAGAGAGAGAGAAAGAGAGCGAGAGGGAGAGAAGAAGAGAGAGAGAGAAGGCCCAGACTGAATCCTTGCAGTCCACCACTGCAAATGTATAAATAAATGTATTGTTTGCACCCATGCACTTGACGTTAACTCAACCAGACTGCAGCGCACAGCCCAGATGAAATCAAACAAAGAAATCTAATCTGGGAGTAATCTGAGACAGGCTTTAATATGCAGTGCATCTGGTTTACTGTTCGCTTGTGAACACTCAGGGGAAACCTGCTGCAGACTCATTAGCTGTGTCCTTGGGTTGAGAGTTTAAAGCCCCACTGTCATATGGATGATGGATTGAGGGCTAGAGAGTGAATAGGAAGTGGAAGTCCAAGTTTGATTTTTTTTACAAGTTGAGTGAAAGGATACAGGGTTGTTCAGCTTGTCGCAGTGGTCTGGGGTCACAGGACAAACATGTTGCCTTGGCATCGGTGATTAGGAACACGAGGTTGGTGTTTGGCAGCTTCTCGGCACGGTACATCCTAGGAAGTATTCAAAGCCACACACAGACATGCAAACATTGATCTGTAAAGTATTCACACAGGCATATACCATATATTTAATTTGCATATAAATCACACAGTGCAAGTTTGTGTGCATGTGTACACAATCATTCCTCCTCTACCTTTTTTATGGAAGTCATGAAAGTTTCTGTGTCCACAGTCGTTAAGATTTGGGGAGTACAGGACCAGACACGTGGGACTTATAATGCCTGGTAATTAAAGCCATATTTAACCTTGTCTGACAGTCCAAATTGACAGAAAAAGGAGGCTAGAGCAAAGTGAATATGCAGTGCTCGGTGAATACAGGCATTAGTGAGTTTGAGGTATGGCCAGAGAGCAGAGGAAGAAAAACAGATAAAAGAGCTTTAGTGCTATCCTCTGCGACTCTGCTCACTGACAGATTAAGGTAAGCTGTCCCTGATCAGGACTCTTCACCGAACAGCTGCTTGAAATCAGTCTGGAGCACAGAAAAAGAAGCCAGGAAGCCAACACTTTACCTGCAGACTATGAAACAGAACAGTGCCCAGAAAGAAGGTCCAGTAAAAAGTGGGAATTGTTCGAGAAGACACTTCACTGACAACACATTCACAGCTAACAGCGCAGGGGCATCTACAGATTCCTGCATATCGCCTGACATGAGAAAACACCTACAAACCTGGAGCAGTTCACGCAGTCTAGAACACCTGAATAGGATCTTTCATCATTATCAAAGAAGTACTGCGTCTGTTCTGTGATACAGCTTTCCTTGAAAATGGCATCTGGTATGTCTTCATCTGCCGATTCTGCTGGAGGTAGACGATAGGTCTGACATAAGTGTTCAAAAAAATTTACATACAGTGAAAAGGGAAATGCTAGGGGGCACTTAAGCTCATCAGTGTGACTTCAAACAGATATTAGCTTCTGTTACTCACCTGCCCCCATAAGGTGTGGGAACATGAGACTAAAGAAGAGCTGCTGAAGTATTGACCTAGACCCCGAGAATAAAAAACAAAGAGTGAGTCACACAGATGAGTCAATACACCATCTTTAACTTATTTACTTTTATTAACCAAACACTGTCCAATGAAGGCTCACATCTGTTTGAAGACAGAGTCACTGGTGATGTAAATGTCAAGGGAAGTATCAGTCACTCTATTTTCAGTTATAACACAGTTGAACAGTTATTTGGAAAGTAATCCAGCATAATGTGTCTTTGTCCTGCACTGACCCAGCCGTCTATTTCTCTCTATGGTACACAAGCCCACTCTGATACAAACTCATACTTTGAAGAAAACATGTTGAACACACACACAAATAAACATAACCTGCTACTCACCAGGCAGCAGTGGAGGCCCACCAGCCAATACTGAGCATGTCTGCAATGGTAGGCTGGAGAAGGAAAATAGAGACAAAAAAAGCAATGAGGGATGAAAGAAACTGAACCATCATTTCTGAATTTGTGCCTGGCCAAAAATAAAAGGATCACAGACTCTTATAATTTGTTAGACCACCTTTGGCTTTGATTATAGCATGCATTCACTGTGGCATTATTTATATAAGCTTAGATTAGCAGCCCCAGATCATGGCACTGCCCCAAAGGCTTGTACAGTAGGCACCAGGCTTGATGGATGCATCACATCACCTGCCTTTCTTCGTACCCTGATGTGCCCATCACTCTGGAAAAGAGTAATTCTGGACTCATCAGACCATATGACCTTCTTCCATTCATCCAGAGTCCAATCTTTATGCTCCCTAGCAAACTGAAACCTTTTTTTACCAGTTAGTATTACTGTTAAGTGGTTTTCTTAAGGCTACACAGCTGTTCAATCCCAAACCCTTAAGTTCCCTTCACATTCTGCATGTGGAAATGCTCTTAGTTCCACTATATTCTCCTGAGTCTGAGTTCTACTGTTCTTTTTTTTCTATTTGATTTGGCCAAATGTTTTAATGTTTTATATTTTCTCCAGGAAGATAATAGTTCCCCACCATCCTTCCAGTTTTCAGTGATGCATTACACAATTCTCAACTCAATTTTAGTAGTTTCTTCAATCTACTTTCTCTGCTTGATGCATGCCAATGATTTGATCTTTCTTGAATAGACTAACATCTTTTCCACAATCACAGGATGAGTCTTTCCCCACGGTTATTAAACAAATGAGAAGTTACTCATTGCATCAGCTGGGGTTAAATAACTTGTTGTCAGCTGAAAGATAATCGTCCATGCAGTAATTATCCAATTGGAGGCTTGTACCTATTTGCTTAATTTAATCCAGGAAGAGACCTTTTTTTGACCAGGCAGCATATTTTAGTATTTATAAAAAGAAACAAAATAGGATTTAAAACCAAAGATAAAAAAAAACAGCCTCAAAGTATTTGCAACAGGTGAAATGCATATGTTGCCCTTTCTCATCTGCTGGACAGCACTGCGATGTTCGGTTCAGATAAATTGTATCATGTCACAGTGGTAGAGGTGGAAGGATTTGTGTGAACAAGTAAAGATTTTTAAGTTGTGTACCCTTTTAAAAATGCCAAAAAGTGAACACACAAAATTATAAAAGTGATAAATCAGGGACACAGTTAGGGATTCAGACTTAAATATATGAATTCAGTTTTTCAAGAATATGAATCCTATTTTAGTGACACAGCTTATGTTGTAAAAGAACAGCACAGCAGAACAGTCTCAAAATAGTTTTCAAATACAGTTCTATTCAAAGTAACTAATATTTTTGAGTCTATTTTAAGCTCATGATTTTAGATCAACTTACTTTAATGCAAGTTCTCAGTACAAGCTCTGTGAAACACAGTGACTGTGTTTTGGTGTTGCTTCTTACCACATAGACAGAGCGCGGTCCTGCTGCAGCCTTGCTGTCTTTCTCTGGGTCACACACAGATTGGTAGTCATAGGTCTTGTTGAAGGAGTATAAGGATGTGTTGACCAGGTTGATCATCAGCACGGGATCCACCTCTCCAAAAAACTGACCTATCTAAACAAGTTCACAAAAACATATGCACACACACACACGCACACACAAACAGTCAATGAAAGGCTGTGCAATACTTCCTTTGACAGATGCAGTCAGTCAAATTGCACATTTGTTCACTTTTTGTTTTGTTATGGAAATGCTTCATTCTTTGGAATGAGCCAATTTAACATCAATGTAGCAGCCCACAGTTAGCGCAGATTATTTCTGTGTTTTTATCAGCTAAGCCAGTGTCAACATGTAATACATTTCATTAATCAAACATTTTCACTTTGCTACCTTTGACAGTCTCTCTCTTGTAAGAGGTTGAATTAACAAAAATTGCAAACAAGTACATCCTTTGTCAAATGGTCACATCTGTAACACCAAACAATTCATCATCATTGAGCATTTGGATTACTGTTGTTTTTCTAAAGTAGAGGATTCTCTGTAACAGATTTTGTTCATCAAAGCAGAATCCATCCCAGTATTTTTCTGTCTGTTTGTAATCATAATTGTTTCCACCAGAGTCTCAGTTGAATGAAGGAAACAGTCAATATGAAGGAAATAAAGAGTTGGAACAAATTAACTGTAATACAATCCTTCAACCCAACGGCTATCATTTGATGCTGATTTTGCTTCTTATTCTTTCAACGATCGACATGTGCATCGAGGAATACAACAGCGGACGTCATCACTCTGCTTCAACTCCTGCTCTTTTCTCAAATTGCAAGCTGAAAGTAAACAATGAACAGGGCATGGAAAATAAAGTCTCACTTTTGTTTTTTCTAATCTGAATAACAGCTGGCTACAAAGTGCAATTGCTTCTAAAGGCTGTATTATCATGATGTTGTCTGATGGCAATCAATTTGTTTTGGAGATTGATTTTACACTATGCAACAGGCGTCTTCTTACTAAAAGGATGACAAAATATAATCGCAGTAATTGCTCAATGGGCCAACGATAAAACCTGGTTTACCAAGGTCAAACCACAGAACTATAAAAGCCCTGGCTAAATCCTGATGTAGGGTGCGCAAAATGTAGAACAAGAAAAAGAAAACAGAGACAAATGAGTTCTTGTTCATAAACTGCAATTGTGGAATGAATTACAGGTAACATATTTCCTGAAATGCTGTAGGACTCAACTTATATCCCTCTCCTGACACAAGGGGCTCTGCCCGGGAGAGTTAACAAAGCAAAGCTGACTTGTTGCGCACACAGGGGACTCACTTCACTCCGGCTTCCAAGACAGACTAAAACCCACCAGAACCTTCCCTTTGATCCTTTTCATCCACTGGCTAGTGCTGAACTCTATCTGAGACGTAGATGTGCTGCTGTCCTGCAGCAGCTTTAAAACTGCTCTGAGCTAACGGACCATTCTCATAACTTAGATGAGTCATGAGCTTGCTATTTGACCTTTGTATAAGATTACTGGATCTACTGTAAAGGTAAGATGAGCTAGGTATATAGAAAGGCTGGTGAATAGTTTAACATTTCTGCCAAGTCTTAAGCCTGAACTTTTTTTGACCTTATAGAAACAGATCTTGCATTTTGAACATTTTATGGATAGGAGATAATCTTGCAAAACAATGTAACACAAAAAATACATGGTCAATGAGAAACTTCTTGTGACTCACCAAGTTGATATACTCATCCTGATTGGACATCAGAAGGAACCCCCCATCATCCAGGATTACACAGTCAACATGCTGCAGGGTGAGAACAACAGTATTTAGTCATGTTGAGAAGAAAGTAACAGTTTTATTAAACAATAATTAATCACTCAATCAACACACCAAGGGTTTTACTATACCTTGTCATTCCTCAGACAGCCACAAATCTCATCCTTGCACTGTAGGTCACAAAAATTGATGAGAAAAAAACAGTTTTCCACAGTAACGAATGAAGATTTCACATGCAGCTTTATCAACCGCACTTACATTTAGTTTTAAAGTTGCATTCATAAAACTGTTCATCCAGAATGAGACATTCAGTTTCACTCCAACCACTGTGGAGAAAAAAAAATACAAAACAGTCAGAGTTACAGCTTGAACAGCTATGAAAAGTTCCAATTTATTTTGCATTACAACAGGCAGTAAATCTGCTCCCAGCAAGACTGACCTGCTGGTTTGAGTGTGACTTCATTAATCGTGAGCTCCACTGCTTTGCTCACCAGAATACCTGACTCAGAAACGCTCTCCCTCCCCTCTGCTGCAGTTCAGGAGATAAAGAGAACCAACAATCACTGCAGTTTCATTGCAATCTTGTAGTACATAGCTGGGAATAATCACTCTCCATTGTGGGAGACTGTTTTCATTTTTAACTGTTGTTGATTTATGCAATAGGTTTGGAGCATGCAGAGCCAGGACATGTGCTAATCCAGTCAAGTGTAGCCGTGAGCACTGGCACATCACTCTGAAGTTTGCCTGCCCCAATGTCTGTTAGAGAGATCAACAGAGATAACAGGAAAAATGCAGGGTGGGAGGGAACGATTGCTGAAAGACAGCAGAGAAGAGAGAAGGATAAAGAGGGTGATATCAGTGGCCCGAGAGTGTGACCTCGGCCAGTGGTGTTGGGAAGACATCCAAAGGCAGGAAGCTAGATAGGATCCCTGCCAGACCATAGTCAAATGTCTCATGCACATAAATGTGTACATAAATACACATTTCAAAACCTTTCAGCACACTTACTGTTGAAAGACGGAGCAGTGAAAATATAAATCTTGTTGTCAAGGGTCCTTTTGTAGAAGCTGGATTCATATGTCTCTGGATTCTCTGTCCACTCTTCCCCGGCACTGAAAACAATGATATATCCATGTGATACTATATAAGGAGCATTACTGGCATAAAATAGCAAGCAAATGTCTTCGATTTATTTGAATAATTTATATTTTAATCTAGAGCCAAGTTCTAGTCATCGGAGGCAGAGTCACACCCAGTGCAGCTGATGTATGTCAAGGGCATGATCCAATAAAGGCTGAAACTGATTGTATTTCATATTTTATAGCCTGGATAAATGTGCATTCATGCTCAGCTGAAATTTTGCATTTTGCCCAAGGGGAACCCTCAAGTGTAGAACAGATAAAAGCAGCAGCACAGAAATTGAGGGAAATAATCTGCATTTGAGCAGTGGATTTGTGGACTTGACCCATGTCCCATTCTGACCTGGCAAGCTCTATGAGTTCATCTCCAAGTGTTTAATCCACCATCTTTGAGGGAAAAAACCCAGTGGAGCAGCTGAGCAGAGCCGCCAAAAGTGCTCAGCCTCTGAGTACTACAGTCTGTATTCACTTTCATCTGACACATTTACACCACTAGATATTTTGGCCAAGCTGTAACGCTAACCGTGGACATGCAACTGAGGAGAAAGAGGGGGGAGGTACCTCCTTGGGTAAACTCTTGTGATTCCTCCATCTGTGGCTACAAATCTGGCCACGATCCCATCCCTGACAACATGGAGAGCAACAGACAATCAAACATCAAAGACCAACACACACATCAGAAAAAGTGTTTGTGGACTGTGAAACTGAGCTGCAGACATGACACAAATTGTTTTATACCCTAAGTAACTTGTCTCTATATATCTTGACATTAAACAGATACTTTTTGCCGTGCGTGTAAATGTGTGCTCAGATTACTTAAGACAAGTGGGCATACCATGAAACGATACATACTGTCCTGATTATCTTATGTTCTGCACAAAACAGCATGTCTTGGCAGAGTTCAACACATTTGGGTGTGATGTCAATTTTGCGCTTAGCTTTCATCATGTTTTACTTGTTAGACATAATCGAAACATTCAGGGTATAAAAGAAAGAAATAAAAGCCGGTATGTCCGTAAATTGTGCATAGCAGTCGGCATCATATGTAATGGTTCAAAGAAATAGCAAAGATTGCTACACAAGAAGAAATGCTTATTTTTAACCATGATAGTTTTTTTTCCCGCAAAGTAAAGAAAATGCTGAAAAACGGAACGACTTGGCACTCACACTGTCTGTTCGTTCCAAACTTTGACCAGTTCTGCTGTCAGACCGGCATCAAGGATGAATCGGCTCACTAGGGACACATTACCTACAGAAAACACATTTTACATATTGAAGAGGCTACAAAGGCTACAGATCAAAAATGCATGAACCACCTCCAAGCTGACTCAACTTTTTGTTCTTGTTGCACATTATAGGTCAGAAAAGATCCTTAGCAAACGTTACTATTAGTTGCTGCATTTTTTATGTGTTGGCTAATTATGAAGGCTTTATTAACAGCTACCCAACAGTTCTACATTAGAAAAGGTAAAACTTTTCTGGCTTGACTAATCACACAACACTTTCTGTTACATGTGTTGGTGAGAGTAGATTAACTGCTGTTCTTTAGCCTTTGTCTGGTAGTAGCTAGTTACTAAACAGCACAAAAGTAAGGAAATTTGTGTTTGGTAGTTTTTTCTTTGTTGTAAAAAAATGCATCTAAGTGGTAAATATTATACTGTTGGAAAGCCTAACTTGAGCTAGTAAACTACCTGTTGTGTAGACATAGTCTCTTTCCAAAATCTCAAAAATAACTGCTAATTTTACGGTGCTTTGCTTTGACCTAGCATATTTCCAACAGATCTGTTCACAGGCTATCAGTTAGAACACTGACAAGACTTATGATTGAAGCTCAGCCGAAAAAGAAGTGTTGTGTTCAGCCAAATGGGGGCCTGGAGGGGCTGAATGTCATGGCACTTGCCAGAATATCGTCCAAGTAGAGACATGTTGACATGCATTTGTAGTTCCTCTTTGAGTGACTGCTAAGACAACCAGACGACAGTGAGTTCCGTGTGAAGGATTGTTGTTGCTTTAAAAGATGGATGATGCCAAAGTTTTGAACCTCAGTTTCAGGAAAAGTTATTTTCAGAAAAGATAAACCTTGGCACTCAGTTGAAATGCAATTTCCCCTGAGTCTCACATGTTTCCTATGTCTGTAATGGTTCATGACAAATTGTGTCATGGAAAATTACAGACGGTTATCATGTTAACATGAGCAGTGAGAACAGATTGCACAAACAGAAAGAGGAGGGCGAGTATATGGCTTAAAGATATGGCTTGACTTGGGGACAGATCAAGGATACTTCTATCCATTAGCTGGATGATCATGAGAAGCCATATTAGGGGGATGACTCATAAGTTAATGACGATCTGATGAGTCATGTAATACCATGACAGCATCAAGCTTTTCGGAAATTCACTGGATCAGGCTGATGTCACTCCACTTAAACAGCACTAATCGAATGACCAAAGTCATCCGCTGACCTTCAGATGCTGACCATTATGATATCAATCCAGCATGACTTACAGTAACATACACAGAAACATAAACACAGTCCTCCACTCATACTTGGTATTGATTGAGGTGGAATTGTATGCATCTGGGGTGTTGTTAAATCCAAAACACAGTGACGTCACAACACGTACAAGCGTGCCAATAACAGTGAAAGAGATGCATGACTCACATGCATCTGGAGTGTTTCTGTCAATGTACTGGCTGAAGTCGAGGAGAAACTGTGTGTTGTTGAGTGACAGCTTCAGCTCTTTGCAGTACTCCCTGAAGAAACAGTATTGATCAGATTCATCTGAAGCCTGGCAGGTTTCATCCTATCCAGTTTATTGAGTTGGGAGGAGTCGGGATCACTCACCTTGGAGCAATGAAGGTGTAACCGAACTCATCGAACCTCTCCATCTGTATGGTGTCCATGGCTTTTGAAAACACAAAATCACTGTTATCATACAGATGAACACCTTAAAGTAAGACTTCTATTTAGGGAAAGATGTGAATGCATGGGTATATGACCAGATGACAACAGAGTGAAAGGCACAGGAGTGTATTTTTACGTTGAATCACAAAAACTGCACACTCAAACTGAAAGGCCCCCCACACTCATACACACCACACAGGCACATGAAATACTGGACAGCTGGTGATGGATTAAGGTAGTGAGTGTAAATCCATGTGCTGTGGGGAGGCATGAGGAAATAACTAAGGGAGAAATACTTGCCTTCTTGCCCTGTTGTAACCCCAGAGATAAAGAGAAGAAAGGAAAAAGGAGGAGAAACAAAGCACTGATAAAAAAATGCATTCATCATCTGAATAATGATGTCATATCTTGGGAAATATGCTGAAAATTGTAAGCATCTCGCACAGTACCAAAATATTGGAATACAACATCTCAAGGACAAAATAAAGGAATGGAATGCATACAAAAAAGAGAGCATCTGGTAAAGAAGAAACTTGTAAATACACATTTGTATAACAGAATGTATTTTCTTTACTCATTGCTTTGCCTGCCATGGTCTGGATTTCATTTAAAACACTGTCTGGTAGTTCTTATCTCATAAATGACATGACAGGCATCTACGGCCATCATTCACCGCTCTCCTAAACTGAAGACACTTTGGACACTGCCTTTAAAACATATTGAGTGGTGTGGTGCAGTCTGCGGAAAATATTACGGAGCACTCAGTTTCCCCAGGGTCATGGAAATCTGGTGCATGATGAAACAATGTCCTTCACATAAAACATAACGAGCAGATTCATTGTCCCTCTGTCTCTATAGACAGGCAGGGTGTCTCTTTGCCCAATTGCTTTCCACACCACGCAGGCCCTCTAATCTTTCTTTTTCTTTTTTTGCTCTTTTCTTTACTTAAGTCATCTTCAGACTCCCAGGATTAGGTCATTTTTAAATGCAATGTGACAAAAAAATTCAGTGTTCATCAGTCACGCCTTTAACTTGAAACGTCTCTCTCAGGAGGACAAGTGGCTGCAGGAACCACCTACTGCAGGAAAGATAAGAGGAATCGAGGTATTGGTGGTCTGGCTCCAGCCTTGAAACTCTATATGGCTGTGCAAAGAACTTAAGAGTCCCAAACTCCCTATCGGAGTTGTCTGTGGCAGCAAGGCATGCTGTGTTACTTTCTTTAACAGCCCTGTAAACGTTCTGACAGCGTTTATGGTGCACTGACAGACTTGTTATAGTGGAGAGGGAGTGATACAGGGGCCAAAACACTCAGTCAGAATATCTTCTTTTAGAATAATGGCACCATTAGCCATTTATGCTTTGTGGTGTCACATCAAAAACGTGAAAATCCAGATGGTTGTGTGCGTAATCTGGTGTTTTCTTTTTAATTATATCCACTGATCGAAGTGTCCGTCTAGTTAGTGTTTGGTCGATTGTTTCTCCATTGTAAAGATGAGTCTTTGCAATAAATCATAACTGTTAAAAGGGCTGTTCATTACTCTTTTGAATGGTGCCACTTTTGTAAGAAACATGTACTTGTAGGATGAGCAGCAGAACTGAGTATTAGGGTTGTGCCCATGAACAATTTTTCAGAACTTCTCGTTCAGTGCCAAACAGCTTACTCTGCCATTGCTATTGGCTGTTGTTTTGAGCTTCTGGGACCCCCAGATGTTGCAAACGATGTGACTGGCACCTGATTGACTTGCCATGTTTCACTGATCCGTATAAAGCTCGTGACAGGGAAACTTCAAGCCAGTGGTACACAAAACTGAATTGTGGCAACATTTGGTGTATGCCCTAGTACCATGTCCAAAGTGAAGGCCAAGTTGCACAATATGAGAGACAGGTCACGAAGTGGGAGTCCAAAAAGGAAAACACCTGCAGAATCCCATAGCTCCACATTCTGGGACCCAAATGTGTCCTAAATAGCATTGCACAACCCTACTGAGCAGGGTCTTTCATTAATTACCTCCAGAATTTGTGAGCAGAGAGGATGGACAGTCAGCTCACAGTCCTGACCTAAACACCATTTAACACTTGTGGAATCAGCTGTTCCTACCGTGTTGGCACAGTGCTGAGGTCCAATTTATCTAATAAATAAACAGATCTGCAGTCTACGATTATCTAATTTGCCAAACAAAAACCAAACAAGAGTCAATGGCAGAATGAGATGTTTGGCATTGGCAGAGAAGATTTGGCAGATGAACAATGGGTGCAATCCACATACTCAGCTCTGCTGCCCATTCCGCAAATGTGTGTTCCTTTCAAATATGGCACCATTAGAAATTGAAACAAACAGACTTTCCACAGTATGAGATGTATTACCAAGAAGCATTGTTACATCAGGGAAATACTTTTCCAAAACCATTTTCCCTTGTTTCAAGCTTATGAAGTCATAATCAAACATATGAACAGCAACACATGCATCCATTTACGAAGCCGTATAATACCATGCATCAATATACAACTTAAAGAGTCAAAATGAGGAAAACGAAAAACATGAGAATAGTAAATACTTGCCCCAAGGCGAAGCTGTAAAATCCCAGCAAGGAAGGAGGAAGAGAGGAGAAGTTCATCAAAATCTAAATGCAAGCTATAGAAAGAGTGAGAGCTTCACATGCAGGGCTAATTGTGCATGTCTCTGGGCTTTTAGATGCATGTCAATGCAGCAAGTGTTGAGATGACACAACTGCATTTGAGGAACGAACAGAGACAAGAAAGACGCTCAGGAAAGAAGGATACTTTGAGACAATGCAGCGAGGACAGATTTGCTGATCAGACTACGGCAGGTAGAGAAGTTTGCTTTGGTACCCCATGAAGTATTGAAGGGGGTAGACTTGTGTTAAAAGAGGTATGGAAGAATTAAAGTGACCACTTGTGTACGGACAGAAGATAAATGTAACCCTTGATAAGAGCATGGGATAATCACAAAGATTTCTGTTCCTTCTAAGCCAGAAGGAGGGCCAGAATAGGGGAGTAAAGAAGAAAAGGAGAGCAAGATCAAAAGAGTCTCACTGAGACAGGGTCAGAAAGGAGGACAGCATGCAGATGAGTGTGTGTGGGAGTGGGGGGTGACTGACCAGTGGGTTATACTACAAAAGAGTTGCTCCATGGGGATCTGCTGATCTGAGCAGCTAATACAAAGGAGTGGTTGGTTGTATGATACAAAGCAAGTGGAGACACTCGAGAGTACAGCCCAGGGAAAGTATGCATAAGACACCAGCGAAATCAAAAAGACAGATCTGTTTGTGCACTTTTGATCATGAGGGTGTAGGGTTTTGCTCACACATTGCTTCTTTCATGTCATCCCCCAGTTTAGCTTGAATGAAGTGTTCACTGTACTTGGGCAGAACCAGAGCCAGGCTGCAAAAAGACAAACACACCAAGTACAGAATTATTTGATTTGTTGTCATACAGTTGACTAATTGGTGGGCGCTAAATTAAATAATCCTTAATAAAGCATATATTTGAGCTTTCCATGCTTTATTCCAGGCATACTTGTCTGCAGGCTGAGTAAAATGCAAAACTGATCACTTAAATACATCCCACATTACAGCATGAAAGCGGGGCCTGATGTTAGAAACGAGAGAGTGACCCCTGTTGGTTTCAGTGGAGTCCTCCATCAGCTTGAGTTCTCTCTGTGGTTAAGCCTCAGTGATTTTTCTTTAAAGACACTGACAGTTTAATGAACCGTAATCAAATATTAGAAAAGTGCTGAGGTGGCTCACCTGTAATCTGTTCCATTGACCGGAGCCCACGTGTAGGTCCTGACCCCTCGATCTATGTACCTCTGAAAGGGATAATAGATACAAGATAAGACATCTGGAAAAGTGTGTAATGTTAATGCAGGTAGTGCTTGTAAAAAAAAATAGATAGATAAATAAACAGAGATAAAGAAAAAAGGCAGGACCACTCTTGTCAAAAAAGAAATTGATAAGAAAAAAATAGTTCACAGGAAAGATTAGGTCAGTGAATTTCAAATTAAGAAAGAACAAAACAAACACATTAAGATTAACAATTATTTCTGGTTAAACAAACTAAAGGTGAAAAAAAACTTGGATGATTTCTAGGGCATTTTCACAAATGTGCAGCATAAGATCGGAAAAACCTCTACATCAAAAATAAATCAGCTTCCATACAGTGTCACAAAAAAAAAATCAGCCTTTCTATTATTCTCTTACTTCATCCTGAGTTTTCACCAGCGTGTCTATGGTCTGCTCACCAGTCTCACCATCAATCATCATTTTTCTGATCTATGAGAAGAGAAGAAGAAACAGGTCGTGCATGTAACACCACTGCTATCCGATCCATTTAATTTAAGAGAAACAGTTTGCTATAGAATTAGCGACGCCAAATAAATATAATTATTATAAAATAATAAATAACAAAATAAATAAACAAACAAAAGCTTCAAGAGGTGAAATGTGAGATCCTGCAACCATCAGGAAGTGTCTCCTTGTCACCTTTGCCTTCGCGTGGGTGTTTTTGTTTTTGTGTTTGTGTCTTGGATTTCTTGGTATCACCACACCCTACCTCCACTTTGATATCGTTCTCCAGCTCAGCATCCAGGAAGTCCAGGGTAACTGGTTCCTGGAATTTAGGATTCTGGGGAGAGGAGAGGACAGTTTACAATGAGATCAAATTGATGACACATGATGGGATTGATCTGACAAAAATAGAGAAACCCATTTTCTTCAGGATTATTGTGAGACACTCTGCTAATAGCTCAGTTTATAACATAATAATCTCCTTTGATATCACTCTCTGAAGACTGCTGAGTTGGTAAAGTGGAATGATATTAAATGCTGTGGACCATTTCACAGTTATCCAGAGATGTGTTTTTCTAAATGGCCATTGAGAGGAGTCTCCCCCCGAGTCATTGTACAGTATTGATCAGCTAATGGGCTTTCATTATTTTGGCTTTGACATTACTTTAGATTCAGTTAAGTATGAAGAAACATCATTTTCTTCAACATATGATTCTAATCAGACATGGTGAAAAACAGAGGGTGCCATGTGGCAGCATTTTGAATTTCTAACACCAGACACAGCTGAAGCAGATTTGATACAAAGTGACACTGGACCCTATTAATGTCCTCTCTTAAAAACCCAATACGTCTGAGTGGCTTTATGGTGGAATAAAATGGTAGCCGTAATCTAGTGCCGCTCCATAAAAAAGGAGTACAAGGAATCCGATACCATTCAGTCTTCAATAGTGATTTCTTTTTTACACTATACCTCAAAGTATGGGGCTTATTGTATAGATACTTTTTGTCTGCCTTGTTGCATTTTTGGCTGTTGCTGCACATTTGTAATTCAAGATTAAAGCACTGCTGAAAAAAAGAAGCAATAAATAACATGTTAAGTTAAATGGCAAGAGTTGAGTCTCTTACATTTGATGGTAAGTTAAATGAAATGGAGCAGCAAAGGAAGATGACACAGATGACACATCTCAACATGAAAATGAGAAAAGAAAGAGTAAAAGATTAAGGGGTGTTACAGAAAGGTAAATCAAGCATATGCCACAAAAGACAGGAGAGAATGTGAAAAGAAACAGAAGCTGACATAATGGAAGGTGTGAATAACAAAGTGAAAAGATCAAATGGTGAAATAAAAATTGCGGAAAAAAATAGGGAATCAACAAGATTAAAAGAAAAATATGAGAGAATACTATACATCAGCAAACCCTGTTGAAGTGAGCTGCAGATGTAAGATCAAAATAAAAAGCACAACTCACAGCTGGGAAGTTTTTTGTATACAGCATGAAATATGAACAAATGTAATCAAACACAGAAAAACAAACATGAAAAAAATATGAAAAGATGAAAAACAAAAATCAAAGAAGCTAAGGTGAATATCAGTTCACTCTGCCACATACTGTGCTGGTCCCATGGCACAATGAATGATTGACAAGCAGCTCGCTGCCCTCCAAAAAAGCACTTTTTTTTCTTGTGTTCAAATTGCAGCAAGAAACTTTGCCAAGAATAAAGGTTAAACTTAGTTAAAAATGCTAGAAACAGTTGAAGAACTATCAATAACGTTTAAGGAGAATATTTAAAAACAGTTTTGAACCACGTAGAATAGCAATGGAGATGCTGTCCAAATCTTTTTTTCAATATTTTGTAAATATTAATGCACAAGTGCCCAATTAAGAATCTGATTCCATTATCAGATGTTCTCACTAAAATACAAGACATGGATGGATCAGCATTTGGCTTTGTTGTCTCTTAGTCCTAACTCTATGTAGCTGCTTTAACCCACCTAAGTACATTTATATATAAAGATAAAAAATGAAAAACAAATCAAACTCATTCAAAAGACCAACTCATGACCAGAGTGGCAATTTGTCTAGAAAGTCAGGGATGGATATTATACTATAAGCATCAAAAAGTGAAATCTATCTACAGTGAATGTTGTTGAAGCTACTGAAAACTATGTCTATGGAACTACAGTACAGCAAACGTCACATTTCTACCTTTATGACCACTTCTGCTGTCTACAGTACTACTACCGTATCTCACCTCGTGATACGTGACAGCATACTTATCCCTGAGTCTGAGACTTCGATTATGAATCCTTTTCTGGGAAAGTTATGGAAATATGCAACATGATGCGCTTTTGTGTCAAAAATGTGAACTTTTGACAATTGGTCCATTTATATAAACATCTTGTGGTTCAATTCTAACATTATACATTCAAATGCAGAAATAGTGCAAAACATTTACTCATACAGTTCTGAGGCAAACATTGAGCAAAGTTCCAAAAAGTTAAAGTTATCCCACAGTAAAGCTGCTCTTTATACTGGCCTCTATCAGCTTACGGCTCAGCTGATTACATCTATGAATCCAATTGGCTAATAGCGAATGAACATCCTATTTGAACTGCTTTAAGCTTCTGCTGCTTCCCGTACAAACCACTTTGTAATTCACCTCCACCCCAGCTCCTCTATTTACTCGGTGTCTGATTTTGCCACTGTCATGTATTGTTAATGGTGTTTGCTCTACTCTCTACCCCCCGTGGTCTTTGCTGCTGCTCCACCTGCTTTGGCTTTTCATATAAGAAAGAGAAGATATGCTCTCCTAAGTTCAGGTTTTGCCTACACTCCGTGTAGGCATGCAAATTATTCCTACATATTCCCAAAAATATTGCATGCAGATGAATAATTTTCAACAAGAGTGGTCCTGTCTAATAAATATATTTTAAAAAGTTTGCCACACACATACACGGCTCAAAGTTCAACTTTCAGTTTAGCCGAAAGATCAGGGAGGGTTTCACATCTTAAGAGGTGCCTCCCTGAACATCTGACCCCACACTTAAATCACAGTTTTAGGCAGTAACCAGCTACTTGGCAGCCTGTCAGAGCCTGTTCTGTCAGCTGAAGGTAGAGAGTTGAAACCTTTTGTAATGTCATGGCTAAATACCAATGGGTCAGTGACTAACAATGTATCTGCATTTAGAATTTCTAGAAATTATTCTACTCTTATTGATAAAAACTTTATCTCGTCAACAATAAGAAGAAGTCAACCAGCAGAAGAATTATTTATCTCAAAGGTGAAAGGCAATGAACACCAGGTCCACATATCTATTTAACCTCACACAGCACAGGGTGACCCTCTGGCCAATATCTGATGGTATCAAGTTTTATTTGAACTGGAGAATGATTTCCTCTAACAAAAATTGGTGGTGCAACTAAAATGACAGAGTCTGGAAACAGACAGCATCTGTTGACTTGTTTGTTAATTATTGAGTCTAAGCTGTGATTTTAAAGTCATTTGAAATTGTGATATATTTTAATGCCAAAGGACATAAACTGCGGAGCTTCGAGCAATAACTGTGGTCAGATGGCCTACCTTTGGCTGAAGGTTGGGGTGCAGCAGGACGTATCCATTGGGATCAATGGCAAAGTAGTATCCATTTGGACCAATCTATAGCCACAGATAAAGAGTAAACAAGGGATCAAAATGTACGTGCATGGAAAAGCAAATGATTCAAATACAATCGCACTATAAAAACTGTAATCTAAGCAAGTGTTTGTCATATCATTTTTCAAAACATCTTATCAAACTTGACACAAGCCACACTCACCTGACAAGTTCAGAAACAATGTTTAAGTTCAAAATATTATAAGGACAAAAATTAGGTCAATTTTGCTTGATGTAAGTAAAAAACTGCAAATGGGACAAGAAAATATAACTGGTTACTTTTCTTGGAATGATATATTCTTATTTAAATAAACCCAACAACCATCTTTCCACAATTTAGGCCTCATTTTAGGTTTTATTTAGGTCCTTTTTAGACCTATCAGGTGAGTGTGGATTACATTTTGCCTCAACAGATGTTTACTAAAAATAAGACATAAATACTTGCTTACACTTCAGTGTTTGCAGTGTGGTTAAGAAGTGTGTAAGCTTTTTAGGTCCCCAAAAAAAGAATAAAATCATTTGAAGGCAGTGGGTTGTAATTGAAGACATTTTTATTCATTTCTCATTAATAACACAAAAGGGAAAAAGCCCTTTGCAAGTTCTTCACAGCTAAGTCACCATGCTTAAGTATGATAAATGTATTATTTGACTGAATGCATGAGATCCCATAAGAATGTTTAACTCACTGTGAAACGTGGTGTGAGTTTCTTGATGTCAACCAAAGACACGTCAATCCCCATTACGCCAAGAATCAACTGATTCTGGTACTTGAAAAGATAAGAAAGAGGAGAAGCCTCAGAACATGAAAGACTTAACAGCTCACTAAATGCTCAAACACATCCTTTACTGCACCTCGCCATTTTTGTCATCTTTGGTCTTTGTTTTATTGAAGACAGGCAGTGTTCCAGTGATGACCAGACCCAGTTCCTGAAAGTAAAATAAATTCACCAATTGTCTCAGAAACAGCAACACTGTGTTCTTTAGATCGACTGAATAAACGGATGCAAAAATCTCATACCAGAGCATCAAGGTAAACATTAGTCCACTGGACTTGCTTAGCCTGCTTGTCTGCCAGGACCATTGGTCTGCCCAGGACATCCAGGTACTCCTTAACATGACAAAAAAAAGCAGGTTAGTTGTTCTTTGAAAATAAACTGTTATGCCCTTGGAACATGTGCCAACAATAAGTCATCACCTGCGTGTTTATTCTGATGGCTCCAATTGAAGGAATCTCGTAGAAGTAGCCTAAATATATAAAACAAAAGTTCATGCCACACTCACACTGACAACTTAAAACAAGGAAATTCTGTCATCTCTGTTCAAGAGAAAGGACACAGCGAAGAACTGGCATCTAGACATTTTGAGGTAGATTAAAGCAGCGAAGACTTTAATGTTTAAACAAGAATATTTTAAAAGGGTTGACAACATAGGTGCTTGAGGGAAGCTCCTTTTTCCAAATGCAATTGTGTTCAGTACTTCACTGCTCTGTCTTTGATGAACAGTTTTGTGATTCAAATTGATGAGAGTGTGTCTAATATGAACACAACAGTCAAACTGTCTGATAAATTTTTCGTAGATACGTGTTAGGGTGTGCATAGTACCTTTGTTGGAACAGGCCATCCACTGAATGGGTCCTTTGTCATAGTTGTGCTGTCCTACTGAGAAGGTGAAGATCCTCACCTGGATTGAAGATTTGGCTCAGTGTTATTTAGATGAAAAACAGCCTTTAGTAATGTTGTGCTTCTCTAGTCCCTCAGACTGCTCAAAGCTCTTTGACACGTCACTTTCGCCCTTTTACTTACTGATAATAGTTTATGTAGATGAAATTAGACAAGGTCATTTCACTTTATTTGCTATTTTGCATACACAGATACCTTGGCCACCCATAGGCATGTCATTGCTTCAGGTTGGCAATCCCAGTCCAAAGAGTGTAGACCTGCACATTGGGTGCATGTGACTAAAAAGGCTAAAATTAAACTGCTACATTTCTGATTGGAAGACACCAGATTTTACAACAAACAGTTCACAAATCATCAGAATTTTATTTCATTATTATTACTTTAATAGTAACACTTTTTTTCAGTTTTGCACTGTAAATTAAGTGTTACCTGATGATTATGATGTCCCATATCAAATTCCGATGTGTATTTGGATAATTGATTAAAATGTGATTTGTCAAAAACAGATAACTGTTATGAAACCATTAAAACTAGCATAAAAGTAATTGATGTTGCACTGTATTTTAATGTATGTTGATATAAAATGTTACTTTTATTATTTTTTATTTAGGATCAATTATCGACACTAATGTGTATGTATGTGAGTGTGTGTGTGTGTGTGTGTGTGTGTGTGTGTAATTGTACCTTCTTGTCAGCATTGTACTTCTCTAGTATGGCCTGAGCTCTCTCCTCGCCTCCGTCAGTAAACAGCATGATTATCTTATTGCAGTTTGCTCTGCTCACATTCATCTGGTCAAATAAACAAATAAACAAACAAAAAACATCACTCTCTGAGAATGTCACAGTCTGGTCAGCATCATGCCAAATTTGAATCTGTCATTTAACAAAACCTTGCCTCAGATGTTATTTAGGGGGGAAAAGTATATTCTATGAAAGACGAATCTCATCGACTTTGATGACTTTCAGTGGCTTCATTTTATCTTGAAGTCACACAATTTGAACTTTCACAGATATGATCTTTGGTTTGGATTAGCAAATAGTCCTTCAGCTATCTCCTCTATGACACTTATTTTTACATTTAAAAGTTATTTGTTAAATTGAAAAGTCTGATGGGTCTTGATTTGTCTGTACTTGTATCTCATTTAGCCAGCAGATGGCAGTGAAAGACAATCTTCTGCTACCCCTGCTGCTGAAAACAAAATGCAGAGGCACCAAAAACAACCTTCACCTAAAACTTCCTCTGAACCTTTTCTGCTCTCTTGGTGCAATTAAGTAACATAAAATCTAATGGTTTTTTTTTTTTTTTTTACTAAAGCAGCACACTGAAAAATTTTACCACAGAGAGCTGCTCGAAAGCAAACTCAAAGCCCTTTGTGTAGTTTGTGATTCCTTTGGCTGTGATGTTCAGCACAGCATCCTTCAGCAGCTTCTTGTTCCTCACATTGGCTTGAACCAGATGGTCAAAACATGCTGTTGTCTTCACCCTGGTATTAAACTGAGAAACAGAGGCCAGGAGTTACGACTTACAAATTATTTATGATAACAACATGTGTGCATATTCAACATTGGAGATGCAGCACATACACACACACACACACACACACACACACACACACACACACACACAGAAACGTGCACACAAAATGCTTCCACCTGGCCTTGGCTGTTATCAAGCAGTGGTAAACAGACACATTCATCAAACCCCACTAATTGCTTCACGTCCTCGGAGCTCAATGATTTGGTACCCATGGAAACAAGATTCTGCTATATAAGAACAAGGTTTGTTAGCAACACTATCTTTTTTAGAAGGTGAGATCGTCTGTTTCAGCCCCAACACCAAATAAATACACTCCACCCAAAGGCCTGCCTTGGCCTGTGTGGAGCTGTGCTTGAAGTGTAACAGACTGCCTTTTTTTATTGATAAAACCTCAACAGTTTGGAAAGCTAATAATGCTGCTGAGTGCACATGATGGAATGTACTTCACAAATATGTGTTAAACAGTAAAATAGATAGGACATAGGGCAGCAGAATAGTGAACCAGCACTTCTATTGTGTTGCAGAACTCTTCTAAAACAATACTGCGCCCCATCGATCTCCGCTAATCAATGTGTCTGTTTGAGACGGCCAGTAGGGACGTAGAAAACTCTGATCTACACCGACAGCTAAGAAGGCAAAAAGAACCCTGATTCGTGTGGATTTGAGTGCATTTGTGCTTCCAATGAGCCTGAAAGCCTTGACGTTCCTTTTAGATTGACAATAGCCGAAGGACACATTGAACTGAAAGGAATAAAGAGTATGACTGCGGTTTGACAAGACGACTTGATCAAGGCAGCACACGTTGACATAAACTTTCCCACAAAAAAAAAAAGAAGAAAATTCACATAATTGGACTCAGATTGGGGGAGGGGGCATGAGGGGTTGGTATTAATCTATTAAAAGAAGAAGTGAAGAAGGTGAGAGGGGAATGTAGGAGGGTGAGGAGCAGAAAGTGACAAGAAGAAGAGGAGGGGGAGTGTGTGATTTAAAGCAGCAGTGAAGAGGTGTGTTTTGAAGAAAGCGAGAAACTCACAGTCTTTGTGACAATATTCTGACGAGGCAGATACTTTTTGTAGGGAAAAGCCCATTATATAAAAAATGGAAAAGTAGAATACATTTATAATCCCATAAAAAAGAACATATTCATGCTTTATTAGGCTGCGTTATGGCCTTGCGCACATATGTGAATAAAATCTATGACAAATTCTTCTGCTCCCCTGTGATCCTATTACAGAAGCTTGTGTAATACTGTGTGTGTATGTGTGTGTGATAGTCCCTGCGTTGGGAATGGATTATCGATGACACAAGAGAGAAGGCTAATCTTTGAGCTCTAATCCCGCCGGACGTTCGCTACTTTGCTTTGGTACTCTGGCTTGCCCACTGGACTGATGGTGGCTCACAGCGATGACACCCACTAACACAGCTGAGCAGGATAAATAAAAGTGATGGAGGAAGAGTAAGGGGAAGTGAAAAGAGGAAAAGTTAGGGGAAGAAAAACCGGGTGGATGAGAACAGAGAGGGAAAAAATGAGAGGACAGGAAGAGCCAACAGCATTCTTCCATCCTTACACAGCTGTTGAGGAAGTGTGTGTGAGCATCCTGCATGACCAAATGCCAACTCAGTCCCTGGGCTACAGTTAATGAGAAGGGATTTATGGGTAATATCAGAGATTAATGATTTAGTGTCAGGTTACAACACCCTCAGGGCCAGACATAGGGTGCTGTGCATGTGTAGGTGTTTGAGTCGATGACATCAGGAATAGACACAGGAGGAGGTGACAGAAGAAATGAATAATGAGTCTCTGTGAGACAATTGGGTTTATTTTATGACTTACTGTTGTCTGACTTTTTAAATTGGGTAGTCTTTACATCAAGTAGTAACAATATTGTTTTCACACAGCTACATTACTTATATCTAAAACGGTGGCATAGAGCAGGAGTCACAATTACACGATGATACAGAGTGTACATTAATGCTCAGGATAATCAATAACCTGTATCCAAAAAGTGGATGTAGGCTCTTGGTTTCCAAAGAAGCCGACACAGAAGTGCCTCAACTCTATCTCCCCTCTAGCCTATTAAAATAACAGCCATCAGTGATGACTTCACTGTTTAAAATCTAGTATGTAAATGATTATTAACTGAGCAATTTTCAACAAGTTTTTGGTTCTAAATCTTTTCATGTCTCCTTGGATACAGGGCATTTAATATATAATGGTCTCATAAGAAGTAAAAAAAAAAGTTTAAAGCCAGCTATAATTTAGGTATGGAAACCTATGATTGACAAATTTCTTCTAAAATTGTTCTCAATAGGATAATATCCAGTGAATTTGCGCCCACCCTCGCAAAATCAGCTCTACTCTGGATACTGGATACTAACAGTATAGCAAGATGATGATTATTCATATACGAATAATCATCATCTTGCTATATTGTTAGCTTGTTTAAGACCACTGTCAATATGCTGGTTCATAATGATAATAAACTGGGCTGTACTTCTGTATTCTGCATCTGCATATTCTGAAATTCCTCAGGGCATTTTTAATGACAAAAACAGAAATGCTGGCAGAAGCAGTATCTAATTACTTACTTTATTAAAATAGTCTTTTACTTTCCGTCCTTATATTCCTTTTTGCATACATTTCTATTTAAATGCTGCACATCAGCTGTTTGGCTCAGCTATTGATTAATGATCCAGGCAACACAGAAAAGAAAACAAAAAGGAAATCTGTAATTATGAAGTGTTGCGAAGTGGATACATCTACCAACCAGTTAATTGGAAAGAAGTTTAGCGAAAAAAGATGACAAAGTCTAGAAAGTCCAGGCTTTGCTGACAGCCAGAAGATGTATACCCATATTCAGAGACTGAGAGGAACTACTGCTGTGACAAGGACTTGATATTAATTTGGAAAAAAAAAAAAGGATCCATCTGAACCAGAGGATGCCAGTCCTGCACATAACTGAACTTGGGTTCATTGGTCTTTGATAGCTGCAGATGTTCAAGTTTTGGAAAATATATTGAAAAAAGTCACTGAGAGAGCTCAAATTTTTTTAGTTTGTAGAAAAATTGTTGCTCCCGCTGTTTTATTTTGTTGTTTATTTTGGGTCTTGCATACCTGCAAAAATGTTTGCTTTATTTGCTTTTATTTTAATAAATATTGAGCTAATCTCTGATTTCTTTAAATTCTAGTACAGATGCTTTAAAGTTGGCAGTTTTAAATTTTGTTGAAAAAATAATGCCAATAATCAAGGTCAGATGACGCAAAATAATTATATTGTGATACTTTTTTTCCTATTTTGCCCAGAAGTACAAGTAACCAAGACATCTTAGCCCTCGAGAAAAACAGGTGATAGCAAAGGTATGTGTAAGAATAGAATTTAAAAAGTAAAGAAAGTACATAAAATGTGAAGGTATAACAACGAAAGCTTCTAAAATGTAGCTCAAAGTTAATCGCGAATGCGACTACTCTGTTGGGCTAACCCATATTTTACTGCTGATCCTGTTAATAGGGATGTAAGTATCTGATCAGAGTATCAGGTTTATGTCTGATAAAGACTCAAAAAGTTAGATCAGATATTGGAGACAAAGAACCAATCCATAGCACAAATCTATCAAACTCAGTTCTATGTTCTATTGTTTATAATGACCACGTGTGTCACCTCGTTAGTCCGTGCATTTTTGCAAGTTAAAGCTAAAATAGTATGAAGGAACAGATAATACCTCCAGCACTTTGGGGATATTTCATGCTTGTTTTGCAAGGAACTCTGAAAGCAACTTGCAATAAGTGCAGGTTTAATTCCTTATTTCTCCACTGGTGAGGTTTATAGTTAATCGGCAATTCCTGCAACTCCCCACATCTTTATACCAATAATCAGTACAATTCTTTTCCCTAGCCTGTCCAAAGTGACACCGTCTCAGGGAATGGTAAGAAGACAATAAAAACCTGAAAAAGTTCTGCATCAGAAACCAAGTTCAACTTCTATTAAACCAATCTTTATCACTCTGTCACAATTTACTCACTAAGATAAACACTGATCTCCCCTACAGATTCCAGTAATTGCAGATCTTTGGAAAATTGTGAGTCAACAATGAAACTGAATACATTGTGTCCAAGACAAAGGGTCCCCAGAGAGAGGAAACAGAGCTTGAATGTCTGTCTTTGTGCAAGTAAAGTGAAGACAGCTCCAATCCTTTTAAAGACCCATCTCAATAAACACCTCCACAGGCGCCCATCCAGGCACCACACAGTCCCCTGATTGGCTCTCTCCAAGTGTAATCACAAGCAAGGAGGGCCTAGAATAGATGGTCAGGGAATGAAAGGAGGAGGGGGAGTGCGATAAAAGTGATTGGTGGGTAAGAGAGGTTCAAATGAAAGTAGGGAAAGTGGGGGTGGGCTAAGGAAGTTGAAAAGTTGTATGTGAAGGTACATTGCACATAGTGGAGGGGAGGTGCACAATGAGGGTGATCATGCACTGACACTGAGAGATGAATGGAGGAATTTGGTGAAACGCTGGGATGAATTGTGCAACTCAATGATGGAGGAAAGAGTGATGGAGGGTTCAAGAAAGTGATGGATGAGTGTTTCCTGTAGTTCACTCCAGTCAGAGGTGCAGCTTGAATTCCTTTAGGAGCAGTGGGAGTGCACACACATGAGCACACACACACAGGCACACAGAATCGGGTAACGAGACAGGGCGGAGGGCATGTAGTGCAGAGTTTTAATCCTGTACACCAAATAGAGCAGTGGGTATTTCATTAAAGGTCTGTTTCAGGGTGGCCAGACCTGGGAGAAATCCATATTTCATTACTTGTCATCCATCCCTCTGCCTCTCTTGTGTGTAAGTGTGTGTGTGTGGGCAGGTGTTGTGTGGGAATGTGCATGACATCTTTTTGTATACCCCAAAAGAGTAGCTGACAGGTGCCCACATGCTCTGGGTTCCTTTTCATACACATCTAACAGCACAAACAAGAGCGTCAGAATACATAAACCCATCCATGCGCATGCTTTGAAATTGTCCATCACTGAGTGCACTTTTTCCCAGCATGCATCATGCCCCACAAATAAGACCAAAAAAGGGACAGCAAGTATAATACCCACATAAACTACATTGACGTAGTCATCATCAGACAGAGTCTCCAGCATCTCACCGACAGACGTCCGGATCAATTTGAGAGTCAAGCCAGACACACTTCCACTCCTGCAACATAAATAAATAAACAAATTAATATCTGGCAGATTCTCACTGCCATCAGTTAGCTCCACCACTGGCCCCTGAGACTTTACAAGACATAATTAGAACAGCTTCTGCCCAGGGAAATACATTACATTATGTGGCAAATCTAGGAAGGCATGAATTAAAACCAAGGGAAATCATGGCTGATGTGTGAAGGTTACAGATCAATGATGTTATCAAGTGACTCACGCATCCACCAGGATTAGCATATCTTTAGGTGAGGCAGCTCCTTGAATGTACCTGGATAAAGATTAATGAATGACTCATAAACTGGTCTGGGACACACACTGCAACAGCAATCACAAACATGTTGTCAACCAACATTTTATAATGGCTTCGATTGTATACATCAATAGATGCAATTCAAAGATTATAAAAAAACATATTGGGCTGATTAATGCTAAAATGTTATAACACAAATCTAGGAAAAATCTTAACAAATAGTCTACTGAGTGACTCATGGTCTTACCAGGGCCTCCTGCGGACATCATACAAGTCGATTTTAGTGGGAGTCTTTCGAGCGTCCGTCCAAGGAGAAGCTGGACAGGGAAATCAGATTGTGTTGATTATTTATCATCAAAGCAGATAAAACACATATTCTGATTTGAATTGTTTCATTGACACCCCTTACTGCCAGACTGAATTGTTGGACTAATAACAACCTGTCAATATATGGTGTTAAAATCAGTCCAGCCATGTCTGTCGGTCATGTAGTAGAGTTAACAAAGAACGCACATTGTGGAGACAAAAAAGCTTCTGTTTGTGGCTTTTTTGGATAGTCCTACATTTTAAAGCTGCTGACATTATAACATATTTTATGCTTGGTTTGATTATTTATAATGATATGAATAGTGGTACAAAGTAATACAATAAGATAAAAATATTCATTTGAACTGTAAAGCATAAAACACAGACTGCACTTTTTTTCTGGAAATTGGCAGGTTTCAGAATTCCCAATGAGAAGGCAGGAGAAGAAGTTTTGAAAATAAAAGACAAATATGTAAGAAAAACAAACAATGAAAAAAAGAGCAGATGAAAATTCATGAATATAAGACATAAACTTTTCCCATAAAGCTACATAGTCTATGATGACAGGCAATCTCATGAATAGAAATAGGTTGGCTGGGAAAACACTCATGGAGAAGAGCAGCCCCAGACTGATGCAGTTAAAGATTGTGTGACACTTTACAAGCTCCCATATATAAAATTAGAACAAGCCAGGGAAATAAAGAATATTGATTAGGCCTGTTAAATCAGTGATGTGTGATCAAATATAGATGTATGACAACAATTAGACAGTGACTAAGATTAAAAGTCACATGCTGCATCTCAATAACAATCAGCTGATGTCTATGTTATTATGGCTCGTATACTACCTACCTGGGTAATAGCGAGCCAGGCCTGTAGCGCTGCCAAACACCTGCCAGAGGAGGGTTGGGTCGTCCTCTCTGTTCTTCCGAAATACGTCCTCCAAAGCCTCAGTCCAGTTCAGCTCATTCAACACAATGGTGGCTAGAAATCCACAGAGAAACACACCACACATCAAGATCGTCAAGAAATGTACAGGACTTAGGAACGCCTGCACAAATTTGCAAACTTGCATATTGTGTGTTTGTATCTGTGTAGGACACAGTGATCCAGACATTTGGACATCTAGTTTCAAAACATTCATTAAGCTTCCCACACACACGCACAGGCCGGCTCAGTGTCTGTTCACCTGCTGAATGGGACATATGAGCAAATGTTAGGTTAGCTGTGCTGACGTGTGGGAAACTACACCAAGAAAGGATTCTCTGGCGGGCATTGGGTTTGCTCTGGCTACACTCTTGGTGTTTAATTTTTTCTTGCTTATATGTGAGTATGTGATTGATTGCATGTGCTGTGAGAGGCAACAGGCATTATGGATGTAATGACATAGCACCCAGACAGCTCAGAGCTACATAATACTCACTATGATGGATGAAGAGTGAGCACATACTGCCCTGACTCTATCTCTGCTGTCTGTCCCTCTGCTTCTTTTTTCTCTTCTTCCTTTTCATCTTTTATAAAAATGCAGAGCTGCACATAGTATGGTGCTTTCCCAATCTGTACGTGTGTAAGTCTGGAAGAGAGCATGTGTGTGAAATAGATTGGTGTCCTGTATTGAGTGTGATGTGGCTCATTGATGTGCAAAGCAAACACTGTTCATTTGCATGCATGCCTCTAGAGGGGCGAGTTAATGAAGCCTCGGTTGCCAGGAGTGCATGTATTTTTTTTTTTTTAAAGAGAGAAAGAGGGGGAGCAATCACAGTGTGTGCTTGGTAATGTATTTCCCTCATTAAATGCAGAATCTAAAACAAGATGGAAACAAAATAACACCACAGTTCTGGTTTGGTAAAGAGGGAATTACAAAGTGCATGTGTGATTTCTGGGTGAATCCTGATAATGGCTTTCAGGCAGGTGGAAAAATATCCATGCACAGAATGTCTTATTAAAATTTGGTTTGATAGCTGTTGAGATACAGTACAAAGTACACAGACTTCATGCAAACAGTGCTAAAAAAATAAACCTGCAGCATCTATTTAAGTGGCGAAAAAATTATTTTTCATCTTCTTATTGGTTTTGAGTATACTTAAGTTATTCATGCTATTTAGCAAGCCACACTCATACAGTCATACAGTATCCTCCAATCACACATAGTGTCACTGACACTAATGAATTCCCAAGCTGCACTTGGCATGGCTTTGATGCCAAACAGAATCTTCACCTGGAGAAGACTTCATCTTTGTACAGCAAGAGAGGTTCAACATAAAAATCAATGACTAATACAGCATGAACTACTTCCCAAATTAAGAATACAAGAAGTTCAAAATCTTCACAGTTTAAAAAATGGATACATTTTTAGATCACCCAGGCTTTGAAAGTTATTCAGCATGGCATTGGTTGCATTCAGGATAGAATACTATCCTTACGAAGAAACAATGGTATGTTTTATCCAGAAGTGACAGGGTGTTTTCATGGTAAAGTAATCAAGGTAAATAGAGAACAATTTGCAAATTCATTTTTGAGACATGAGCTCCATAAAGAGATGATTTCTGTGTATGCAGTCTTTTGCCAGTTTTGTGCTGTTTTAATTATCTTAGTTTTTAGATAAGTTATTTAAAACATTTCTTACTTTTTGGAATAACCAGATGGTCATGTCAATTATAAGAAAAATAATGTTAAATCAATGAAATCTGATTTTTTTTCGAAATACTGAGACATTTACCTCAGCATTTAAGAGAGCATAAGAAAATGTTTTTGTTTTCCTGACTAATTAAATAATTGTGAGAATTTTTTTCTGGATCAATAAAAAAAAATCTTAAAAGAAGAGAAAACTTCTTTTGAAAAAAAAAAGTTTTTGTTTTTTAATTGTTTCACTGTTTCATAATTTGGAGACAGATCTTTCAATCAAAACTAATTGTTCTGTTTCAGTAATCTGATGATTATAATAAGAATTACAAAAAAGTTTATTTGAATAAAAAGGCTGCTCTGTTCTTGGAGCAGTTAGTTTAATCTCAAAGACAGGATAAACGTTATTTCTAAACAAATCTGAGATGATTATGCCCGAGTTAAAAGAAATTTATTTTGAATTTAAGAAATCTGCAATGTTTTTCTTGGGTAACAAAAGGATTATCTGGGAACACAGAAAAGTTATTGAAGTTTAAATAATCTGCTTTTAAAGAGATAGTTATCGCATAACTCTGAGAGAAGTTTGTTTCGATAAAAAAAGCTGTTTTTCTGAACAAAATACCACTTGTATAATACCCCAACAGCACGTCACAAACTTGCTCTGTCAGGACAGTTATTTGGCTCTGTGTTTAATATATTAGAAACACTAGTATTTCTGAAGCAGAGATTGTACTGTTGCTAGTTTATCTGCAATCACTTTAGGACTGTGGTCAGATGTAATGGATGCTCAGCCGATAGAGCATACTTCAAGGACATAAGGTGATGCATGTGAAAAGCAAAATCTTGTCTTTTTATTCAGAGAAATATTCTTATAATTCTAGAATAAACATCTAATTGATTCAGAAAAAAGGAGTGTTTTTTGTGTGCGAATGCATTACACCTCTTGAGCTTGGATATTAATCTCAATGTGATAAAATACACCTGACAGGACCTCTCAAGCGTGCAATGATACCCGTTTGTTTAATTCATACAAGATAAGGATCTCACATAGGAAACAACAAAGGGGGAATGAGCCTGGGCAGGCTGATGTTGAAGACAAGAAAGGAGTGTCAGAACAGAGACATATCATCAGCTGACATGTATAGAGCTGACACATGGTTCAGCATAGAAAGGTTCAAATGTTGTCATGAAATGGAGACGACAGCGGGAAAATGTTTCTTTATCAGCCTGAAGGAAAAAAAAAAAATGTTTTTGCTGTGCATTGAAAGAAAAGTTGTTCCATTCCCCCAACAAAATCAATTTGCACCGACATATCAAGAATTCAAAACTCTTGTTCTCAGATGATTTCCTTGTGTTTCTTTCCTTGTTATTTTGGGCTTTTTTCTGGTCTTCTGAAGCTACGATGTACTAGTTAGCCTGATATCTTGCAGTTGGGGGCTATCATACAAAGTCCCCAGAATGATTTATTTAACTGTCTCCAACCCTGGGGTATCATATATATTTGGTACATAAAATCTCAGCTTCTGTATCCAAGAGCAACGCCGCTTTTTCCAACAACTTTGATTCCTGCCTCCCCGCTCTATCTCTACACTGTCCTTCACTGGATCAACAGCCTTTGTGATTCTTCTGTCATCCCAGCATCTGTTTCCTATCCTGCTGTCCTCTCTCAGGCATGATATGTGTCACTGCCTATAGACTGTGATTTCATAAACTTGCCTTCCACTTTACCCAGAAAATCCAATTTTCTCCAGCTGAGCTTCAGCTATTCCTGGAACATTTATAGGGTGGAGATCAAATTCGAGAGGTGAAACCTTAATAACGTACGAATCCTCAGTTACTTTTTTCTGGAGGTGTGCTCTCCTGCACATGTGCCAATGCCTGACACGAGTGTATCACATGATCCCTTGCAAAGACGCAGATATTTTTCTGTCATAAACGCAACATATCCTCTCTCAGTCCTGGCTTAAGTCCTTCAACTGATGTCCAACTTTTGAAAAACTTGACTCAATGAAAAATTAAACTCGAGTGACGGGCTTGTCAGTATGTACAATCGAGCAATTCTATCTTTTATTTCCAGTTTTAGTGCCCTCATATTACAAACACCTTTGCTTTCTTTTGACCCACTCAGATCACACATCAAGCCTAGGTATGTATACTCATTATAGGCCCCTGGTAAACAGCATCCGTAAAAGAAAGGCAGTGTGAAGAGTCATGGCAGTCAGCCCAGACATTGGCAAAAGTGGTATCTTGAGGAAAAATGACACAACAAGCGCAAACATGTTAATAAACCAAGCTTGCACGTATACAGACAACACACCACTGCATCACTGTATGCTAGTTCCACTTCTGGTTTGTGCCCCTGAGTATGTGGGGTCAGAAGAGAGGTGAAATGTGTAACCTTGAGGCCAGACGGTTCCCCAGCATGCCGATGGCCATGCTGGGACAGTCACTCCATTCTGCTTTCCCTCAAAGTCACTGCTGACGCACTGCTTTCCACTGCTCACTGATTTCAGACACACTTGCTCTGTATTGCACAGTCACGGATCAAAATACAGAGGAACCAGCTGACCTGCATCAGTGCATCCTGGTGATACCAGAAACTATCCTTAATTTCTTCTCGTTTAAACTCATCAAAAACTGGTTCTCGCTAGAGTAGCCACTAAAAACTCTATTGCTCACTCATTGTAAGTCACACTATGACGAGAGCATCACCCAAGTGCTTAAAATATAAAAATAGAATAAAGGAAAGTTGTTAAAATGTATAATTCAGGCCACATTTAAGGTATTCAACAGACATTCCCTAAGTCATTGACATTCAGCCTGAGCTGTGCTAATGTCAAAGAGACTCTCGAGAATCAAATTATTCCAAAGTGTCCAAGGTAAATGCCAGCACATGAGGAGGAAATGTTTTCAAATATACTTTAGTAACAAACAGAGCAAACACACGTTACATCATAACACAACACTGTTTCACACAGCATTCCCACAATAACAGTAATCTGAATGCAAACGGTAACAAGACACACAGCCTTCAAACAAATACTCAAAGCTACTATGCTAGAGACAAGTTTAGAGCCCAACTTCTGATACCGAACAACCAGGGAAATTGATTTGACGTGAATGCAGGAGTAAGTTTGTGAAGCAATAATAAATTAAGCCCTGTGGTCTCACTTTAATTCTAAAAATTATAATATGTCAATATAGTTCACCTTGTATTTTGCTGGTAACATTGCCTTAATGTGTGCTCTCTTTTGTCTCCATAAAGGCAATAAATATTTTTAGAGCGTGGTCAAAGCCTTTCACCCTTTCTTTACATCTTGATCACAGATTTCTAGCCATACAAAGCAACTAAAACACAGGAGCTATACATAGTCATTTATATGTAATAACCTAAATTTAGAAGCAATAAAACACAGAGAAAACACAACTTCAATTAAATTTTATAATCAATATGATCCCGCTCTCTGAGATATGGTGCCAGTGCCAAGCAGCCCCAACTTGTTGTGTGCAAATCATATTTTTGGTTGCTGAAGAGTTTTTTAGACTTCTCAGGTTATGGAGTCCTCCAAACATTTTTGCTTTAGTATTCTTTATTGCTGTTATCATGAATGTGTTAGCCAAATACTCTTTGAAGTGACCTCAAACTGTGACATGCCTTTTTCACAATGCAGACGAGTTTAGCTTATTTACCACATTGGGTGATTTTGTGGGGATGCTGTGTGATAAAATTGTATTTTTGCTGAGCCAGGATTTTTTTTTTTCTTAATCACATTACAATACGAAAAGTGTTATGTTATGACAAGATATTTTCACTCTATTACACAGCATAACATTATTACATTATAAAATGAAAGTTTTTTTGTTTTTTTTAATATAACCTCTTTTAAATTATTACACCACCATGAGAAAACTTCAGTTTCTATAATGTACAGGACCTCAAGTTTTAGTGTGATAACTTAAATTTTTGAACTTCATGTTCACGTTTTCAGGAGAATGCATAGATCCAGGGATTCAAATCTAATTCAAATTCAAATTTATACTTCATGTTTAAGTAAAATAAAGGTTGAGATCATGCCATTTTTGAGTTGCCTCGGTGATATTTTGATAGTTATGCCTATGATATAAAGGATTTCAAAATGCATGGGGCTCTATTATAAGGAGTCCACCACCGTGAAATGCTTATATAGCTACAACGTGAAAGGTTCAACATTGTAACAATATTTGTTTCATTACAGCCTAAAAAGCTTCGCATTGTAAAAACATAAATAGTACAATGACATATAAAGGAGTCACATTACAGTCATAATTTTACATGTCAAAGAAAATGTAGTGTTATAATGTAGAAAAGATATGGTTATGACAGGGAATTTTACTAAGCATTGAAGCAGGGCAATTCTATATTAAATAACACTGATTTTTTATCTCTGTATTAATTTTATCCCATAAGTTTCCAAAATTAATCTCTCCTTTATGTAAAGATGTCAACAGAGTATCATGTGGAAAATAAAGCCACATGCAGACTATAAAAAGTGTGAAAACTATACAATTCCAAACTTTTATTGATGGTCCTTCCTTGTAGCTCAAAGCCTGGTAATACGAAAATTATATATGAAAATAGTTTTCCATCAAATCCTTTTTCTAAATCAAAAGAAGAGAATGGTGTGAATCAGATTCGGCTTTTTCCAAACAAAGCTTACAACACATATTCATTCATTTGAGTTAGAGGCTCCTCTGCTCAGTTACATCACAAGGACACACAGCAAAGCCAGGTAGAGGATCCTATTATGCTCTGTCACTTTTTAAACCATCATTTAGCCATGGGCAAATTTGCTTGAGGCACAATCTGTATACAACATTTTATAATAGGTCCGTGTGTCGGCTGAATCCATGGTTACCATTTCAAATTTATGTGTGTGTGTGTGTGTGTGTGTGTGTGTGCATGTGTGTGCATGTTTACTCACAGCCATCATAGATGTCTGTGGGGATGTGGACAGCCGTGTGGTTGTGGTCCGTCAGTCTTTTAAATGATGGGTCTTCTTTAAAGTCTGGTCGAATCCTGTATTTTCTTCCCTCGGTCTCATTTGCATCCAGCTGAAGGCGGATTGGAAAAAAAAAAGATTCAAGATGCAGACTGCAAAGCTGATGGAGGTTTGGGATATCATTCAAAGCCTCTTTTATTCTATTTGCTGAAGCATCATTCTTTTCATGAAAACAGCTTGTGAGTTTACATAAAAGCACGAGACATTAAAAGACAATCTGACTATACATCCTCATCAACTTCAGTCTGATGTGATAATGTCATCGCTGCACTTTACACAACCTCCCAGCTCGTTTGAGGAAATATAGCATCTCCAAACGTGTGCCTAACAATATCTCCTTTTTTCTCCTTCTTTTCACTTTTTCTCTCGGGAAAGGAGAGGAACACAGATTGTCTATGCCTCTCGTGGAGATTTATTACTCATGCGTTTGGCAATTTACATCAATGAGAGGAGTACAGACAGAGAGATATGTGAAGAAAAGCATGATGAGAAATGGAGGAAAGTATGCAATGGTGGAGAGGTAGTGAGGTGGAGAGAGAAAGGGAGGGAGGAAGGGAGAGTGTGAACAGTTGCTTCCTAATAAAGCAACAGTGTAGCCAGCTCATACATCTCATCTGTCAATTAGGGGAGAAACATGGCAGAAACCTCTTCACCTGTGAGAGAGAGAGGGAGGGGAGGAAGGATGACAGAGAGGAAGATACAGTGGAAGAAAATCTGGGAGAAGCAGGCTAAAACAGGGAGGGATTGCAGTATAAAGGCTGAGGCAATGATAGAACACCGGGTAAGAAAAAAAGGGAAGGAAGTGAATGTGAATAGGAAATGGAGGAAGGAAGAGGAGGTGAAAGGGAGGACAAGGGAGAGGAAGGAAAAAGCTATTACTGTATATGCCTGTGTGCAGCTGGTCTGTTTGTGGGGGCTAAAAAGCAGGACCAGCTAATAGATGAAAGAAGAGAAGCACACTTACATTGTCTTTTGCGTTGTAGTAGGCAATTTCATCATCCTGTAAACACACAGAAAGACAAATATGACTTTGTTGCTCTGTTGCAGTGTAATGTTTATTTTGTCTTTAACGACTTAATCCCTTTTAAACCGTTCTTCATTCTGTTGGCAGACAGCTCTATTAGTTAATTCCCTTGTTTTATGCTAATGAAGAAACTGGTCCCCGCTACCAATGGAATGAATACTGTATGAGATAAGTGTGCTGTGTGTTCCTCTCCACATCTGTGTCTGCGTGCCTACAGCCATTTGCAATGCTCCAGGGAAGCATTATGAAGCCATTGAGAGAGAAACATTATAAAACACAGTTTAGACGTGAGCATATCTGTCTCTGTGACACAGATTTGTCCTGACCAAGGCTTTACTCTGTACTGTAACTGTCTGCTAATGCCTTTCCTGGAGAGTGGAGTATCTGTCATCTAAAATGAGGAGTGTCATGCATCATTGCGCAGCATTTAATATGCAATAAACTTATTCAGCAATGGAGCTGTAATCACTGCTAACAACTCACAGACACAAACTGATTGAACCTATTCAAACAATAAAAGAAACTAAGGGTAGTGGATCGACAGCTAAAGCATGTGTCTGCCAGCATGTGTCTCCACATACCTTACGTAATACACATAAAATTGATTACACATGGGCTTATACAGGTATTCCTTTAGGCATGTCTGTATTTTGCGTCCATCTGTTACCTCAAACTCGTCCCTCCACTGATGAACCATCTGGAAGTTCTCAGCAGCTGTGGCCAGTTTCTGGGGAGTGAAATATGACAGAGATTTAGACTGGAACCTGAACACGGTATGCCTCTCTCTGACAGAATCAATGTAATTACAGAAGACTTGCGTAAGAGTGTGCCAAAAAGCACGACAAAGACCATCCTAGGAATGATTATGATCCCTTTCACCGAGCTCAAGGCTGTCACGGTCTTACAGCACCGGCGAGGGGCCACATGGTAGAGCGGTAATGTCAGAGTGAAAAGGTTGATCGGAGTGCCTGTGCGTGTGTGTGTGTGTGGAGGAAACGTGGACGAGCTGGTGAGTGAGTGTGAAATGCAAAAGAAAATTCAAGGTCAGCAGTGTCAGAAATGCTAGATCACTGAATAAAGTCAAGTGCAAATGATCACCAGCAGAGAGGCTGTCAGTCAGGCAGGATGTTATCATCCACCTTCACTCTTCACAACTGTCTTACATGAACACACACATTCTGTCAAATGAAACTGAAAAAAAAAAAGTCATCTCAGATACTCAAAAATTACTTCAAGTAAATACAAGCAGCTCGTATTTACTATGCCCATAAAAACTGTCTGCTTTAAGTGCGCTGCAGACATCTAAGAAAGATTTGGTTTATATCTAATCAACATGTGTAAGAACCGTACAGGCTGAAAGTGCAGCAATACATTCACCTTTTGTGATAATGGTCAAATTTCGTGATAATGCAATACAAAATAAACAGTTAATCATGGTCAGCACTTCGACTCAGGAGTCCCTCATTTGTTTTGCTGACGGAAATACTATTAATTGAGAATAACTTACCAGCCAACAGTGCAGCAGGAGATCATTTTAAGAAAAAGTTATGTTTTGCATTATTCCTGATGACCCATCACTCTACTTTTTGAGCATTGCCCCACATGATTGTGATTTTATAGTCTTTGGAGACATGTAATAACCACTTTACTATCTGGCCAACTGACTATTTTGATTTACTGCTGTGTGCTATCAGTGATGACAAGCATATTCACTGATTTGCAGACAGGGATATTATGTCATCTGTTGAATGGCATAATCAAATATACAAGTTAACATATTTTTGACTGATTCACGTTTCCTAATTGTGTCATGAACTGTCCCAAAAGGTAGTATAAGATGAACACCAAAAAATAATAATGCAAAGTCAATGCAAAGATATGGGTAGACATGAGTTCTTCTTGTGTGGCACAAATGAAGCAAAAAAGACATTCCAACAATGGGAATTTACAACCCACTACTTAAGTTCACTTATCTCAGATTTTTGGGAACAAACCAATGCTTCTTCACAATAGATCTCCTACTGCTGGAAGGCATATTTATTTCCCTGTTAATTGGTGCCACATTTGTAAAGGAACATGCACCTGTGGAATGAGCAGCAGTGATGAGTATGCTGGTTGGGCCCACCATAATTTGCCAAATTTTCCCTGCTGATGCCAAACAGCTGATTCTGCTGTTGCTAATAACCCTTAGTTTGAGTTTGCCATGGAGAGAGGCTTAAGCTTGTTTGATGAAAACAGACTGGGGAGGCATTTTGAAGGGAAGCTCTTCCCTCTCACAAAATGTGCATCTTAGGACACTCACAAATGTAGTAAGTTGGTCATACGAGTGAAGCAAGTATTACTGTTTGTAGTGAACCCAGCACGTCTGAAAAAAGGCACTTTGATTTTTTTGTATTATTATTTCAAATGTTCACGTTAGCAGGCTGTCTGAAGCACCTTGTATGACACATTGAAAGAGACAGTCTTATACACTGTCTCAAACAGGAAAGTTACTGGATGACTAATACTGGTGTAGTCACTTTAAGACTGGTCTGCTTAACTAAAGTGTTTTTATAATTTTCTGTGGAAAGCATGCATGTTCTAATATGGCAAGTGTTAAGTTGTACGGATACAAGGATGAGAAGCTTCCCTCGAGCCAAGAGGTAAACTTGAAAAATATTTTCCCATGTAAATAAATCACTGCTAATTACTGTTTGTCAAGGCAAGTACTTATTACTGGAATAAAGTCCAGCTGGTGTAAACCAAGCAAGCAAATACAGATGCAAAAAAGACATGAAAAGACTTTGAGTCTAAATTTTTTTTTTTTTAAATCGTCAATTACTTCAAGACAGTTTTAATGATTGAAAAAGTTCAGGGTCAGAATAAAAGAACAGTTAGATCCTCAGGCAGGCAGCAGGCAGAGAAACAAACTTAAACTGACACTATTCTCCAGGACTGTGTATATGTTCACCTGCACAAACCCACACAGATCAAACCTTAGCCCTGGCCTGCCCTTCTCTGACTCTGCCTGGTAATGACAACCCTGTGGAGAAGAGAAATGCCCTTAAATAAACCCACCTGTGTAACATGCTGATTTCCTTCAACAGCAAGGTTATTGTAGCCTTGTGAAAACTCCTCTCGGCTATATATTTTGAATTAACCAAGGCTAATAGAAGTGAAGAAACAAACTTTGTCTGTAGTAGAATCTATTTTTGTTATCCATCTGTTAGACTTTGTGAGTAGGAGAGTATAACATAAGGCATGCTGGTCCTGTGCGTGAGCAATTACTGGACGAGCTGCTCAAAGAAAAGGTCATTATGTGCTTTAACTGAGCGTGGATGTGAATGTTTTGCGCCTATGACCATGTGTCTGCTGTCAGCAGTGGTTCAGTCTTGATCAACAGGCTTGTCTCTTTGGCCTTCAGTCCTGGGCTCTGTTCCAGACCTGTCTCCACCTCCTCTGCACTGCCTGTCGCTGCTAAAAATACACTCAAATTTGAGCCATAAACAGACACAAACACACACTCCAATGAAAACTAGTGATCATGAAATTATTACGCATTATGAGAACTATGTACAAAAATAACACGTCCCACCATGGTGACAGTTGCCAGTCACACATTTGTTTGATGCTTTCACTCGGTATTTAAAGTGCTGTAAGATTATTTAATTTCTTATTTTTTATTTTAATTTTAGTTCTCATTTTAGACCAATTCTGGCCTCCATCTCAATATTCTTGTTTTAAAATAAATGTTCCATCTATTTTGACTTTGGGGCAGTTCATTTTACTACCCTTTCTTAAGCTTCCAACCCCTTAATGAATTGGAAGACTTCTTATATGTATTAATGCCGTTCTCATTATCATCACTTTAGTCAATGGGAAAAAAATAATCTATAAACATCAACTCATCACAAGTGGACTTATCTTTTTAAAAGTTACCCACAAATATTCCTAGATACACAAATCTGTTTCTCTTATTGATAGAAAAACATTTAACAACATTTTGAATTTGACCCTTGTTTAGCGTAGACAGCTGCTATCATCACCCTGCATTAACGCCTTTCTTTGAAACAAAATTTCTGTTTCACTTCCATCTGTGCTCCACAATAGTACAATGTGCTGTGCCCAGATTGTGATTTCAAGCCTGCAAATGCACCAAAATTAACAATACTTATGACAAACAGTTATTTATTGTCCATTACATAAAAAAGACCAAAGAAGAAAAGAATGGAGACAGAAATCATCTGCCACCTGTGGAAAAAAAAGGAAGAAATCATGTGTGCTAAAACAACTAAGTGCAGAAGATCATATCCTATGGTTGATGTCAGCCTATGTAAGTATCATGTTAATGTCAAATTGTGTAGTTTCTTGAGCATAAAACTGTGTCATATGAGAGAAAATGTACACACTCAGAGATGAACATGTATATTTATCACAGATCCTTCCTTTGTCCACAACTTCTCTCCTAGCGTGGCATTGTAAATTATATGTCACCTGAGTATAGGCAACAGCTGTTCAATACTTGATACATCATGCATCATGCTCAAACAATCTGTGAAACATCAACGGAAAAAATAGGACCCCAATATGTCTATATTCACCCTTCACACTTAAGTGTTTTTGTGTATGAACATGTACACGCAATACACACACACACACACATGCACATCGTGAGAGCAGACTGAGTGTGTTAAAAAATTCATGACAAGGCTTGACGAGGCTCCTCTCCCCTTTGGGAGATATGTTGGAGAGTGAGGAGGGGATGGTGGGAGGAAAGGTACCTAATTACTCCTCTCTTCTCTCCTTTCCTTCATCTGTATTTCTCTCTTTTGTCAAACACACAGACAGGTAATCTCTCCACCCAAAGACAGCAAAGCAACAATAAAACTATCTTTTAAGTGCAGTGCCTTGATTTGATGAGACGTCTCCCTGAGTGACAGCTAACCTCACTAAACTGGCATAACACTTCATTACAGAGTGACGGCGAGTTGCTGCTTCTGCCAATTTGATTAGCAGCCAGCGTTGCTCAGTTGAAACACACAGATTTAGCACTACGACTTCTTAGTTATGGAAGTGCATAACACACTCCCTGTAGCTTGCTGGATCTAACTGCTCATTAGTTTCTGACTTATTGTAGTATGGATACCCTAGCTCCACGCAGTAATGAGTCCACTCTGTCACTTGATGACCACTAGAGATATGAGGAGAGGAGCCACTCCCTTGCAGGCCTAATAGGGGAAAAGGAACACATGGATGCAAGGGGACTGGGAATTTAAGTCATCTATTAGTGGGTTCATTCAAGGAATGTGGTGCTTCAGTGGGAAAACAGAGAAAAAAGGAAGGGGTCATGAAATCTAGCACACTGTGCTAAAATTATCTGCAGGCAGTGTTCCTGATACATGTTATTTTCCCATTCAACCATAAAATCAACCCAAATGACAACTGCAATAAAGGTTGTGCCTATCAATATCCCAGCAGCCAAGTAACACCCATGATATAATATTATCACCCCATGCTCCTTCCGCTGATGTACGACATCATTACAACTGCAGCCACAGAGAGCACAGCAACATCCAGAGCTGGCCTCAGTGTTGGATGGCAGTGGAGTCCTATACCTGCCTGCCCCACAGAGAGATATTGCTGCCCTACTCGCTTAGTTGTCATTCTGCCAGGGCAGCCCAGCAGCCCACCACGCATTTAGTGAGAAAGCAGAGCACAGCTTAAAGGATAGACAGGGAAGATGAGACAGGCTCTGCTAAACCTCACAGAGCCTCCTAGACTCCCTTAGTGTGTGTGAGTGTGTGTGTGTATGTTCGTGTGTGTGTGCGTCTGTATATGTGTGTGCGTCTGTGTATGTGTGTTCGTCTTAAAGGCTCCACACGCCTGAAATCAATGGGCCATTCAGAGCACACAGCCTTCTCCCCCAGACAACAAAGCAATACTCGCAAGAGAAGTAACGGCCTCAAAGATCATTAACACCCACATTCAGCCTTATCCTTCTCTCTTCTCTTGGTGCTAACAATGTGTCCACATTCATGGGTGCTTGTTACTTACTTGCCATAATGAGCCCCAGCTCAAAAAGATGATAAGGAAGTAGGGAGGATTTGTGACGGGTCAGTATTAAAAACAGGGAAAAAAAAAGAGGAGTCAGAAAATTGGAACAGAAAAGCAGATGGATTCAGAGAATAAGGAAGTCCAAAGTCATTAAAAACATCATACTCAGCATGATCACAGTGTGTGTAGCTCTCATTAAAACTTTGCTTATTTGTCTGAATCTGTCAAGTGATGAAGAATGGATACGTAGAGAGTTTTATGGGAGGTTGTTTGGCGGGGATGCTGCAAGCTTCGTCAAACATGCATTAGTTCTTTTTCTGGGTTAGGAACAAATGAATGCATCCTCCTATGTTCATGTCTAATAAATTCTGTGTATAGCAACAGTGAGGAAGATAAAAGATGGAAGAGTGGAAAACAAGATGAACCTTGTACAGAATATTCGAAACTCAACGACACAGAAAAGGAGACGAGAGCATAGAGTGTAATACAAAAGAGCAGAGGGAAATAAAGGGTAACAGGATAAGAGAGTGCATATTATAAGAGAAACAGAGGTCAGAAGATCTGGAAGGTATGATTTCAAACTCCAGTTTGACAGAGAGTGTGAAGGTCAGGAGCTGGACACAAAGGAGATAGAGTAGCTTGAGGGAAGAGGACTAGAGAAAGCAAGAGTTACATTGGCCAGGATGAAAGATGAGAGAAAAGAGAGAGTGAAAAAGGTATCACAAGCAGAGGTTTCTGCAGCTGTAAGAGCCCAGGGGAGAGCCCTTCTGCTTCACATGGTTTCTCTCAGAGGCTGAACCCTCCAATGGGAGCAGTTAATCTACAGCTGCTGCCTGTTTCATTTGCTCTCTTTGGACCTTTTGCTCACATTGTAAATATGTGTGTATACTTCCACTACAGAGGGTTTGTAAATCTCAACATCTGTTCACATTTCAGGAGAATATAGATGGTATTTGTAGAATACATTTGCTCTCATTACGTAAAGAGAATGTGGACCATGAATTTTTTTGACTGCTTTAGGTACAGGTGCAAGTTATTTTAGAATCTCAACTTTTTCAAGGCATTATTTACATTTCAGGGAGGATGCATGCAGACATTGTGCTAATGACCTACAACAATGGTTTTCAAGCAAACTGTTACATTAAACTGATCATCTAAAAAATAAGTGGGGGAATTCCTGAACTTTTGAGAAATGCTGCAAAAAACTGTCTGAAATGATCAGTGCTTGTGTGTATTGCAATTGAGAAAGCTCAAACTGGTGAACCAGAGAGAGTACTGTTTATCTTGTCAGAACTTGATTACTGTAATTATAACAAAGTGTCACAACACTGATTCTGAAAAATTCCACCGCTCTGTTAATTTAATGTTGATAACTATATTAGAAAAGACAAATAAATCTCTGGGAAGGGAAATATTGAAATATAACTGTGAGCATATTGTGCTACACCATCACAGCTTGGATTTCTTCTCTCTGAATGTATTAGACACTTGTCCCTGGCTAACCATAAGTCTAGTTAGAATTCCCTATCTGCACTGCTCCCTCTCTTTTTTTTCTCTTGTCTATCACGCTCACATGCACTCACACAAATGAAAGCACACACACGCTGACACATGCAGACACCTCTCGTCTGCTTAATATGATCATCGCAGAGCGGAGATGGAAGGTTGAGTAACATCTGCTCTGGAGACTGAAATATCTCTGATCGTATCATAGCCTCCGTTCATTACTGCTCTATGTTGACAGACACACAAACAGGCACACACAATCACCAAGGAGGGAAAGATGTGATAAATGAACTGTTAACTTGATAAAGGGAAAGATATTTTTATAAGATTAAATATATTAAATTGTATGTCTGGAAACTAAAAGCACTAAGTGTTGTTTCCTGGTTACCATACAGTGAGAGTTCTCTGTCTGAAAACCTTTAATGGCAAGATAATACAAGACTATATATGCTGTTGAGATGACAGAGCTGCCTTATACTACATTGTGGTATTTTCTCAAAACAGCATTGGGTTTGCTCCTCATGACTTGTAAAATTTTATTGAACAGTTTTCCCCCTTGATGTTCTTCTTTATTGTAGACATCAAGGTGAAATCCTGAATAGACAGCTGAGCACTTGCAGAATGCAGAGTGATACAAAAAAAATGGCACTTATGGTGCAAACACTGCTGGGTAATGTCTTGCTAATCATGTAGGTCTGAAATCTTTCAGGCAGCAGTTACAAAGTCACTTTTATTTTACTTTTTGGACTCACAGGTCATGAAAATGATAAAAAATGTGTGTGTAACTGGAATTTTTAACATATATAATTTGCAGCAAAATGGAAGCAAATTTAAATGGATTTTTATCTTTTTTCTAAATAAACAAGACATACACGCACTGTATGTAGCGAACGCATTTGTATACATCTGATGCATTTACTACACTCGTGTTTGTGAAGGTCGGTGATAGAGCTGTTGCCATGAAGTGAATGATGGGACCCCACTTTCATTTTTTTCTGCTAATGCCAGCAAGGTAGTTTAATAAAGTTAGCACAAAGAGTAGAAAAATTCATGTTTAATGTATTTTCTTTGGTTGTAAAAATCCTTCTTTGGATTTAAGCTTCTCTTGTTTATTTCCCCTTTAAATGGTGCCTCATTTGTAAGAAACATGCATTTGTGGAATAAGCAGCAGAGCCGAATATTGTCTGCCACAACCAAACAATTTATTCTGCTGTTTCTGCTGCTTTTTTTGAGCAAATCCAGGCAAAAGTACTTGAAAACATTTCAAAGTTTTGGTGGAGATGTCTTTTGGGAAGAATACAAAGTATGTGACTTTATAATTTGCCATTCTGTTCGAATTAAGTTCTGCTGAAACCAACTATAGAGGCTGAAAATGAGGAGGTGGATTCAGTTCCTCGAGTGGACCCTTAAAGCTGTATCCACAAGTGAGTCAACCCCGATTTGGCCCCAGGTTCAAATGCCAGTCTCCACTTTAAAGCCTGCAATAGAAATGGTCTCTCTCTGTCATTTTCTTAGTTCATGACACCTGAACTGCAGCTAAATCTTTGCCATTCACCCATTTGAATTACACTGAGGCTCAAAGCAATGCAAAGGGGCACGGCCACTCTGAGTGACAGGTAAGTGCTGCTGGCTGCTTTGTCTAATAAGCTCCTCTACCAGCTGCAACCACGAATAGAATCTCATTTGCAGGGAAACACTGTGGTTAAATATCTTATTAGGCAGCTTATGAATTACCTTTAGGCTTGACTGTAAAGCTTTGATAATTTAAAATTCTTAAAGTATTTGCTACCCACTAGCTTTACTTTCTCTCTTAAAGAATAAACAGGGCAGGCTGTAGTGAAGAGCCTATGGCTCCAAAGGTGCGTGAAGGATACATACATATGTATGTTTTTCCTTTGCTCTATACAATCTCTGGTTGAAATATACAGATTCCAAACATTGCAGAATTGTGGATCCTACTGCAAGTCAGGCATGAGAATTTAATTGACTTTTAGTGGTAATGTCCTGCAGGAAAAATGGTACATGATTGAGTTTACTAACTAGACTGAATTCAATCTTAAAACCAGGAAAGTCTCATATTTAAAAAAACAAAAACAAAGGCACAGTATGTCTTGGTCATCCACTTTTTGGCACAGATATACACACACATAGACACGTTCACACACTGGGTCACCGGAGTGCTGTAGAGTTTTAGAGCTGCCGCTTGAGGTATTACTCTAAGTGATGTTGTAGACTGGCTCATTAGTCACAGGATAGAGGCCTACACCTCTGAAGAAAAGAAGTACACAACACACACACACACACACACACACACACACTCACACTCACACATACACGCACACACACACTCACACACACACACACACACACTCACACAGACAGGTGCACCTCATGCAGATTGTTCAAACAAAAGGAAACACATGGCACCTGAATGTTATTAATAGTAGGTAGACTATGGACAATATCTTTATATGTGTGTGTGTGTGTGCGTGGACATCTGTCTTCTATGCTCCATCAGTTTGTCTTTTGCTTGAACAGTTGAGCAGCATCAATATATTTTTTAATTAGAGAGCACACAGGCAAAGAGACAAAAAGAACAGGCAGAGGAGGGGTGAGGGAGAGATTGGTTGGAGTCATTGGATTTAGCCTTAGGCACATGGTACACTTTAACTTTGTGGTCAACCACTTTTGTGCCCCCCCCCCCCAAATAAATAAATATGGATCCCTCTACTTTACCAGTGCCATGTTTTACAGAAAGGTAGAAAATATCTGCATATGTTTTCTGTGAACTCTTTTGGTATTAGTATTAGTATTCTTCCAAGGCAGGGGGGGGCTCCTGTCTCCTGTCTCCTGTCTCTGGCACCACTATTTTTTAGTTGCAGGCAGCAAAGTTTGGGAACCCCTGCTGCAGGGTTACCATGACATTGGCATTTTTGAACCTGTATACAGTAGCAGTAAAAATCAAATGATTCCTGTTTTTACTCTGGGGCATCAAAAATGAGCACCTGTAAACACAGGGGTATGTAAACACAACCCTTATAAATGAAACATGGCAAGTCATGTCCACACTGAACAAATAAATTTCCAAAAAGAGAAACAAACCATGGAAAAAAAATTACTCTGATTTTTTGATTTCGCTAATTTCTGTGAACAGCTCCCTCTTGGATCATTTGTAGTTTATCCTTTATACTTGATTTACACATAAGTGGAAGGATACACATTAGCACTCTGGGACATGTTGAAAATACAATATAAAGGTGTAACTTCCCATATTTTATTGCAAAAAGAACAACCTATCTTTCTTATCTGGTTTCAAATCTACCGCTGATTGAAACTTGATATGCAAATTGTAGCACTTGCACAATGCTGGGCTCTAAGGGGTTAATCAGGCAGGCTGATTATCACTGTCTGTTGTGTAATCAAATATATTATTTACAGATCATCTTTCTGGAGATAAATAATGAAAGGATATGAAATTTGCTACATTCAACTGCCAATATAAGAAAATGTTTTGCACTAGTGTTTTTCTAATTAAAAATATAGTAATCTAAAGCCTTAGTTATGTTTGTGTCAGGTTGTTCCACCTTGCTTGGATAATCCTTGTGAGTGTTCCTGTTGAGCTCAAACCCCAGTATACATTGTAAATCCTTTGATAAAGTGATCCCTCCCAACAGTGTGCATCCAAGTGGTCATTAAAAATGCATGACACACTCTGCCACACACTTATTTATGGTAGCATGGGCAGACACGCACTTGTTATACACACCTGTGGCTAGCTAAACTGTTGCCTTTCAAAGGTCATTAGAGTTAGAGATCAGAGACAGGAGGCCAAAGAGAGAAAGAGAGGACTGGAGGAAAGTTTTTCAATTGCCTTGGGATACCTCCAGTTTTTTGACATTGAGAGTCATTTCAAACTATGAAAGATACTCAACAAGAAAGGATCTCCAAACTTCAATGAAGATTCTCTTCCTGAATGTCTGGTAGACTCTGCAGCCAAATCCCTTCAGTGTATGCATTCGTCCCACCTTGAATTTCCTTGTCATTGCTCTCCTTTAGAAGAATCGAGAAAAAAATGGAATTTTCTTTCAATCTCAGCTCAAAGGGATATTTTTGTCTCCTTATACAGTCTGCTATGCAACCTCCTTTGCTCAACCTGTCTGTCTATCCTCCATGTAACCACCACATTTAAGTATTTCCGTTTTGTTTTATATCATCCATTTGGCTTCCTAACCATACATCTTGCAAAAGACTTCAGCATCATTGTGCCTTGGGGTTACTGGTAGAACTGGATGGGCTGCAACAAAGTGTGAAGAGTGATCAATGAGACTGGATTGAAGGGCTGTGTGTGTCAGTCTAGCAGATCTGCTCACTACATCCCAGCTCCCCTAGCAAACTCCAGAAAAACAGGGGGAAGGGATGCATCCCACTTTTGCCAGTGAAACCATTTAAAGCCATTTTTATGTGTGCTACGATGCATTTAATGGCACCAGTGCATAGAAAAACACAAGAACACATTGGTGTTTACTTAGCAATAAACAGGGAAGACATTTAGCAGGAGATTTGTTTATGAACATTCATAAATACTTCCCTTCCATTGCTAATAAGACAACGAGGATGATGCCTTGTAAAGGCAGGCGGAGAAATGTGTGAATGAATAAAAGAGATTAAACCCATGATACAGATGAGTATGTATGACCCACTTTTAAGGAAAATAAATGGACAAAAAGAGAGGGGGAGAAAGAGCAAACATCCCCAGAGCCAAAGCTCTCATTATCACATTGAATCCCGCTGAAAGAATAAAATCACAGCCCTTGCTTTCTACTCCTTTGTGTGTGTGCTTCAGCCACTATTCTTAATGCACACAGAAACTCATTTCCATAGAGAAAGTCACACAAGTGAGTGAATGTGTCCCACAGGAAGCTTTTAACTACAAAAAAGGACCCGGGACAGTGTTGCCAGCAGATTAATTTAATGTTTTGAATGTGACTTTCTGCACTTTTTAAGGGTCATTTCAACCAAACCCAGAGGAACTACACTTGAGAAAATGTCAGAAAGACTGATTATTTGAGGAATATATCCACAGAGTGGTGAAACTATAATTTGGTACTATGTAATATCAGCAGTTACCATTTTGGTTACATGATTCATCTTCCATTACCATTCAGGTAACATTTCCTATTAACGCCTATCAATCAAAGTGGCCGAAAGATAGTGTATTAGCTATTACATATCCTCCTGATTTGGTTCACTAAACAAACATAATTAGTTAATAGCTTTTTAAATTTCCTCCTCTGAATGTGAAAAGAAAAAAAATGAAGCGAATGAGTTCATTTCAGGATTAAAATGTGTCTCTCATTAGATCTTTACATCAACATTTCAGCTCTGCAGCTGAAGCCCTCAGGCTCATAGTGGTGGGTTCAATCCAGGTCCCCCATCTCCAAAAGACAAACAGTAGAGAAAAAAAGGCTTGTTTTACAGTTGAAAGTTAAGTTTCTTGGCTTGGTCCATCAAACCAAGCCCAGTAGTTGATAAGTGGTCCAGCAGTAGTAAATTTGACTTGTTTCAATTAGTAGTCACCAAACAAATAAAGGCTCCTGAGTTGGTCAAGCTAACAAGAATTTGCCACAAAACTTGCATGGATAGTCACCACTTTGTTCATGATGCTTAACTCTCCAGAGGATTAAACGTATATTTCACTCTGTACTCTTTGGTTATAAAATGGAAAGCTAAGATGGAAAACTTTGTTGTAGAGCTCTGCGTGGTACAGGTCACTTCCTGGATGCTGTGCCAAAGATGGTAAAATCACAAAGCTGACAGTTTTCTGTTCTGTACAGTTGGGATGTATCTTACCTCCAAAGCAGCAGACCTCTTCAGCAGCAGCTGTTCAATTTTTCTGGCTGCTCTGGCCACCAGCTCCTCTGCGTCATTTTGCTCCACGGTGTACATATTTTGGTTTCGCAGAAAAATCTAAACAGAAAGCAGTAAATAACACTTTCACTAATGAGAAATACTACATTATGAACATTTATTTAACAGAAACTAACAGATCTGAGCTGAGATCTGATGCTATCAAAAAATCCATTTTTTAAGGGGGAAAATTGCTGATGCAAAGACAAGTTGCAAGCTGGCCTTATATGTGCTTTTATACCTCAGTAAGGCTCTTCCCTCCTGTGGCTGTGTCTGCTAGGGTGACAAGCTCCTTCTGCATCTGATCAACCCATTCTTTGATCCTACGGGACAAAGAAATGCACACAATCAATCTTGAAACCAGCACAGAAGACACATCACAGACCCTTACAATTAAACTGTCAATGAAGTTATCCAACATCCATCATCAAAGAAGACCATACAGACACATAGCGGACAAAAAGAATAAAACAAAAAACACAAGGCCTCTGAGAATCTCTTTCATAGGTCACGCAAAATGTCAACCAATCATTGCCTGAATCACGGGGAGCAGATACAATGGCGTCTAATCAAACACGTGTCATTCAGAGTCGACCAATACTATTACTTTGTGAGAGTTCAAACATGAAGTCAACCAATCAGATAAATGTCAGTCTGTGTTATAAGCATCGACGGTGATGTGAGTGGACAGGCGAAAGAGGCCAGGACCCAACATCAAAGAGCTCAGGGGACATCAGGTCTGCCCTGCTGGTGCCACACACTGGATTATACCTTCCTCTCATCCTCCTCCAATCATCTTGTCGACCCCAAATAAGCCCTCAGCATGTACTTCAATATACTGAAATAGTAAATCACTTCTTGCACCCGTAGCAGTGACACAAAGGCCTGGGAAATTTTGCACGGGATGACATGGTTGCTTGTTGGAATAATCTCATCTCATCTTAAGGCGTACCTGCTATGAGGAGCTTGTTGTAGAATAATACATGTGTGCATGTTGGTGCATTAATCCACAATATATGCTATCATGCATGCACAAACAGTAACATGCATAGTGAGACAGTTTATCAATATTGTATGAGAATGACAACAGCTTAATATGGTATACAGATATTGTTGTTGTAGTAGATACACTTACTTCACTGCGATCCTGTGCGTCCCTGTGCAAGAGAGAGACACTAACATACTCACTTACCTTAAAGTGCAGAAATAAGGAGAGGAAGATGTCTACCCAGAAAGTATTCCACAAAAGTTTACTTTTCAGCAGTCTTAGTTACTCTATGTGTGTGTGTGTGTGTTTGAGGCATCTACTCTGACAGTCAGTACAGATGAGGGAGGAGGTGAGATGCAAATAAGGAGAGAAAGGTAGAGAGGGTGAAAAAAAAAAACCTGAAAAGAAATGAAAAAGTTGCATAAGGGACACGAAATCCACAGGGCGTAGGAAAAATTCAGAAGCACTGTGCTCGTGGAGAAAGATGAGATGCTTTTCAAGACTGAGAAAAAAACCAGCGGGGATAGCACCGTGTGAAACAACTGAGGAGAAGAAAGGAGGATGTGTAAATATTAAAGAAGGGTCAGTTGATTTTCAGGTTGTAAGTTGAGGGCTTGTGGATAACAATAAGGTTTGGCGGAGGTTTAGACTCCATAGATGTCCAGCTACTGTTATGAATGCTGTAATGATTCCAAGTTCTCAATACTTTTACATTTTTTAGTTTTTCATTACTCGTTTTAGTGATACTGGGAACCTGTAAAAGTAAAGCCAAGGACATACGGTACTTAAACCCTGACAGGCTCCCTAAACAAGCTGTATAACAGCTGCACCACAAGTCATTGAAGTTGTGACGATGTGTAAAACGTAAATAAGGAAAAAAAAACAATGATTTGCAAATCCTGTTCAACTGATGGTCAATTGAATACACCAAAAAGACAGGAAATTTACTGTTCAAACTGATAACTTTTTATAGTTTTTATACAAATATTCACTCATGTTGTATTTGATGCCTGCAACATGTTCTAAATAAGTTGTAACAGTGGCTTCAAAAGACTAGGAAAGTTGAGGGATGCTTAAAGGAAAAACCCATTTGGAAAATTCTTTAGGTGAACACAGTGTAACTGGAAACTAAAACTAAAAACTATGCACTATGTCTTTAATCACTTGTTCGACAATATTTATGCCTTTTACGGGAGATCATTTCCAAAACAGCTAGTCCACAAATTTTAACTTATAAGGAACTTCCACCAGAGCCATGTTTGGTCCTTCTCTGCCTCAGCAGCAGATTTGATGTTTCAGTTTGGTCAGTGTCACTTCTTTCACTTGCATCTGCTGCAGTACCATCGTGCTACAGCTCAGCGATGGTTTCTCTCCACAGTAGATACATAACACTTCTATTTCTTTTAGATGCAGAACATTGGATAAGACAGGAAATCACACACTGAAGTAAGATGAAAACATCTGGTCGCCACCAGATGTTTCACTTAACTATAACAAGAAACCATAATAGTGAGCAGAGCCAGGCCTACTGGCCAATCGTGACAACATGGATGAGAATAAGCTCATCACTGAGGTCAAAAAAAAAAAAAAAAAAAAAAAAAAACCCTTCTAATTCCTCAATTTCAAAAGGGGGAATATGTGCTTCTCTGTGCTGTTTGAAGGGAGCTGTCACACTCAAACCATACAGTACTCAAGCACGATGCATCCCCTGCAATACTCCAACATGAACCACACTTCAACACAGTTGCCGGCACACGCATGGCTGCCACTGTCACTATGAAGCATCTTTTTACAAGACGCAGTCTCATCAGAGTCAGCAGATTAGAGAACACAAAGAGCACTGTCACAACTTAACTCTCTTTTGCTTCTGTGAAGTTGGTTTGGACCAACACAACCCTTATTACACCCGCCATTGTATAAAATGACTGTTGAGAAAAGTGTATGGTAATCATACGTCATGAATTATGCGACATGTATGTGCGCATGAAGTGAGCTGCGCCGAAGAACACCTCCTCATACCATGCTGAAGCCAGGGAAGTAGGCCATGTTTAAGCACAGTTTACTCGTGGTCACACTGGCCAAACAGGCCAGACTTCAGGGCTTAAGTGTGCTTAAGCACTGAATGCATGGCCAGTGTGACCACATCCCAAGACACAGTCAGAGGGTGTTGACAGACAAGACAGTCATGTTGTCATGTTTGGCAATTCTCGCACATACCAATACACACTCTAGAACTGATGTGTACATGATAAGCTTCTATAAGCCAAAAATGTTCACTGATGATACTGGTTATAACCAAACACTTTGCTTACTAGTTCCTGAAGCATGAAGATTGAAGGATGTCAGAAACTAACTGTAAAATGTAAACTTTTTTTTCTTTTTTTTTTTTAAATAAAACTTGACTCAAACTAGCAACTCATACTCTATTCCTTTGTTTTGACACTTCTGAAGATGCACTAAGCTTTGGCGTGATAGCCTTTTGAAGCCTCAGATTCCATTTCCTATTAGAGCCCGTCAGTCATGATAGCTTACATGTTCAAGTACATGATGGCAAATTATATCTGCTAATGAAGATAGTGATGAAAGATCCAGACTAGCGGCTGTGAGATTGTTTTCCCTACTGATTCATCCTTTTTTTTCCTTCAGTGACTAATTGGGCTTTCAGGGTCTCAGTCTTTCCTTTCAAAGTAATAATCACAATAATATCACGCTCCTTCCACAATGACTTTTTTCTATATGCTCATTCTGTTTATATAAAGTTTTCTTTTGTTGTGTTGGGTATACTGGTGCTTTTTCTACAACCCCAATTCCAATGAGGTTTGGACATAATGTAAAATGTAAATAAAAACAGAATGCAATGATTTGCAAATCCTCTTCAACCTATATTAAATTGAATACACCACAAAAACATGATGTTAAATGTTAAAACTTTTAAATCTTATTGTTTTTGTGGGAATATTTGCTCATTTTTTAAATTGATGCCTGCAGCACATTTCAAAAAATCTGGGACAGGTCAACAAAAGAGTGAGACAGTTGATGAATACTCAAAGAACAGCTGTTTGGATCATTTCACAGGTGACAGTTTAATTGGAAACAGGAGAGTGTCATGATTGGGTATAAATCCCCCAAAAGCTCAGCCATTCACAAGCCAAGATGGGGCCAAGTTCACCACTTTGTGAACAACTGCATGAAAAAAAAATAGTCCAACAGTTTAAGAACAATGTTTCTCAACATACGATTGCAAGGACTTTAGGGATTCCATCATCTTCAGTCCATAATATTATCGGAAGATTCAGAGAATCTGGAGAAATCTCTGCACATAAGTGGTCAGGCCAAAAACCAATATTAAATGCCTGTGACCTTTAACCCCTAATTGTGTGAAGGATCTTACTGTGTGGGCTCAGGAACACTTCTGAAAACCATTGTCAGTTAACAGCTCATCACTGCATCTACAAGTTCAAACTATACAATGCAAAGACAAAGACAGATATCAGGCCCAAGCTCGTTTGAAATTGACTGAGGCAAAGTGGAAAAGTGTGCTGTGGTCTGATGGGTCTGCATTTCAAATTGTTTTTGCAAATCATGGACGCGGTGACCCCCGGGCAAAGGAAGAAAAAGACCACCCAGGTTGTTACCAGCGCAAAGTTCAAAAGCCAGCATCTGTGATGGTATGGGGGTGTATAGCAACTTACACATTTGTGATGGCACCATCAATGCTGAAAGGCACATTGAGGTTTTGGAGCAACACATGCTGTCATTTAAGAAATGTCTTTTTCATGAAGGTCCAGCAAGACAATGCCAAGCCACATTTTGCACCTGTTACAACAGCGTGGCTTTGTAGTAAAAGACTGCAGGTACTTGACTGCCCTGCCTGCAGTCCAGACCTGTCGCCCATTGAAAATGTGTGGCACATAATGAAGCGCAAAATACAACAACAGAGACTCTGAGACTGTTGAACAATTGAAGTTGTCCATCAACAAGAATGTGAAAGGATTCCAGCTCCAAGGCCACAACAACCAGTGTCCTCAGTTCATAAATGCTTATTGAGTGTTGTTTGATAGAAAGGTGATGCAACACAGAGGGAAACATGAACCTGTACCAGCTTTTTTGAAATGTGTTGCAGGCATCAATTTCAAAATGTGCAAATATTTGCGCAAAAGTAATATCAATATATTTATTTTTTTAAACATTAAATATCTTGTCTTTGTGATGTATTCAATTGAAGGTAAGTTGAAGAGGATTTGAAAATTGTTGTATTCCGTTCTTGTTTACATTTTACACAACCTCACTGGAATTGGGGTTTCATAACATTAACTGAAGTATCTCTTATCGTGCCACCTGATTGGTATCTGCTCTTCCCCTTGTCCCATCTAAGAGTCTCTCCTCTTGATCACCTCCTTTGCCACATTTTGACCCCCAAATAAATTGAATGTATGGTGTTTTAGTGGACCTTGGAACCCTAAGCTCTCTAAGCCTGATGCATTGACAAGTCAATTCTGAGTTAGAGTTTATGTGTGTGTGCCTGAGTGTGTTTATGTGCAGTCTTTGTATGTGTGTGCGTGCGTGTGAGCGTGTGTGTGTGTGGGTGTGTGTTTGTGCTTCCAGGGACTTGGCATTCAGAGAAGCAGAGGGACATCTCTCCAGAGTTTAACTTCAGTAAAGTCTACTGCTTCCAGTGTAAATCTCTGTAACAAAAACTCACAGGTGCTGACAAATGGATGTCATAACCCCAGGCTGTCGTGCAGTATGTGGGCATGTGTTTACTCTGTATGTATAGATGGCATTGAGTTTATTCTTCTCTGTGAACAAATTTAGAATATTTCTTTCCAAAGACTTTCTAAAAGTCTTATATTTACAGAGCAGCTTTACTCTTACAATGCTGAATCCCCGGGCAGCGTAAATTCTGAGATTGTGTTCAAATACCAAACAGTGCAAAGTGTAGAAAAAGCAGACTCGGCTATAAAAAGCTCTCTTGGCTCATTATAAATAGTAAAAGACTATTAAACAGAAAGTTATTCCCAAAGCTCCCCAAAGGAGTTTGCCTGTTGCTCCATATGATAAATCCTCTTGTTAAATTGGCCTTTTACACTTGGTTCATATTGTCCACAGGCAGAGTAAATCTCTGCACAATAATTCCTCAACCTTAAATCATGCTTTTAAAAAATCCCATGGGTCCCTAGCTAATTTAACATTGATGGTTATAAGTGCCATAAGGTGAGGCCTGCACTTAGTCCACCATGGCTGATTCCCAGGAAGTAGGATTGCCTCCTGCAATTAAGTCTCCAGTATCTCTCGTGATTCCTTCTTTATGAATACAAATTAGGGGAAGAACAGTGATGCTAGTTATCCTATCATCATTACATTGTTAGCACAAGCGTAATGTATGAAATTCACAGATGTCTTAACTCTATTAAGTCATGGTTGTTAAGCTGAGGTAGCAAAATATTTCTGCTCTGGTTGCTGGGCTTTGATTACTGCAGCCTCTGGTACCACGCTGGATAATTAAACACACACACACACACATGCACATACAATGGCAACTGGGTCAGACACTGCCCTACATTGTTTTTCAGACACAGGAAGAGCAAACGAGAGCGAAGCAGAAAGAGAGGTGGGGAGACAATAGAACAAAAAAAGAGTGGAGGCAGATGTTGTGGCACCATCACTCCAGCACTGGGGAGAGTAATGAGCTGGCCTGTACTGTGTGTGTGTGTGTGTGTGTGTGTGTGTGTGTGTGTGTGTGCGTGTCTCAGTCAGGGGCTGTGTTAAACTACAGTCTAATTACACATCATCATTACAGAGGCATAGACGTGGGGCAGTAGCGTCCAGAGAGCTAGAGCAGACGGATTTTAAACACCGACAGTAATGCAGCAAAACAACCCACGATGCTCTGCTGCACGCTCTGTAGCCTACACGATCACCCAAGTGGCCAATTCAATCCTTCTCCAGCCTGGCCAGCATACTACAAAATAAAAGTAATAATTCTGGATTGTGCTCTGACTAGCCCTGTGTTAGAATTTCAGTTTTATATGATGAAAATCCCACATGATATTGTGTTTTTCCCTCCTTTCTTGTTTTTATTCACTTTGAAACTCTGCTTCACAAACTGAGGTGGAGCAGAATGTTTCATCTCCTGAGTATTTACAAGAACGAGCAAGCTATTAAGGGTCATAAAGAGGCACAAGCTCAGCTGGACTCAGTCTACAAAAGTACTTTTATATCATCAGTATATTTCTTTCTCTGTCCTTTTCACTTGATCAGTAAAATGTAGGAGGATGTACTTGATGAAAGACAACTTGTATACAGTTCATTTTAATTTCCACTATCTCACCCCAACTAATTACTCTATTGCAGCCCATTATCCTGTATAAACTTAACAATTCACTGTATAGACATATCACATCAATGTAGACCTTTGGAATCCCAAGAGCAGTGTCTCATTCAATTTGACATGAAAGGTCATTAACTTAAAAGAGGGAAAATGAATATGTTCTGATTAATTTATAATTACTGTACGTTTTGGACCCAACATTATGCTCACATATGTTTTCTGTTGAACAATGGGTCTCTACGATACAGGCTGTAGATTTTCCCCCGCTGAGGATTCAATAGAAGAGCCCTCTACATCTGCCTCAACTCTTAATAGAAATGTTATTCATCAGGCTTAGAGAGAAGAAGAAGAGGGGGGCATAGGAATACAAAAATAGTAATACATAATGGACGCTGTCTCAATAGCAAACCAAAAGGACTCTCGACTCCCAGCAAGATGTGCAATTAGAATAAAATCTGTAACCTTTGAGTCTTTCAGCACTGAGATCTCAAAGGATTACTTTAGGTCATGCAGCAATGTGTGACAGAGCAATGTGCATTTTAAGATGGGGGGCAGGCAAATATGGAACTGTGAATTAGTTATCCATGTAACATTAGCCATAAATGCACCTCATGAATTGACTTCGATCTTATTCACATACTTGCTTGTTCATTCACGGACTGCAAATTCATTCTCAGCAGCAAGCAGACAAAGGAAGGTTGTGTTAATTTTCCGTACACCTCTTTGGTTTCACTGTCAGGCAGCATAAGTTTGTGTGTGCTTGCAGCCACAAGCTGTAGGCTAAGTATATAGCAGCAAAAATGATTTCAATATATCATTTACTTAGCTAGCGGTCCAATCTCCAGCTCTTTCTCTTGAATTAGCAACTTGAAACTTTGCAAATCTGATTCAATATTGGCAAGAGACTGTCTTGTAAGTTGATTTACTTAGTGCTGCCTGCAAACTGAAAGGCATGGATTCAGCCATTAAAGGCTTGGCAAGACAGAGGAAATATTTGACTTTTAAGTCTGGTTTGATGAGCAAATATCTTATTCCCACAAATGTATTTTTATCAAAAGAATAAGTGGTGCCACGATGTGATTGCATTCAGAAACACTTCATTAAGATGTGTCCCAAAAAATGAGGTGCTGCCTAGGGTGACTGTGATCTACAAGCCCAAAAAGAGTACCCCCAACTCAAAGATACTTAAAGACAACAAGATAGCTCAAGGTAACGTAACCCATACATTAATTCAAAACAAGCCTTTTCTGTTTGAAGTGAAAATGTTCTCTAATGTAAACATAAATAATGTATAAAAGCCAATTTGGGCTGGTGAAAAATTAAAAAATTAAGGGGCATAGGTACCCTAGCAGATAAAGTCATGCACCATGAGATTCACCCTCAAGTGGATGGCCCAGGTTCAAGTCTGGCCTGTTTCCTAAGTGTCACTTCCCACTCTCTCCCCTTTTCTTGCTTTATCCATCCCATTGTCCTCCTCTGTCATATGTTATGAAAAGCCCTAAATGAATAAACTGGCTTTGTGAATTTTTTTTTTTTTTTTTGATTAAAAAGGCAAAATGATGAGATAAAAAGCTATACATTTGTTCTTTAAATTTTGAATTTTTCCCTCATAAATTTCACTTAATAATCTTAGAAGGCTGACTTCATTATTGCCACTATTAATTTCAGATTTTCGACTTTGTAACTCAAAATTTTGACTTTTTTTCTTATAACTTTGACTTTATCCTAAAATTTTGACCTTTTTTATATAATTGTGATTCCATAATTTCGAAATTTTGACTTCATATCTATAATTTATGACCATTTTAAACCTTTAACTTCTTATCTGATTGTTTGACTACTTATCTCACAATGTTGACTTTTTATTTTATAATTTTGACTTAGAGGTTTGGGCATCAGAGTAATGCCAGTAGCATCGTGAAGCGAATTCTTAAAGATATCAATAGCCTGTAGAACAAGCTGAGAAAAACTTGGATATTTGGGGGAATTTTTATGAAATCCCCCGGACATTATTTACGCCCAAAAAGGAGGACAGAGGACGTTTGGTCACCCTATTCTATGTCTCTGTCTGTCTATGTTTACCTGTCAATAAACTCCAGACTCATAAAGGTGATAGACAAGATTTGACTTGAGTTTACATTGGCTCCATAAACTTGCAGAAGCCGATAAAGACACGTCAACTCTTCGGCAACTTCACAGAGCTGTCACGGTACTCTGTATCCACATCCACCGGGGACATGATGCCCATTCCGGTCACATTCATTAGTCACCGCCCGTCGGCGAGCGTCTGGAGGAAACACCGTCCACCCCCAAACAAACGTGTCTTCATCAGGGAGACCACCGGTGCATGAATGGAAACGACCTGCCCAGCCTCTTTCCCACCCCCACGCGCACAGTGCAGACTACACACACCTTAAGTGGCTCCTAAATGGGATACTTGTCTCTAAATCAGGTACGGTCACATCACAATATTCGTCCACGGCTCGAAATTGGATTACAGAGGCTATACTTACATGAGCTGTGTCGGAAACTGCGATGCCAGAGACCTGTCCTGCCAAAATAGGAGCAGAAACACCCAGGTTCGTACCCCGCAGGTATCCATTGTTAAAAAAAGAGGGGGGAATTTCCCCGCCGCGCGACAACAGCCAACGTGCCCCTCTCCCCTCCGCCTCTCCGCCGGTGAGTGGGAGCGGTGAACAGGAACACCACCGCGAGTGGAAGTCTGTCTGTCCCTCCTTCTCAGATTAACCAACCCTGACGCCTCTAATCTGATCAGCCGACCATCCAGCGCTCTAACAGGTACTGAAGCTGGAGATCTCTCTCTTTCTCTCTCCCTCTCTCTCTCTCAATCTCTCTCTCTCCCGTGCTCCCCCTCTCTCCTTCTTGCACCCTGCTTACGAGCCTCTTAAAAGCATATGTTTAAATCATGCAACATTAATATGCCTTACGCATTTTGACTCTCTTAGGCATTGTAGAAAATTTGTCGATGATCTCGGCAGTATTTTAAAACGTCCAAATAATAATAGAGATGACCAAATCAACCTATTTTTCTTTATTTGTTTTTTCTTTTCTTTTTTTTAATTTTGTCTAAAGATCTCCCTGCAATTTCCACACCCTCAAGCCGTACAACACTATGTATTAGCAGCAACAAATTGTTATACTAACCTCCCAATAAGGAAACACCTGCTACAAGGACAGTCTCACTACAGGTTAGGTACCACACATACACAAACAAAAACACACACAAACTAGGAGGTGCACACTGAATACAAAAGCAAAATGCCCTACAACCTTTCAATTCCAGATACCAGCAGGCATGGGAGAATTTACCAGATTTGATAGCACCGTATTTTCCAGTACTTGCCATCAGTCATACTGGTATGGCGTGAATGACGGGAAGCTGTACCACTTGGGAATCAGGGCTAGTGTGACACATGTATTGATTTCATGATTCCACACATATATAGTGTAAAATCTTCAGGGCAAAGTACAGTTAAAGCCCCTATAAATCTCTATGCCATCAATAATGCTTGTTTTATAAGGTTTCAGCTATGTGGTGTGCATTCTAACATAAACATATAAATACAAGAATATATAAAATACCAGCACTGCAGATGCTACAGACACTTTCCGTTATCACTTTAATTTAAAACACCATCAACACCTCAGATTGGTTCGATGAATAACAAAGCAATCCCATAAACTTGCATTGCGTGTGTGTTTGTGTGACGGTGTGTGTGTGATTCAGGCCTGGAGGGGAGGGGAGGGCAGGGCAGCGCAAGCAGGATGCTTGGGGATTTGGTTATCAATCGTTGCCTGGCAACCACACACCATCTCTTGTGTCCTCTAAACCCCTCCTCCCCCCTCTCTATCTATCTTTGTTTCTCCCATCCCCAACTCTCCCTCTGCTCTCACTGTGCTGCACTGTTGCTCTTCCCCCCCTCTTAGTTTCTTCACTGTTTATCCCCCCTCACACTCTGTCACATCCCCCTCTCCACATCTTCTCTCTGTTTCCACACCTTTCTCACACTCATCTCCCCCAGCCTGAGTAACAGATACACCTGGTGGTGGATTGGAAAAAAGCATGGGAATGGTGAGAACTAAACTGGTAGCAAGGAGTGACTTATAATATCTAAAAGGATACTTCTCTGCAGATATCCCCTTTCTTTGCTTTTTTTTATTAATTGGGAACATATCATACCGTATCTTGTTTGGAAAAAGGTGTCAGACTAATACCTTGGCTGCATCTCCTTCAAATAGATGGAATGAAAAGAGTAGAAGGGGAATAAAAGTCATTTGTCACACAGACCCAGACTAAAAGTTTGTTCTCTACTACTACACCCACCAAAAAGTCAGCACAAATGCCTAACATGTGAAATACAGAATCGCCTTTCAAGATCTGGTGACCCTCGCTTCAAGAAAGAGAAGACATGGAGATCTATGGCAATGCTGATGTTAAAGCACCACTACTTAAACATCAGACACTCTGATGTTTCTAGACAGAGAATCCAGTTGATTTGATACAAAATACTGCCATCTGGTGGCATTATAATATAATTGAGCAAAATAAATAGTTGCGAAAAATGCTGCTGTTAAAGTATGCTGACCCCAATATATGGGATACCATATTTTAAACTCATTGGTGTTGCAGCCCATTTGCATTAATTATTTTTTTATTCCACAGAAGCCATCCTTTTAGAATTTTCTCAAAACCTCTTTTTTGGCTTTTGGATTTTCTTTGGTTGAGTTATCACAGCAACAAAATAGAGGAATTCTTTGGCAACCAGACCCTATAGGTTTTAATTTTTTGAATAAATGACAATTTAAACACCTACTGCCCATAGCGCAGACGTGCACATGACATGTAAGACAACCTCATAAACATGTGGAGTTTTGTCAGAATCTCCCCATGAAAAAGCCCACATGATGCCGCAATACCATCAATTTCTTTTAGAGCCAGGAAAGTCCTCTGTGCACCAGTCAGTCAGCTCAGTGTAGGGTGCTTGTTTGGCAGAACTGTTCAGCACCAAGTTGTTATGACAACCTAGAGTTGAATACAGTTAAAACTGTAGAGAAGAGAGTGGCCTTCAGGAGAAGCCCCCTGACACCTCCAACCCACCAAAATATTCAGCAGTTCTGTGTGTGCTGTGGAAACCTTCAAGTATGTAGTATCCACTGTTTCTCAGGAACTAAAGTGGGCACCCAGCAAATATAGTTTCTTGTGCAAATAAGGGAGTCAATACTGCCTCAAGAGTTAGTTATACACATCTACAGTACAGTCATTCCGTCTGACTCCTATTATGCAGGATTTTTTTGGTTTGAATGAGTCACAGGACAAAAACAGACTTCAATGGACATTTAAGACTGCAGTGAAACAAAGTTGGTACCAGACAGATCTTTGCTAAATCCTATTCCTGAAGACTGAAGAATATAAACATTAAATGCTGGGTGTCCATAAAGTATATCTACAATAAAAACTAAATAAATTAAAAAAAAATATATATATATACATATATATACACATAGCAATTGACAACATATTTTAATCAGATTGTTCTCTGTACGCAGTAATTATCAAAGTTGTTTTTTTTTTGTATTTTTTTTAAATCCCTTTGCAGTTGTGCATTTCAGGTATCCTGTTGATAAAAGAGGTTCTTTTAAATGAACACCTAAGAAATGACTCCTCCTCAAGAAAAGGGGCTCAATGTGTCTCAGGGTTTATTGAAACAAAGTCGGCTACCCAGACTCAGTGAAACGACAGAACTAAGTATGGTAGGGATCCATCGTTACATCTAATTCAAACGTAGTCCAATAAAAATGATGGAGACAGGAACAGTGTTGGATAAAGACTGGAGTGAACCACCAAGAAAATCTGAGGGGACCATCAGATGTGTGGGACAAGTCTTTCAGCTTGTCTCTAAATTGAAATTGGTTCTTCTATAAAAAAAAAAATAGTTTAAAAACTTAAACTTCTCCTTCTCATTTTGCAACCATTTACACTTTTTTTCTGTTTATCTGCTTTTGTAATACATTCCCTTAAATTGTAAAGAGACTTTGTGTACACCCTGTATAATGGATGGAATAAATGGATATTTTTGTATAAGAGTAAGGGTAAAGCATCAATTTAAGCTCATTAAGGTCCGATTTTACTTCTGCCTCAACTCTGCGCTGTAGGGGCTTACACTTCCTTGGGCGCTGCATCCCCCTTTATCAGAGTTTCAGCTAAGCTCTGTAATGTTTAAGCAAAGCTTATACTTTCAATAAATGCTATATTGCCTGTTCTGCACAAGTTTTTACAGCCATTTTGAGCACAGTTTGTTAAATTGTACATGTACTTTTACATATTGACATTTATCATGCAGCAAGTAGAACATAGAAGAATGGAGAGAGGACAGGGGGAGATGGTAAGCCCAGCCAACATATGGCAATTTGGGAAATGTTACAGTAAAAAAAAAAACAGGATCCTGGATTGGCAGGCTGGCTATGCAGACCTACAGTGTTGATCTAACACTTGTGTGTTGTCTTCTTTGTTTTGGCACTCCTTACATGTGCCCCCACATATCTCTTTAGTTCAGAACCTCAAGCAAGCAACTGTTCAGATCGTGGCCATGTGAGTTGCAGTGTCATTGTGCCATTCAACTTTAATACTTAAGATGCTTTATGAGAAGACTATGGTATATTGGTCGGTTGAACTCCGCGAAAAGCCACCCACGTTTAGCAGGTTGGCAGCTGATAATGTCATGCCTTTAAATACATTCATGAAAATATTGCACTGTTCTGTTCTGAGAACAAATCCAAGATCCACACTGCAGGTGTAATATAGCTCTTCTTGATATTTATTCTTTAGATTTAGGGGAAACAGCTGATTTTTACAGCACAATTTGCATAATATCTCAACACATCCTGTGTACAACCACAAAACCATAACATTAGATTCTTTGTTTTTACACTAAGTGAAAAACAAGACAATTGTATAAGCATATCTCTTTACAGTCAGCATACAGATAAATCTTTACATATTCTGTCTCTTTTAAACATAATCTGTAGGCAAAATATACAGACAAACCATCAACAGAACATGCAACATCCAAAACAGAAAGTCTCAGACAACTATTGTAGTTGAATAGATTATTATTATTATTTTTATCCCTTTGTGTTGTTTCGGCTGTTTTATGGGACGTGGTTGAACAGATAGTCATAAGCTGACAGCACATCATAACACGGTCAACTCCCCTTATACAACTATAGACACGCATTGCTGTACAAGTTTAAGTCTGATTGTGATTTTTTTTTAATTTTTTTATCTGACACTCACATGCTCAAACTTCAGACAATATAAACATTCAATCTTTGTAGAAAATAAACACTTTATGTACACATGTCAAAGAACTCGAGTCACATTCACACTCCTCTGAACGACAACAAATGGATGGTTTCACAATAACAGGCAACAGTTGATTCAAACAAACAGTATTTAGCGCGAGGGAAGTCTATTAAAACACGAGGGGTCAAACAGTCATGACCGAGCATTAATGGATTATGTTTGATTTACTGTACTTTGTACACTGACTGTTATTTGACTATGAGGGTGACTTCTGCTCAGATCGTGCATTGTATTTAGGAACCCCAATATGTCTGCATGTTTTCTTTTGCCACATTTTTACAAAATGCACACCACAACTTTTCTGCCACCAAATACACCATGAACAGTTTCTTGTCCGTGCAGAAACATAAAACACAATGTCTTGCATTAAGTGAAGGTTAAAATGAGATGAGAAACTAAACAATTTCATAATAAAGTGCACAAGCTTGATGTTAACATAAACACAGGTCAACATCAATTTATATTAAAATTTGTAAAAAAATTAATCTATTTAATATTTTCTTTAATGGTGTACAAACTAAAGTTCGATTCACTATTAGACATTTTTAAAACATATGTGTACAGATCTAACATTTATCCTCAAAACAAATGCATTCACACACATCTATGTTGCATAGAATTAAGAACCAATGGTCTAGAATAAAAAAAATAAAAGGTTGGCACTGTAAAATAACCACCAAAAATCACCCATGTTTCCTTCCTTTTGATGTTCTCCTTTTATTATCGTTTGCTTAGATTAAATTGACATCTTGATCCAAGTCGATCTCTTTAAAAAATTGCATCAGCCCAGTGATATTCCTAAATACACTGACATTAGTTCTTAGAGTCACATGATGGTGTTTTCTTTTTTCATATATAGAAATGACAGCTGGACATATACAGGGGTCACCCACTCCTCAGTGGTACTGAGACTTGGCCCTTTGTCTTCTTCAGACTTGAGAATGACTGAGCCCTGGCGGGCTCGAGTGAGCGTTCACGGGCAGTGTGAGAGGCTGGTTCACTGTGTTGAAACGGGAGTCACTGACAAAAACAGCACAGTGAGTTTCACAGCACAGTCGGACAAACAGAGGGAACCTTGACATTTGACTGGAAACAACAATTTTTTCTCTTCTCTTTGAAATAAAACTGGGTAAAACTCCGGTCATGGTGACAACTACACAGGAAGCTGAGCTGCCATACTGAGATGATGACAGCTGCAGATCTACGAATGGTTTGACACAATTTGTGTGCGTGATCTGCCCATTCTAACAATGTAATCACATTATGGGCTACAGAGGGAGAACACATAACTCTACTCTGAGGATCTATGACAGCCTTTAAGTAAAATGTACATATGACACAGGTGTGATTAACTCTGGTTGTCCTCTTGTGTTGACTTGTAACATTCAAAACAGCATGTATTCTGCACTCTTAGAGACAAAAGGCTTTTCAGTTCAGTGTATTCTAACCTGCACAATACAACAGGACGGATAGTGAGATGTCACCAGCTGTTGTTCTTGAATTGTTTTAATCTGTTGAATATCTAGCGGTGCATCAGTGTGATCAGAGGACCAAGGAGCTATTTGCCTCGTAGGTCCACATTCACAGGACAGCTATTGAGACTGCCAACTCTATCAACTCAAGTAGCCTACTGGATTGTCAGTGCGCCACCCACAGCCTCAGGATAGGATAGAGATCGTATGTCTATATTTTACTATATATACTCTAATGACAAGAGGACAACTCTTAATCTGTATTTAGATATGTTCTGCATCTGATATCTGTATACTATATAAACCTCATTCTGTACAATGTGATTCTCTGATATGCTCTTTAATCTGCATGTGAAGTATGTACAATCTGAAGACCTGTACATTTTTCTTCAATTCTGACTTCTACATATAGATTTTCTTTTTACATTAACATAAATACTTTCATACATTAACACTTTGCATTCCATCATGTTTAAATATTTCAACCACTGACGTGTACACACCACAACCATCATTCCGTATTACGACAACTCTCATGAGAGAAACACAATGTTTACTCAGTTACTAATTCTTTGATCAAGTCATATAAACCTCTTTCCCTTCTTTTCCTTGTTAAGATATGTTAGATTCATTGCACAGCACCAAAAAAACAAAACCTCATGTAGATCGTGGCATCAAACTTGGGTGAAAAAGAGATTGCTGCTCTCAAATCCATGTTGCCGCTGAGTCAGCAAGCAGGAACTTGACATGTAGGGAGGCGGATGTGTGCTGGCAGTGTTGGTCTACAGTTGTTATGGTATTAGCACATAATTCCCTCTTTCTTATAACTCATAAGTGAGAAAGTAAAGGAGGAATGGAGGGATTTAATGGAGGATTTTATTCCTCTTCTTGTCTTTTTATTTTCACAAAGGGACTGTGAGGACTATCCGTTTGAAGTGGATTGAAGCAACACCATCGGCTAGAGGACTTATGCAGACTTAGCTTGTGTTTAGTCTTGAACTCATGCTTTAGCCTCTAGCCTGTGCACTATCACTCTCCTCTTGAGCTTTCTCCTGCCCTTCTGTCCCTTTTCTGTCGGACAGTTAAGCTCACGTGTACTGTGTTAATATTAAATACATCACAGAAATAATTTTCCACAGAGAAAAATACAGATCTCCCTTTTCACTGCTTCACTTCATCAGCTGTTGTGTTGTCATAGAGACTTCAACTTGAAGTAAATCGCCCCGGTCCAGTCAAACCCTATTGGGAAGCTGAGAAATGGCATTTAGGAATAAACTTTTTTGGTGCTGATAACCTCATTTTTTAGTCATGGATTATGATAAGGCATATATGAAGGAGTGAGACTTCTTTGAGATCGCTTGGAAAGTCCTCACAGTTCCTTAAATTCATCTTTTTTTTCATCAAATCCAGCGTCTTGTGCATTCTTAAGCAATATGACTTCACCTTTCATGGATGAACTGCGTCTCCATCTTGCTGATGTGGTGCTCAGGGGTTGGTCTGAGATGTGCTGACAAATAACTTGTGCCAGCTAACTACTCTTTTCCTCATGTCCACCTTGTCCAGCCAGATGTAGGCTTCCCCTATCAGGGTCTTCTTCACAAACTTGCCTCCATTTGATACCAGGAAAAGCTGGAAGCACATTAAAAGGAGAAACAGGTCTCTCTTAGCCGCTTGCTATTTACCCATCCTTTTTCAAAACAAAAAACAAGAAATTAAATGAAGAACAGAAACAAAATCAAAATAGTCTTTCCTACAAGTGTAATCTAAAAACTATCCTGCAACATTTTCAAAAGACAAAATCTCAAAATCAATGAAAAATAATTAACCTACCTATATGCATAACACATTTCAATGCTGTACTGATAAAATTTAAAATAAGCTATATTTTGTAAATCTCCTACAAACACAACTTATTACTTTAATATAGTCATACCCTGTGACCTTTAAGTGCTTGCTGCAACGTTGGTTTCTTTTCGACTAGCAGCAGAAATATGTTGAACACCATGTTCTGACACTTTCAGATTCACTGCTGTCAGTCTGCCACTGTCTCATTTACCTGTATGGAATGTCCTGTTGGGTTGAGCGGGAATCTGAAAGTCTCGTTGAAAGAAGGCTCTCTGTCATGTCGACAAACTCTGGTCTTCTTCTTGATGATTCTCTTCTGAGTGGCAATGTTCACCACATACAGCTTCACATACAGGTCTGAGGAGATATAAGAAAACAATGTACGTGGATTAGTAAACCTGTAAATAACTCAAGTTTCACCAAATATGCAAGCAGAACAATGTAGAAGTGCAGAAGTAAACTAAACTGAAATGAGTTTTTTGCTCTATGTGTTTTCATCACAGAAAGAAAGGAGAAATGAAGAAGGAAAGAGATAAGACAAAACAAAAAAGGGGGAGAAGATGGATCAAAAGAAATTAAAAAATATGATTTGACCGGGACCAAGAAAAACACAATTTGAAAGGAAAGAAGGAAGACTGAATGACAGAAAGAAGACAAAAAATTGTGTGAAAGTTGACTAGTTTTTGCACACCAGTCACCCTGTACCCTGTTGATTTTGGGATCACTGTGAAGGAGCAGCAACACTTAGATATTTTTACGATTGGACTCAGGCTGATTCTGACGCAATTTTAGAGTCAGATCATGATCTAATAAATGGCGCAAGAACAATTATGTTAATTCAGCCAAAAAATACGATCAAGGCTCAAGTTGAAGACCCATATAACCAACTGTAACTATAACCTGTGTTTACTGTAACTACAAAGTTAAAATGGCATCACAGGATCTTCTGTTTCTTACATGCATCAAGCATTTTGAGAAGCTAATGCTAAAACTACACCTATGCAAATAACATATGGTTGGTATTCTGATGAATCAAAGCTTGCTTGCTGTGTTGGTACTTCTTCATCTCATTTAAAAAAGAACACATCTACCTGCTTTCTTTCTGTAGAATGAAGTGATCACTTTTGCACAAGGCATAACACACATTTTAGTTAAAGGGTGTTTCGCATCAAAAGAAAAAAAAGACTCATAACCATGCACACATTCAAAGTACTTCCAGACCTGGTAGGTGATCAGGACTCTTGAATTTGTAAGTGATGTTTCTGCACTGAAGTATCTCCAAAACCAGTTGGTCTCCTTCTGTCTTCACCTCCTTCTTCAAAGCGACCTTGATCTCCCCCATAACTTGAGTTTTGCCACCTAAAAACGCGAAAAGAGCAAGATATAGTTTATAAAAAGGCTGGAAATCTCTCTGTTTCATTATTTGGCTCACCTTCACCGCACCCTTAGTGAAGTATTTTAAATCAGTCATCAGGCGCCTTGAAAATGACCCACTGACCCCCATGTGTGTAACAGCTGCCAATGTAAAGCCTGAGATGACCTGAGGCTTATTGTTCCAAATTGAAACAGGAGATGAATTGGAGGCATCATGACACCTGAGCAACTTGAAACGTAGCTACAGTTATGACACAGGTGTGATAATGTGATACCCACTCTACTTCAGCTACACCAGAAATGTACCTTAACAGACTAGGTCGGGCTGTTGAGGAAATAGTTAACAATAAACATCAAACAGCATTTTTTTATGCACAACTGAGCAGAGCTGTACCTAAAACCACAACAGAGAGGAGAATAAAAAAGCAAGTGTAGTTCTTTAAAATAGCCAGCAGATGGAGACACAGGGCTAAGTAAAAGCAAACATAAGCAATCGTGTTTTTACTCACATTCCTTGGGGATGTATTTACTGAAAACAAAGGACTTCTCTAGAACTTGCCTTCAATATCTGTCAACTCCAGCTGGTTTTTGTCGGTGCCGTTAGGAATAGTCTTCCCACTGAGAGAAAACACACACACACACAAACACACAAGTACAATAACAATGCAGTGTTTTGGAACCCTGAGCTCTCATATGCTTCAGTAAAGCATTGAATAGCCTTACATGCGTGGAACTTGAAAAATGGCACTGTCCACTCCAGTCCCGTCCTCATCTTCTCCATCAAGGCCACCGTAGGCGTCACCTACAAGACTTGGGGCAGACAGTACCACCGACCCTGAGACATCTGCTAGTCTGTGTCCTGGTCCTAAGGGGGAAAACAGTGACGTAATAGTGAGGAAACGTCTGTCTATCTTTCTGTCCATCCATCTATCTTTCTATATTTGAACACTGTGACAAACACAAAGTGACTGACTCAGCTCTTCACCACGTGTGCATGCATGCCCAGATTTGCAGAAACACTTTACACCCCCAGAACATCGGTCACAGACAGAGAGGGTGTCTGTCACGTCTTTGACTAAGTATCACGTCTCACCATATCAGGGGAAACACTGATCAATGGATTTGACAGCTTGTCCTTGCATTAAGCGCCGCAGTCTTCAATCTCTGTTAACTCATTAAGTTCACATTTTATCTCTTCACTTGAAAATTAAATGAAGGTCACTTAGTTTAATTCATACGGGGATTTAGATTGAGACAGTAAAGATGTTCTCTCAAAGTTCTTTTTTTATTCTGGCCCCCATGGTGCTCGTGACTTATATTCGGAGCCTACATTATGAAAAAGAATGATTAGTTCAGGGAGTAAGTGAAGTGTTGCTGTCTAGACTAAAGGTGGAGGCAATCCCTGCCTGTATGATCACAGTGTCCACTGTTTTACATTAAAAGAATGAAAACATTATATTATGTTTAAATGTAATCCATGACTTAAAAGAAATAGCTTTGAATTCTGTTTCTGTAGCCATGAAAACATGAATATATCAGTCACAAGTAACAGAGACAACATGCACAATCACATCAAGAGGCAAACATACATTTTTTTTTAACAAAAAAATAAACTATTTTTTATTCTTCAACAGTTAATAGTTACATTGTGGTTTCTTTTTTATTTTAAAGTGATGTTCTTTTATTTTATAAGAGTTTAAAGAGGAGATTTAAAAATGTTTATCAGTCCATTTCACCTATGTTGCCTCACCTTCCCTTGACACTTGTTCCTCTCATGGTTAGCTGTCGGCTTTACTCTCATTGGCCGATGAATGCAGAGTGAGCCTCCTGTTGACTTTGACACCTTTTGATGTCTGTGTTTCTTGGTTTGAGTTATTCAGTCTCACAACAATTATGTCCTTTTTTTAAGGCTGTGGGTTTTGGAGAGGATTGGATAGGGAGGGAGCCTGTGTGCCATACTGTCTGGGTTAGATTGTATGTGTGTGTGTTTAACTTATGTAAGGGTTAATTAATATGGCACACACATGCACAGAGAGAGTGAGAAAACGCCATCAAGGGCAAGGGAACAGTAGCCAGGGAAGCTGAAATTGCATGCTGCTAGCTGTGACTCACTTATCAAAGGTGGGGTATCTGCATACTTCTTAATTTTGAGGAAATTATGCATAAACATACGTTAATATTTGACATTATGTTATTACGGTAAAAGACACCAGAGGGATTGCCATCCCAGTTTGGTTTCTATACTGGGGTTGATGTCTCCACACTGGGGTTCTGTAGAAACCATAGACTTGGGATTGGCACATGCACAACTCATGTAGAGTCACACAGGTCTGGCTGGTGCTTTGGAATCAAAATAAAATAAAATTGAATGTATGTGTTCATTTTAAGTTTTTTATTTATTTATTTATTTTTTTAAATGGGTTTACCTGCTGTGATAATAAATCTCTGTAATGAAAAAAGCATGTCTAATGTGTGATATAAGGTAGATATCAATTAATTTAAACCATTGGAGGGTATTTTTATAATAAGAATATTTTTTATAGAAATTGTAGTTATTATCAGAATTTAGTGCACTCTGTATGTCTAATGTAAAATGTTTACTTTCTGATATTAGAACTAAATAATAAAAAAAGATTTTCAGTTTTATTCCAAGATTCCATTTATCTGACTTCGATTCTTTTTAGTTCTTTATTAGTAAGCTTTATCTTTCTTATCTGTTCAAAATACTTAAAGAAAATTGATCAAAATAGATCAATAAACAACATATGGAGAGCAGAAAGGCAAAGGTAGAGTGGGGGACAAACAATGTGGTTCAAGTTTCTCTCAAACAGTTGAGAGAAAGCTTGCATGCGCAGGAAAAAGGAGGCCTGTCACAGGGGGGGGTGTATCACAGGTAAGGGCGGGATTTACTTGGTTGCAGGCGGGATTGTTGCACAGCAGCCTCGGCGGCAGCAATGGCTATCCCAGCATCCTCGAGGTGGGCCTGAGTGACACTGCTCTTGCTTTGGCTTCGTGAGGGGCCGTGGGAGCGCAGTTGGCCATCAGAAGAAGACTTTGAGCTGCCGGGGCTGCTGTGAGACTTTTCCAATGGCAGCATCTGCATATCTGCAGGGAGATGAAATGAAGGGTTTAACAGCTAATGGGAAAAGACTGACAAGCTGATGAGAATTGGAAGAGATGAAAATTATCCAAACTGTTAAAGTTTTTTTTTCTGTTCCAAAGCAGCCCTAATTGTGCCTTGTAGCTGTTGACAAGCACATGAAGTGTAATTACAGCTGTCAAGTTGCGATTAGCATTGTTGTTTCTATGGTAACAGCCTCTTAAAAGCTCGATGAACAACTCACTGAACAAATTTTGAATGACACTTTCTGTCACAAACAGAGACAGGCAAATAATAATAAAACCAGTGTGATTTTCAAGAGCATGCATTAACACAGAATAAACTGATTCATGGTGATTCTATGAATTCAGGATGAGCAGATCACCTTGTGCAGGATTAATTTACCTTTGGCTGGATCAGGAAAGATTCCGTGGCTTCTGCTCTTGATTACAGAGTTTTTTGGTGAATCATGACTCACTTCTCCAAGTCCTGGTCCAGAACCCTGCCCTGTTCCATATCCAGGCCCCAGCCCAGGCCCTGACATGTGGCCCTGAACTTGGCCGTATCCCTGACCCTGACTGGGCCCAGACCCTGGCGGGCCTTGAGCAGCATGATGTGCTCTACTGTGCTCAATGCTCTCACTCTGCTCCCTCAGTGGCAGCCAGCGGGGAGTGTTGTCAAGTTGGGCTGTGTTAGATAAGTCAATCAGTACCTGGAACACAATGAAAACACACAGCAGAAAAGAGCTGATAAGGTCTGGAGCAAATCTGTGAAAAACCTATGAGGGAACAATGAGAGTATTTTGGATAAAGCTGAAAAAGATACTTTGTCATACAATGTTTTTTGGCCACTACGCAGATTAATCAAAACACAGAGCAATACTTGACTTTTGAGTTTGGCAAAACCTAAGGCAGATCAGTCCTTTTTAATCCATACAGAATCATATTGCAAATCCACATTTTATCCTAAATAAAAGCCAGTTCATCCACAACATAAAAACAGCAGAGACCATTTTGTGTAGTTAAAACTAAATTAATTTGACATTTTCAAACATGGCATTCACATTTCAAAAGCACTCACTTCTCCGAGGAAGTCATTTGAAGAAGATTTGTCATAGTCCCACACTGTGACCTCTAAAGTCTTTTTCTTCAGCTGGATGGAAAGAGTGGGGGAGACAAGAGACAAAGCACAGATTATTATGACATATTTAACATGTAATTGTGTGAGTTTAAGAATGTGTCGGTTATCGTATGGTCAAAGAGGAGTGATATTGTGTTGTGTAATACTGAATACAAATTAGGAATAAAGGGTAAGTTACTGTGACCATGAAAAGAGTCAGGAGTAAAATGTCATGTGTCCAAATGCATGTGGAAATGCTTTTGACTGTGTATTTGAGTGGAAGAAGATGGAAAATAACCCAGAGATGTAGTGGGCAAATGACCCAAGGGAAAACATTTCAAAGACTGCTCTGGCCATGATAAGAATTGATCAATCGAAGACGAACCCCGTAGAATGTGTAATAAATGAACTTAGTCCCTATGACATTACCCATTTATTTCTGATATAATTTTGAAGCTGATCAGCAGCAGCAGCACCACAACTGACAAGTGTGACTCAACCTGGCTTTGTTTAAGATAAGATGAGATAAAGAGGAAGGCCTTCAGCTCCTTCACAGATAACTACAGGGTACCCACCTGCGAGTCAAATGGGCAAAAGTTGAACTACTTTAAAAATAAAGACTTGTGAAAAATGTATTCCCACTTCTCCTGCCTGTACAGATGGCTGCCAATCTCTCCAATCTCTGACCACCAAAGTTACCACATCTGCGCTTAACTTTCACAGTAGCAATTACTGTCTGGGTGGTATCTCAATCACTAGCAACACCTGCCCTGAGCAAACCCTGACTCACAAGTAGAAAAACACAAATCAAGATCTGCATCACAAGTAGGCACAAGTTTCTTAAGCTTCTTTTCCAGTTCAAATGTTATGTGTTGAAGCTGTCTGTGTTGAACAGAAATGATGGTTGTTAAATTGAGTGCCGATCAGATGCTGCACAGGGATACCAAGAACAGCCCCTGGGACAAAGCACGAGGACAGACTCCTAATGAGAGTGTAAGACATCCACTTCACCCAAAGTGGCTCACAGTGCTAACAGTAATTGCTCAAGATAGACTGAAGGTATGTGCGTGCACCTGCAAGTGTGTGCGTGTGTGTAATCTCAGTACCTGCTCGAGATGGATGTTCTTGTAGATGACAGTCTGGTTCCACTCTGGGTTCATGGTCTTTTGGGCATACTTGGTCCGTCTCTTGTTGTCAGCACTAATAAGTTGTGAAATTAAGAATGATTTGTTCCATGAATGAAGTTACATTTCTATTCTGTCCTTGGAAAACATCCACAAGACATTTCATGAACGTAATAAATACTGAACAGATGCTTGGAAAAAAGGCAATCTCCTGATGTATGGACATCAGAGACTTATTCAAATGTAGACTTTGACATCATGTTTTTGGTTCAAAATCATTTCAGGAGGTAGAATCACAGCAGAGTTCAAAATGAAAGGCACTTGGAGAAAAGGCAATGACAGGACTGTTTGTAAACACAATGAGCTACGGCAGATTTTTGGACAGACAAGGGCCACAACAAAAGGATGGGCAACCACTTTGGAGAGGGCATTTAAAGAAAGGAAAACAAAAACATGACACCAACAAAAGAAAAGGAAAGCAAAGATCAGCACCACACTACCTTGCATTCTGGACAACCATGACTTGGCTGAGGGAGTCCAGAAGAGGAAGAGGAGGGCAGATATCACAAACAAGAAAAGCAAAAACACAAAAAATAAACAGTCAGAGAAGCTCAGAAGAGCTCAAAGAAAAGGCAGTAAAGGGTAGAGAGCTGAGGCAATCAATATTCTCGGCTGAGTGTATTACTCTTTTTGTGCCAGGGTGATATGTGTGTGTGTGTGTGTGTGTGTGTGTGTGGCTCATAGGTACATGACTAATTCAGAAATGCTGTTGTGGCTGTGTGGCAGTGCACCCTTCTGCTAACGTCAAACAAATTCATTTCACAATTCTTTTTATATGACACATCAGGAAACAGTGTTTTTCTGCTGAGCTTAACCTATATGGCTTGTAGGTAGAGTGGGAGGGTTTATAATCTCATGAACAGGTCTAATGGGGTCATTATCTAAGAGCAGATACTGTTACAGAGCAGATAAAGGCTGCATCGATCCTCTCTCTGGCCATTCACAGGCTCCTGGAACTACGCTTGAGTGAACAGGATAAGAAGGGGAAATGGTGGACAAGATACTGTGGAACAACACTAAAATACTACAAAAAGGAATTTGTAAATCCATCATAGATAATGTTTGTATCTATGCTTGTCTATGACTGTAATGTGGTAGTGTCGTCTTTCATAGCTTTGTATGAAGTGCATATAGAACACCCAACCACTGATTCAAACTAATCGAACCAAACCTGATCAAACTGCCCTTTAAATGACTGCCTTATATCACCATGTCCAGTCTTGTTCTCTCACACAAACATAAGTAGTTAGTCAATTCCACACAGCACAGAACAGTCAATACAAAGTCATAAACAAAGAGGGGGGAGAGACACAAAAACAGAAAGGCAGACACAGACCAGACTTTCATAAGCACTCGAACACTCTCAGCACTCACCCTCTCCCTGGTAAAAGGTAGACCTTGACAAAAGGGTCAGAATAGCTGTCGTTGTCTCTTGGGGCCAGGTTTCTAGCCTGCAGGACGTGGACGATCAGGTTTCCGAGGTTCCTGTCATAGTTGATCTGGAGCTGAAAGAGGAAGAGCAGAGTGAAGGCTGGGTGAGGCGGGGGCTTCATCTGAATGCAAATGGTGATGTAAGTTTTAATACCTGAATTTCTCCAGTGATTGGATGTGGTGTCCTCATTGAGTCGGTTGGCTGTAAAAAAGTGAGATTGTACAAAAATGTTAAATATCTCTTTCATAAAAGCTTAAAACATCAAGGCTGTGACATCCTGACCTCAAGGGAAATTGGCATCAGTTCCTGTGAGAGATTTGAAACCACGCCACTCAATAAAGTCAATATTACCCTGACTTTGTAGAGTTGTGACTATCTAAGCTTTAAATATTACTGTCAAGGTTCTCTGGTAAAGTCTGATGGGGGATAATTATTTATGAGATATAAACATTTTTTCTGAGTCATTCAAGAAACAAGATGAATGATGAGAAAAATGTCAATTTCCTTTTTTTTTTTTTTTGGTACATATAAACTTGTGTTTAAAAAAGGATGGTAAGATCAAGTAGAATTAAAGGGAAACTATGATCTATTTACAAAAAAATGATCAAAGAGCAAATCTGGGGGATAGTCGTGTCAAACACACTAAAAATTGTCTGTGACAGATGGATAAGTATGCACACACCAGCTGGAGTAAAGAGCTCAGGACAGGTTCCATTACATCATTAGCAATTTCAGCCAGCTAGATATGATTAGTGCGAGCTCTAATTGTTTTGACACAGGGGTCATACAGGCACTCCTTACATTATCATTTTCTTTTTTTTTTTTAGGTTTTTTTTTTGGCCTTTGTGCCTTTTTTATTGATAGAGGAGGACAGTGGACAGCGCCGGAAAGGGGAGAGAGAGAGTGGGGAGTGACATGCGGGAAATTGGCCACAGGTCGGACTCGAACCCGGGCCGCCCGCTCGAGGGCAAACCTCATGGTGCGCAGCCATATCCACTAGGCCATCCGCGCCCCTATCATTTTCAATCTAACCTAAAAAAAAATAAAAATAATATTAAAGAGCCTCTTCATTATTGAATGCAAGTTTTCCTCTGAAATAAGAAATAGAAATGAAATAGCAGAGCTGGTAATAGACATCCAAGGTCATGCCCTGCGCCATACTATTTTCTCCTGATTAGCCGGTCTCCTTTATTAAACACAGTCACATACCCTTTGGCCATCACTTGCAACTCTCCTTTTAAACTAAGATGTGATGTAAGTGAGAAGCAAAACAAATCACCCAGAGATCGACAAACTGTGGCTTCAAAGATAGATCCATACTGGCTAGTTAAGGTGAGATTCCTCTGCACAATATACAGGAAACATGAACCAGTTATTTGCCAATGTCAACGAAGCATTTCACAGCTGACAGTAGGCCAGAATTTTTTTCTTGCTACCTTTTGCCGTTGTTTCTTGTTGATGGCTGGTGATGCAGGTTGGCCAGGGCTGGGTACACCACTGGATGCAGCTGAACCTGTACCCGAGTGGAGGAGGGCAGAGCGCTCCAGTGCAGATAAGACCCCAATACCCCCAGGCCCAATTGGAGCCTGCTGCTGGGATACCTTCTGCAGCTCTGCAGCCAACTGCTTAGGATCCACTCCAGGTGAACGCTGCCCACCCACTGAAAAAAATGTGTTTTGTGAAGCAGAATGCATTTATTTGAAATAAATACACAGATTCATGTATGCATGCAAACGAATCAAACAAATCCTTGTACATACCAGCCTTAAGCTGGACATGGTGCTCCAGGGCTTGTGGGTGTTCAGGGTCAGACAGCATGTTGAGGTCACTGTTTGGATCCATATAGGAAATTTATGATGAGATATCAACCATTGTATCTTAGAGTAATCAGTGAAAGTGATATTTGTTAAATGAAGGGGTGTGAATGAAGAGAATGGAAAGGGGGGCGGAGAGAGCGTGTACATGGGCGCAGATTCACCATACTACAACGAAACATGGAGGAGTTTCAGTGGGAAAGAAAGCTAAATGATGTCAGATGCAACTCACAGTCTCACACAGAGCTCCGCCTCTGCACATGGCTGACCCACAATGCACTGCACCTCTTCATAAGTCTTTCCCGTCAGAGGGATCCCGTTCCACTCCAACACCTGCATTCCTGTTGAGTAATAAAAGGTAAACAGGCTGGTTCAAGGGATGTTATCAATTCCCAGACAATATGCTACAGCCTGTGGCAAGACACTTGATTTCATCTTTACATAACAAACATGTTTTAATATGTCTGGATGCTAACAGAGAAGATGGAACACTTCAATTTGTTGTACATCCAGTGGAGTGTACAACAAATAATTTGAATTTCCATTGTTGATACTGCATTGCTTCACAGGGAGCAGCAACATGACACTAGATTTAGCTCTCATAGTAATTCCAGTCAGAAAAAATCCATAGTAGAATAAGTTCAATATGGCAAACATATCAAAATGTAATATTAGAAACATTAATACTGGTCATAAAACCTCATGCAGAAAAGTGTGCGTTCCAAGGCAAAAGCTATATGGGGCCTTACTGAAACAGCTAAAAACTTATTTCAGTTCTATTTACTTAACACCTCACCTGCTGTAGTTACAAAAAATGCTTCAATTTTATTTTTATGCACAGGTTAGTGCTTCTTTTAGCTCTTTTCCTTGCTTTCAGTATAATACTCTGTATCCTCCCCCACTTCATTCCTTTATACCCCTGAAGGCATGCTCTGTTGCGATGGTCTTTTATTCAAACATACACATCACATGACATTTGCATAGCTATTATTCAGCATCCAGCACACACTGGAAGTAAACACTGCCAGTCTGTTCAACCCATGAAATTCACATCAACCATGACTATATTAATATCCCCCTGCCATGAAAAGAAAATGGAATATAGCACAAGAATAAATACACAAGCTGGTCTGTCCTTCATCCCCTTCCCTGTGCAATAGCAAAGTCAGTGTAGTCCCTTTGGTGGAGTTTCCATTGAAGAAAGAAACCAAAAGCAGATTAATCCAAAATGTATCACACTGTAAATTGTCATTTATACTCTTGCTTTCCAAATAATAAACATTAAAGGAAGGACCAATCATTTGGAATTCTGAAAATTTCAAATGCAGTTTTTGTATGCCCTTAAAGCTATTTATTATAGCTGTTTCTCTATCCCTGCCTTTGTGTATTTGTGTGTCCATAGTGATGCTAAATATAACCTAATGACTAACAGCTTAGTGCTGGGGAAGGCAAGTCGACAGTGTTTTTTTTATTTCTGTCTTTGGATGCAAAGTGTTGGGGAATGAGACATGACAGACCAAAACACAGAAGGCTACAACAGCAGCTCACTCTATATCTGGACCTCCATGATTTGGGCAGGGATTTCTACTGAATCCCTATATTGCCTTTAAAAACAAAACATTGCAGGACTTTGCAGTTAAATCCTTTGTTTCATCTTTACTCATCCTCATGTAAGAAACCATGGTGAAATCAAAGCATATCCTAGTCTTTGAGACAGCATATTTTTCTTATTCAGTTGTTCTCAAATGTTTTACTGTCACATTTGTTTAGGATTTTCCTCTATTTAAAATCTAAGACACTACTTAAGATATCAAAATAAGAAAAATAAGAAAAAGTACTTTACCCTCTACAACCCTTCCTGTCTGTTCTGCTGTACCACCAGGGATAACCTTAGCAATATAGGCGCCAATCTCGCCGCGGCCCCCCGGAATCAGTTTCCCACCAACCACACGGATCCCAAGTCCGTTCCCTAAAGGTGAAATAAACAAAAGATTAACTTTGGTGACAGTGTGATACAGAATGATGTTGTGAATGAGTCTTCTGTATGTTCTGTGTTTGCTATGTACCAGACACACTGGTGTCCTTCAAGTCCCTCTTTAGTTTGAAGCACATGTGAGGAAAGGCATATGGGGCCAGTTTCATCTGTGGGAGATTTTAAGAAGTTATGTCAAAGAGATATCAAAGACTCATGTACTGAAAATGTAAGGTAGGAAATAGAACAATGTGGTGTTCAACATTATTGACTTGCAATCTCACCTGTCTCCTGTCCCCACTCAGTGGACGCCCTTCTCTTGGCTTGTCAAACCAATCTGTGTCCTCATTCCTTAGATGGTAGGCTGGGCAGGGAAAGTTGTGATTAAAAGTCATGCAGACACAAATGAACCCTACCCCAAATTCTTAAAAACGTGCTTCAAATATGGGGATGAAAGACAAATCTTGCAATTAGGCCAAGGTATGCATCACAAAAGTTGTTTCATCTCTGTTTATTTGAATGCAGTGCACACCTCTGATCAGACTGGATAGGTAACTGCAAAGAAGTACAACCACTGTTCAACACTATCCATATAGTCTATCAGATCAAATGATCACTGCAAACACTTAACAAAGGATGATAACAATTTCAAGAGGATTTCAAGTGAGGCATGCTTTCGATACCATGCAATGCTCCCCATCTTTATGTGAGGGCTCTTTTTGTCCAAATTTGAATGCTGCCATGTGAAAAATATTGTAGCCAAAAGAAGCCCTTGAAGATCATGTAATATAACATTGAACAGTTTGAGTCAAATCAGTGTGGGTTGGAGTTGTCCCATTAATTTATACTAAAAATAATTTACATTAAAATGATACATTTTGTTTATAGATCTTAGAACTTTTTTTTTTTCTTGTAACTTCAAATTGTATGAGGGTTGAAAGGGGAAATATGTACACGGTATCTAAATCCTTTTCTTTCACTGAAGCTTATAGTATGCCATTAAAAAAGCTAAAAAGCTGTGCTTAACATTTTTGACTGAAGTAATTGCACTCTGTAAGCGTAAAAATCAAAGGGGTTTTATGTTATCTAATTTTGCAATGTGACATACAACCTCTAAAAATATTTTATAATACAATGGAACTAATATTGTGAAACCATAATAACAAAGTAGAATTGTCAGTAATTCCCAGCATCATAATATGAGTCATCCCTTCCTGCTTGATGTAAAGGAATAATACTATGGAGGAAATGTAACTACATTTGCGGTACTTCTCCATGTGTTATCAGTCATGTAATTGTACCAAGGAGATGCGGAGAGTGATGAAGAGAAATGACCTAGTGACCCTCTATACTGAAGGTAAATGTTGCCATTTTATTTGCCTGTGTAGGGGTGGAAAGCAGTAGTCATTTTCAGTCAACTGGTTTGGTTACCTAGAGTGAAAAAAAACTGGCAACATCGACCTTCAGAGTTTAACAAAATGCCTTTTACATATATGCACTGAAGAGCAATTGAAACATAGTTTGGCGGAAACACTTGTGCATGACCACACAATATACACGTGATAGCAGAAGTGCATGAACATGAATACTGGGTATGAATCTGGTATGCTCACAGAACCACTGTGATATGCAGTCATTCCAGAATGATGTTTTTTTTTCTTATTATTTAACTCACTACCGTTCATGACTTGAAAAATACAACTGGTGCCATTTTAATGATGTTCATTCCAGAATGAATTTGACATGTCAACTACTCAAGATCTGCTACATGACATGTATTATATAGTATAGAATGAGTCTGGCATGTTGACGAATACACTAGAGAAGTGCATCATTCAGGACCATGATATGCGGCATGGAGGCATACACTCTCTTTTGTAGCTACATGGTGGTAGGGATGCTGTCTCACCTTCTATATTCCAGTTTGGGCCTCCAGCTGGGGTACAAAGTAAGATCGTTTTTTTCTTTTTTTCTTTTAGGAAATGCGTTCAACCAAGATTCAAACACAAACTAAAGGAGCTGGTCTAAGACTAGAGTGTGAATACTCCAGCACATGCACTACAAAGCACTTAGTCAACTCTAGATGCATGCTTCTAATAACTGCACGTCTGACATTACGAGCCTATCAGACGGTACACAGATTTAAACAGAAGCAATGTGATAAAACATACAAAATACATTATAGGTAAACAACTTGATGTAAAATTAAGCCATATCAGTACCAGGACAGTGAGGGGTTTTATCTGATACTGTGAAATACTCTACCGTGTCTGATACTTTCATGAAAGATTCTGGCATCATCTCTGTTCAAAGCCAGCATGGACTCACTTAGTGCTGTAATCAAGGCAGATGGACACTTTTACTGAGGGTCATGACAAATATCATTTTTTAAAATCAAAAACGTAATAATTATGTTACCTGAGTCAATTATGGGGGTAAAAAAATGCGGCTAAACATGTTTTAAGTGATATACATTTTTGAATTTGCCGACAAATAGTGTTGATTCCAACTAAGACCAAAGCAGGTCATTTCGCAAAAGCACATAGTCTGTAGTGTTGTGTTTTGCACCATGTCTAAGTTTCTACTAAACCCATAAGATAATGTGTTGAAGTAAATGTGAAAAATAAAAATAAATGGCCTAACAGCTATAACATGCAGATATTTATGGATACTAATTTTCCAAATGGAACACTACCAATCCCACACTTAAAGATATGGGAATAGTTCATATCAATATTTTCTGTCAATCATTGGGGACACAGAAAACTTAAGTAGCAACAAGACATTCAAAACAAGAACCAACAAGCATAAAACAAACACTTTATTTAAATGGAAACAAAAAAGGTAGTGCACAACATGCAAGGATGCAATGTCAGATAAAGACAGAAAAATAAAGAAAAATAGGGACAAAGACACACACTTTGCATAGATGGACTAAGGTGCATAGTGATCATTGGAATAAAGTCATTGTGTTGACAGGGCTGACAAAGACACGAAACCCCTGCTGTTTGTAATACTTCTGAACTAAGTGTGTCAACACACAAAGAGCTTATAAGAAACACCTATACAAAGTGATTGTCTTGACTGCACCTGCAATATAGCTAAAGTAAATCAGGACACTGTCATCAAGAAGTGTTCATTTAAACCTTCAGCAGCTTGTTATTTGATTATAATAGACAAATAACAACATTAATCAACTTCACACAAAGACCTGATCTCCAAATTATTGAGTCCTGAAATTTTAAAAGTAGAATCTCATCACAGTCCTTGTTGTACCTCTAGATAAGTCTCTTAGGCAGAATATATACATAAGAAATTCTACAACATGATATGTGAACATAAGGTGTGTTTTACAGGAAGGACATACATGTGTTATCTCTACATATATCGTTGTGCAGGAGTAAATTTTTAATCGATGAATGTGCCCAGTGTACACACTTTGTTTGTCATGGTTATGAATGTGTGCTCTACTGGGATTTAAATGATATCAGACTGCTAACTCTGTTACATGGACAACACATAGGTGAAGAGTATTTCAGATTCTGTTCCCACCAATTAAAAAGTAAGATTTCAGTGCAAGTATGAAAAATCAAACTGTGAAGAATTAAATGCATTGCAAAACTGAAAGACAGAGCATGCCAGTGAAATCACAAACAACAAACATGGATATAGCTTATAAGTAACATGTAAACTTAGACCAAGAGTGCCGTGTATTGGTGGATAAAATGTTACAAAGAAAGGCAAAAGCATGCAAACATTCATGTGACATCCACCTTTAAAGGAATATATAGTTACGCACAACCAACAACAATTATATGAAGAACTTATTTAACAAGTTGTGCACAAAGTCAGCAAGATGGCTCAGCATCAGCATGCATGACAAACAGGTCTACACAGTTTAATGCTGCAACAGTCTCAGGTTCCATTTACCTTCACTGTCAGACATTGCTCCTTGCGAGTCATCCATGATGAATGCAATGTCCCGATCATAGCCTCGGGTCCGAGATTCCTCCCTCATATGTTGCTGCACCTCTGGCAAGGAATGGCTGGACCCAAACTGGTCCCGTGAATCAGCAGAAATTGGAGGAAGAGGCCCAGCTGAGGCTCGAGCCATTCCCATTGGCTGCCCCACTGGACTCAAAGGGCTCTCCTCTTCAGAGTTCTGAGCCACAATGGGAATACGGCCCCGGCTTTGGCTGATAGGTAAACTGGTCGGCTTTGCTCTGGCCACACCAGGGGCAAATGCTGCATCCAAGACGTCTCCTTCCGTTTTCAGTCTCAGAGAAGAGCTAGAAAGATCCCTTTTGATGGATAGATCCAAGCCATAAACTGATGATGGGCGGGAAGAGGGGCGAGATGAGGGGCGGGAATGGGCTCCACCTGGGTAAGTCCCATCATCCTGGGCTGTTGCCCTGATAGTGGCACCTAGCCCTAGAGACTGCCCGAGATTAAGAGAACCAGCTAGATTGGCCCCAAGTGAGGAGCCTAAGTATTTCTGCTGCTCAGTCAAGTTCTTTCTGAGTCCAAATGTAATCTCATCCTGAAGCAATCTAGCTGTTGCAGCCAGATTTGTTACAGAGGAGGCCCCAGTTCCCATGTAGCTGCCATAGTCAGGCTCCAGGTCCCTACTCTCCTGAATTGGGGAAAACTTAGTGATAGCCTTTGGGTCTATTAGGGCCTTTTTGTTCTTCATCTGTTTCTGGTAAAGCACAGCTGCTGGGAGTTGCTTTGCTGCCTGTTTTTCAAGGGTAAGTCTGCCAATGCTATATTTCTCTCCTTTTGGAAAGTGGCGAAAACTGCCATCACTGGGCAGATACTGGGGAAGGCCAAGCCCTGTTAAGTGTTCTAGTCCCTCGGTCCCCCGCCTGAACTCCTGCTTAATTTGCTGCTTTAGAAGCTTCAGCTCATAAGGCTCCTCCATAGTGTCATCTTCACCTTTACCGTAACCCTGAAGCCGAGACGAGCCTAAAAAATCAGCCACCTATAAAGGAAAAATAATATGCCACACATTAAATGTTTCGCAACAGTAACAGTACCTCACAAAACACATTAACTTAATGTGTCTCACATCAATCTATCATAGGTGACCAGTAAGAGAAAACATAAATGGCATAACTGATCTATTTTTATTTTCAATTTTTTTGTTTGTTTTTGTATCTGCTTTGGTGTAGTAGTTTTGAGTAAGAATGCTCTACAAGGCCATGAGCAAGTTTCTTGCTGTCTAACCGTAGTAGTGGAGTGCACAAAGGCCATACTTGAAGGAACATATGTACAATATCTATAAAAATTACTTTTTTGCAAGCCCAAAACAACAACTTAAACTTTCCTCCAACAACCCACACAACAGGCAACACTGCAATTTAAAAGCAGTATACCAATGCTCTGAAGTTTGGAATTATACATAAGGAAGTGAGTCATAAGGTAATAAAAGGGGATATACTGAAATAAAGTTGTTTACCTCTGCTGTTCGCCTGACTTCTGCTGCCCTTAGTAGCCTATCTGCCTTGGACAACTCCTTATCGGGCAGGTTGAATCCAGACCCTAAGCCAGTATTGCCCAGCCCTGTAGAGGTCTTGGTTAGTTCCCCGATATCCTCTATCAGTACATAGTTTCTGGCATTGTGGTGGTCAATATCGGCATAAAAGGAATCAGCAGAAATGCTAGACATTGGACTAGAGGCCATGCTTCTCTCCTCTAGCCCCAATCTCAAGTCCAAGTTCCCATACTTTCCCCCAAGGTGAGCCACCCCATAGCCACTTTCTGTGGAGGTTGGCACAATGAGAAGAGGCTGGTTGCGAATCACTTCATAGTTTGGGGTAATTTTGGGGTCTAAATCTGAGAGATTGGATTGTCGCTGCTTTCCCTGCTGCAAGAGCAGTGCATGTTGGTAGCTGCTTGGCTGATTCTGAGCATGGGAGAGGGACAGAGTTGGGTAAGGAGACACCTGTTGGTGGTAAAGGGACTGTTGCTGATAGATATTCTGCTGGGTGTAGTGACTGGTAGTTTGAGTCTGTGGAACATACTGAGCATAGTGAGAGTAGGGGCTTGTAAGTGTGTTATACTGGGAATCTGCTTCTGTCTGTGGGGGAATAAATTGGTCAAATTCTGACTGGGGTGCTGTCCGGGGTCTTTCCAGGCCATCGCCCCTGGCCTCTCTGATGTTGCCAACCTCACTGTCTGACATGTAGTCTCTTTCCTCGGCTACCCCCTGAAGATAGGCTCGCTCCCTCTTCTCTCTCTCCTTCAGCAATGCTTCCTTGCGTCGGTTGATACCCATCTCTAAGTATCTACAGCAGAAAAGAAAGGTACATATTGTAATACATTTAATATTTTGTTATATTTTCCTCAACCAAACAACCAAGGAGTCAAATAACATTCTGGGTTCTCACACATTTGTACCTTACTATGTGTGAGTTTGACGAAGTCTCACTGAGTGATGTCAAGGCAGCCTTTTAGCCTTTAAGCTATCAGGGTAAGAGGGGAATCATGCAGATGAATTAGGAATTGTGACTGGGTGAGAGGGAGGCAGGCAATGATATCAATTACAGTCAATTCACAGCATGTTTTCTGGATAATTTTGGTATTAGCTGATGAATTATGTAATGGGAAAAAAATGTGGGCTTAAAAACACAGACTCTATGCAAATGAAAACTTATTGCATCTCACCGTAACTTAGCATCAATCTCCTTTTCTTCTTCATCTAGCTCAGCCTGTTTTTTGCGAAGTTTAGAAGATTCTCTCTCCACCAGGTCAAGCTCTTTGTCAATGTCTTGCAGGATCTTTGCCCTGGCGATGGTTGTGCTGCGGGCAAGACGGCGACGAGCAGAGTTGGTGCTGTAGCCCGATCTTCCTGTCAAAGAGTCATCCTCGGGAGGGGGGTCTGGTAGTGTCCGTTTCACCTTCTTACCAGTACTGGAGGGAGAACCTCGACCCTATAAAATAGAATAAAGTTGTTATTCCCAAAACTATCCAAAGACATGAGAAAATACTGTTCTAGTATAGACAGTAATTCATTCCATTCTGCTGTGACTCACGGAGTAGCTGTCTGCATAGTATCCACCCATCCTGTCGTCTGTGGAAGGACTAAGAGACTTGGGATCAGACAGAGATTTCTGGCCAGCCTTCAATATTCTAGGGCCAGAGGAGAATCTGTTTGGGTCAGCAGTTAACATTCTCTGCCCTCCAAGTGACTTTTCTGGAGACAGGGGGGAAACTTGATTGTAGAAGACTTTGGACTTCATGGGAACATCTGCTGCTAAATGTGTGCTGTAAGCCACTTCCATTGGTGTATGTCTTCTGTCTGAATCTGTCTGACAGCTCAGACTGCCACCTCTCTGAGAGTTCTCTGGAGCTGAGATATGCTTGATAATTTCCACTTTGGTGTCCATCTGGACATTTGGTCGTTTGATAGTTCCAGAGTGGTCAGTCTGGACAGATATCTCTGCTACTGTCTGGATAGCAATGCTCGAGACCTTGGAGCCATGTTTCCCATCACTGCTATGTTTCCTTGAACGTCTTCTTGCTTTTGTAGGAGCATCCCATTCATCTTGATCCTCATCATCAGTCTGGGCAGAGCTATCAATATTTCTCTTATTTTTCTTTCTTCTTCCTACATGCTGCTTTTCCGCTGAGTCTTCATCGTCTGTTTGCACGCCACTATCAATTATTTTTTTTCCTGTGTCCTGATCAGCTTGAAGCTTCTTTACTAAACTATGCTGGTTCAGACCCTCCTCAAACTGTGTACCAATAGATGGAGTTGTAGACTCATCTTTAACAGGCCAGTACTGGCCACTATCCCCTACTCCTGCATATTTAGCATCTAAAAGGTGTCCAGTGGTTCCAGAGCCACCATAGTGGTCATCTAGCTGGCGCTGGAGTTGCAGTTGTAGTTGTTGTATTTGCTCCAGTTGCTCTTTCTGCTGGGCATATGTCTCCTGCTGGGCAACCATGTGAGCATGATGTTCTTCCTCCTGCTGCAGAAGAAGCTGTTGTTTTAGAGCCTGTAGCTCCTCAAGCTCCCTTTGGACCATAAACTGCTCTTGTTCTCGGTAACGCTGGATCTCCTGCCTCTCCCACTCCAGCTCCTCAGCAAGACATAGCTGCTTCAGCTTTTCTAGCTCTAGAAACTCCCTCTCCATTTGATATTGTGCCATCTTAGTGTTGTCTAAGCCAGGGAATATGGGGGAGGAGGCAAGGGCATCAAGGGAGGCTGCAATTGCTTCCAGGGTGGTATCTGAGTACATTTCTGGGTAGCCTGTTATTATATCTGCCAAAGCAGTGGGAAGGAGCTCTTTGGGTAGCCCAGTCTCAAAAGCAATTATCTGCCCTGGGTCTGTACTGGGAATAAAACCATATGGATGTGGTGATGTCTGGTTCTGGACTGTTGATGTAGGAGTTAAGGTAGTGCTGAAGATGGAGCCTGGCTGAGTTGTAATTGCATAAGTGGATGGGACTGGAGCAGCTACAGAGGAGTAAACTATTCCATCTGAGGTTCTGAGAACACTATTTACACCAAATCCAGCAGCAGGGACCTGGGAATATGGAGCTGCCGTCATCCCTGGATAGCCTCCAGCAGCTCTGCTAGTGTAGTCAAGAGCTTTACCTGCCATAACCAAATAAATTGCATTTATTTTTATGAACATACTTTGGTTTCAGAAATCAAAAATATTTCACTGTTTAAGCATTGAGGGTGATGCTATTTGGATTTACAATGACTCCCACTGGCATGCATATCTGGAGTTATTTTGGCTAGCAAGATGCAAAACCAAAATACTGAGGAAGAACACGTAGGCACACACATGCATCTGTATAAAGACAAAACAAAAAACGCCACTGTTAATAATCAATAGAAAAACATGCATATTGGGCAAAAAAGAATTTTAACAACTGAAAGAAAGCATGCTTAAACAAACTTTAAAAAGATTTGGTATGCAAATTAGATGTAAAAATAAGAGTAAAAGCACTTTGAAAATAAAAATTATACAGAATGACTAAAATGAAATCTAGTCATTGACTCAAACATAGAAGATGGTAACATCTTTTTAAAAAGGTGTTAGTCTTTTACTCACCAGCAGAAAGTTTTGCAGCAGTGAGGTCTATGGCACCATCTGCTGCTCCACTGAGATATTCATAGTCACTCTTGGGATCATAAGAGAAGAGTCCTGGCTCTGTCAGGTTTGTCTCAGACATTGATGATTTTTTACCGTTCATGCCTTTTATACCATATAGCCCAGCATGATCATATTGGTAGTGGTCATCTCTGTAGCCAAAGCGGTTGTCAGGCTGAGTTGTAACTGGGGGCTGTGTTCTGCAGCTTCCTGTGAATGGCAGTTTGTAGATTACATCACAGCAAACACTCCTCCTTCCAGCTGTGAGGTCAACTGGTGTCCCGTCATCCTCTACAACAGTAGTCACAACTCCTGGGCTTGTGCCAGCCAGAGCTACCATAGCTCTCACTGGTCGATAGTTGGATAAATCCATAGCCCTTGTGGCCTCCAGAGAAAGGACAGAACCTCCGTTGCTGATAGCTGCTTGGGTTGAAGGTATTGGTGGTTTACCTACTGAGGGGACTCCGTAGGAAAGATTCATTGGTATATCTTGAGCTGTGGATGTCACAGTCCTGGCTACAGCCTGGGTTTTCACAGGTCTGTATACAATCTGTGCAAGTGGTTCAAATGGTTTGTATGTGGTTAAAGGTAAAGGCAGTGACATAACAGTGCCTTGCAAATCAAGGGGTTTCTCTGCTGGTGTGTTATTGTAGGAGGAAATGGTAGCGGTGCATGTGACTATTGTGATGCTGTCAGTGACAACAGACAGAGTGGTTGCAGGTGTTATCTCTGCACTAAGATTTACTATCTCAGGCTGCACTGCTGTTATTGGACGTAAATTAGAGTCACTTGAAACAGACTGTCGACATGATTCAGGTGGTGTCAGATCCATTCCTTGTTCGGTCATCTTCACTCCAACCTTCATGGTACGTAAATCAATAACATCTCCAGGATAAACTGTCCTTCCATTCTGTTTTCGAAGAGGCTGGACTTTGGCTATGTCTGGTTGTATGGTAATTGCTACACTGGGTGTAGGGATCTGTGGAAGTCTTTCATGGACCACAGAGACAGTGGTTCTCTGAACCTCAGTTGTCACCACCTGAGTGACCAATTCAGGACGACTTTCAGGAGGCGGACCAGAAGTGGAAATAGATGATGAATACATGTGACTCATACTGGCTACAACTTTTTCTGGTCCTCGAATCTCTTGGCTTTCAATAGACTCTTGCTGAATTTTAGTAATGGTGAGTGGGGCCACAGGTACACCTTGTGGGATATTTTGAGCAGTGGGTACTGAGGTTCTTCTGGTGTATGCCTCAGAGGTTAGAATCTCTAGTGGGTGATCATATTCGGATGAATAAGTCAAAACTTGTGGTATTTGGTCAGTTGATGGAATAGATCCTCTTCTATAGGGGTACTGACCAGGAAGACCATCAGTTGGGATATCTTTCTCAGCTGGCAAGTTTACAACCTGTGCTAGGGGTATTTGTGGCTGCATGGTTATGGATTCTCTTCTAGTGGCAGCAAATGCCTCAGTTGTAACCACCTCTGTAGGTATTTCATATGCTGAGGGATAGGTAAACATGTCCCCTGTAGTGCATGGGGGTTGAACGATAGATGATATAGATGTCCTCCTTCTACTGGTTGTTTCTTCAGTTGTGATGACCCCAACTGGCATCCCAGCCAAAGGTTGCACCACTGATGGTATTGACGCCCTTCTTACTCGTACATCCTCTGTTGCAATTTCTGTGGGTGTCTCGCGCTCAGGCAACAAAGTGATTATCTCTAAAGGCAGTGATGAATGTGACATGGCTGGAGATATATTTGCTCCATAGACCAATGGTGTATAAGTACCAGGAGGTACCCCTGGCTGCACCACCATTTGCTGGATTCCCCTCCCAAGAGGTGATGGTATGACTTCAACAGTAGTAGGAGTTGTCATGGTTGCAACTGTGGTAAGTGGCATTACTCTAGTTACGTCAGATGTTGGAATGTCTTGGGGTACTGGGGACACAGTTGCCACCGCTGGTAGTCTTGTAACAGTGTCAGTTGGAATAACCTCTGAAGGGAATTCAAACTTTGCAGGGAGGGTAACAACTTCAGCTGCAAAAGGTGGTTGCTGCTTAGAAAGATACTCTGTCCCATGGGGAAGACCTTGTAAAGGCTGAACAGTTTGTGGTACCGCTTGGAATTCAGCAGTGTAGTCATTTATATTAAAACCTGGTGGTAAGTGTTGCTCTCTATAGTAAAGTGTTTGTTCAGCTACCATAGGTTGCTGTTCAACAGGAATTTGCTGACTCGGTACTGGCCCAGGTGATCGAGTCCTGACTGCCTCGGTGATGACTACTTCCATTGGCATATCATGTTCTTTTTCTGGTATTTCAATTTGAGTTTCTACACGGGGATAAAGAACAGTTGAGGAGACAGTTGCTTGTCTGTCTTGGGGAATAACTATATGTGATAGTTCCTCTGGCCGGACTGGTGAAGCAACAACTGTCACAGGCTGTTGCTGTGTAAGATGAGTCTGTGTTGGGACTTGAGGAATCACAGCTACAACTGCAACCTCAGGTGGAACTGCAATGACTTCCGAGGCTTGGTTTGGAAGCTGAGCAACAGATGGTTTGGACTGCACTTTTGTTGTGGTTTGGAGAGTTAGAGGTTGAATAGAGACCTTTTGCTCTTGAGATATTGGGACATCCTCAGATATCACTCTAGCTGGTGGCAGTGGCTGTTGTTGTTGAACATATGGTTTTTTAATTGGAGCAGGAACACTTTGTACCTGAATAGATATGTCCTGCTCCAATGACACTGAGATGGCATCAGCCCCAGATGGGGGCACAACAGAAGGCATAGAGTCCTTTCTGGTCCTAACAGCTACTACCTCCAAAGGCATCACTTGTTCTGTTGCCACAGCTGGAGCTGCAGGTACTGGAGGTTGATGCCTTACAGTCGGGACAGAAGCTCTTCTGACTGAAGCCTGTGCCGAAAATGAATCAGCTGGTGTTTTCTGCTCCAATGGTGTGGTCCGTACCCCTGCCACTCTTGTAGATGGGATGGAACCACGTCTGACTGGGGCCTGGACTGTTATCACCTCAGTTGGCGAGCCTGGCTCCGATGGAAGAGTTATCACCACATAGGTCTGTAAACATTTAACATGTCTTGGGGACAAAGGTGACTTAGGTGATGTTGCTCCCATCTTAGACTCCACAGGGCGTGTCATGCTAAGTGACAGAGCATTAGGTGGTTCTTTTGTCCTAGGCAGGGTTGCAGCTTTTGGAACTACATGTTGTGGTGGCTTGACACTCTCTCCTGGCTTGTGGCTAAAGACCAGGCCAGCTGGAATTGACACAGGCTTTGGTGGTATGGGTGGGGGTGGCTTGGTGGTTTGACTGGGGCCAGTTGTAGAAACAGAAGCAGCAGCCAGCACTGTTGGTGCTGTCGCAGTTGTTGTAACAATAGAAACTGGAGACTTTGATTGAATTGATGGTTTGGGTAAAGTGCCAGGAGCTGGTGCAGTGGATATTTCTACAGTTTCTAAAATGTTTGTCCCTGCCGTAGGTTTAGGTGGAAGGGGTGGCGCTGAAGTTGACACATTGATGGGCTGTGAGGCTGTATCTACGCTGGGGATATTTGATGCAGGTTGTGTGACCCTTGGAATGGTGTGTGGCAGAGGAGAGGAAGTTATTGGCCCTTTGCTAGGAATGTCTTGTGGGATTTGTCCAGGCTGAGACATACGTTCCCCACTGGGCACTATAATAACCACATGCCCTTGTCTTGTTTGAGTTACGACTTGAGGCACAGATACGCCCTCTGTTTGTGCCTCATCCATCCTTGGCTGTATATCAACAACTATTGACTGCATTGGCTGGCCAGCCGCTGGGGTTCCAATGGTTGGAGTAGTGGTGATAGTTGGGGTGGCTTGTTGAACAGCTCTGGCAAGTGGCAACTCTGAGGTAGGTTCAGATGATGACACTGAAGTAGACCGAGGGGGAGGTGGAGGGGGAACCTTCTTTTTGACTATGGTGGTTGATGCTAGCACTGGTCCAGGTCCCTGAGCTGGTTGAGCTGGTGCAGGGAAAACCACAGGACGCATAGCAGGTTGTATGGGGACTGAGTGCACCACTTTTGCTTGGGCTTGAGCTGGGGCAGTTACTAGGGCTGAGACTGGAAGTGGAGCTTGAGCACTGATTGGAGATGTAGTTGTAACCAGGTCAGGCATCTGCACTATGACTGGCCCAGGAGCGACATTTGCAGGAACAATGTGGGCTGAGGCTGGAGTGGAGACTGCAGCAGCTGTTGCTGCCACTAATGCAGGTTGAGATGAAACAACAAAAGGTGCTGAACTCTGCGCTGAGACCTGTATAACAACTGGTGACTCAAAAGGAACCTGAGAAGGAGAAGACACCAAGTCTGGCATTTGAACAACAACAGGTTCAGGAGAAGGAATTTCCACTTTGGCTGATGCTGGTGCTTCAGCTGCAGAATCCACAGGTTGAACTTGAGCCATTTGAGCATTGGATGGATCAGACACCACATCTGGAATTGCAACTATAACTGTAGCTGGAGTTGGTTGAAGGACAGAGCCACCACTGGGCTGTACTGCTGCAGCTGAGACAGAAGATGGTGAAAAATCTCCTGGAATTGATTTGGTTAAAAATGTAGTTGGAGGTGTAGGTGTGGACAGAGGTGTAGATTCTGCTGAAAGAGGTGTTTGAGCTTGAAATGATGATGAAGATGTGGCATTTGATGCCAAACTGGAATCAGGAGTTGCTGGTGATGTTGGAGGGGACACTGGTGATACAGGGGAGGGTGTTGTGGTTAGTTCTGGGGCTGATATTGGTGTCGGAATAGGCTTCGGCTCTGGAATTTCGCAAACCACTATGACAGGCTCGATCTCTGCTGTTTCAGACAAAGGTGGGCTTATAGATTGATCTTCTTTAGTCTCAGAATCATCACTTGGTGTGATGTCAGAGGAAATACCAACACCATATTCGTCAGCAAGACTATCGTCCTCTTCTTCCCCAGAAGAACACTGGGTAATCTTGAGGTCTGGGATGGGGAACAATGCCTTATTCAGTGCTGGATCTTGCGGGGTCATAGGCCTAATAAAGCTTATCGATCCACTTGGAGTACTAGAAATAACACTCCCCTCCGAGCGCTTCGGAGGTTCAGAGGGGCGAGGTGGAGCTGGCCGTTTCTTTTTCTTCACTGGCACCTCAGTAGAAGTTTCAGCACTTGTAAAAGGCACGTCTACTTGTCCGGGAAGCGATGTCACTTCTGTGGGCATTGACACTATACAGGTGTCAGCAACTGCCATAGGACCTGGAACCTCTGGTGGGGTAGTTTCCATGGCAGTCTGTGCCTGATGAAACTCTTGTTCTATCATCATCAATTCTCTCTTTTTTTGCATCATCTCCTCATAAACCTCTTCTGGAGACCTCAGTCTTTTGCCAGTTTCAGAGCCTGTTTCAAGTTTGGATTCTTCTTCTTGAGTTTCACTTATCTGGATTTCAGGATCCTCAATACACAGAGATTCATAAAGATAATCCTCTATTGCCATTCCTCCGTAGAGAGGCTCAATATCAGGAGGACTCTCCCCTGGAATTGCTTTTGTCTTCTGAATAATTTCCTCATATGCCTCTTCAGCACTCTTTAATGATCTTGCTACTGAATACTTCTCTTCAAATGGATCAGGGGGAGTGTATGGTATCACTGTTGGTGAGGGCTTACGTCCTCGCTGTACAGCTCTTTTAATCTCTGCTTCAGATTCCACACTAGCTGAGTACTCAGAGCCAGATATTTTATAAGTGTCATCTATGACTGTGACCTGTTTCAGATCCTCTGTAGAGGAGCCATCACCAGTTGGTGATGGTGATTTTCCAGGGGTCCTAAGTTCCTCTTTGTCTTTCTTAGACTTATCTTCATCCTTCATCTTTTCTTCCTCAGAAGAATCCTCAATAGTGGGTAGAGGCTCAGTTGGCTGCCTATGCCTACCTTTGCGATGCTGTTTTTCTCCTTTGACCTTTCTGTGGCTTGGACTGCTATCACTGTCCTCCTCCAGTGAGGAAGCTGATGTAGGTGAAGATCCAGGAGTAAAGCTCGACGCCTGGACACTTGATGATCCCTTGGACAGGGATTCTGTGATACTCTCAACTTCTTCATCAGTGCTTTGTCTCTGTCTCAAGACAGGAAGTGCTTTCTTAAAAGAAGTGATAGGTGGTGTTTCAGGAACATCTTGAGTTGCGTAATCCGTTTTTGGGGCTATTTTCTTGGCTAAGTTGCCTTCTTCCTCTGTTGACTTGGCTGTTGCTGATTTATTTCGGAGTTCTGCCTCCTTGATAGCTTCACTATTGTCTAAAGTATCTTGTTTTTCATCTTCTGAAAGAGACATGTCTTCCTCATCGCCCATGCCCATTATCTGCCTACGAATAAAGTCTTCATCCTCGACATTGGAGTCAGCACTTTCAGTTTTGATGTCTTCACTGCTAGATGAAACATTGCTGACCTTCAGCCTTCTCCTTTGGATCTTTGGTGAGGGCGAGGGTGTGACTTCACTCTCACTGCTCTCATCCATGGCTTGAAAACTCAGACGCCTTCTCTCAGCTTTAACCTCTTCCTGTGCTGGTAGCAACTGATCTGTTTTTATTGCAGCGGCACTTGTATCACTGGCTGCTTCCACATCCTTCATTTCCTGGGATATGGGTAAAATCTGAGGTTGATCTTCTTCATACTCTTCTTTTGATGTGGGTTTGATAGCTGTTTCAGGAACAACTTTCTTTTGCAGTCCGATTTTCCCAGTATTTAGTTCCTCTTTACTCTCATCTTGGTCCTAAATTGAAGAAAACAAAAGGTATGAGTGGACAACAACAACAAGATGCAAAAGTAAGACTATCAGAAAAAATTATATTCAATGTTTTGTTTAAATTATAATAATTAAAAAACTAATAATAATACACTGAATACTGGATTCAATTGTGGCTTGGGTCCTGAATGTTTTTTAAATAATAAATCAGACCTAAATAAAATAATTTATCTTACATTGCTGAGTTCTAGAAGTTCTAGACTTCTTTTATAAAAACTACAGTATGTTGGAATGATATAGTGTCATTCCTTTGAGAGAAATATATATATATATATAAATGTTTGTGTGTGTGTATACTAAAGGGGAACAGCCTTACTTTGATGATTATGTCCTTTGTAGGTTCTGGTAGTTTCTCCGACGTTTGGGTCACATCAGTGGTGTTTACAGCCAACTTATCTTCCACTTCCTTGCTGACAGGTTTTACTTCTGGTATCTGTTCTGGTTCTTGTGACTTTGGTTGCACTTCAGCTTGCTTCAAAGCATTAGTTGGCTGCTCCTGTTTGATATGATCATCCTGCAGCACTTCTTCAATGACCTTCTCTGGAGCAGACAGTTCTGGCTTTGTTTCAATCACTGGAACTACTCCAGCTACCTCCGTAGGAATAGGAGGAGTCGGTACAGTTGCAGCTGTAGTCGCAAGTAATAAGGGAGTTTTAGCTTCCTCTGCTTTAACCAAAGCAGTTGGAAGGTCAGGTTTAGACTCTTCAGTTTTGGGAAATTCTGTCACACTGTGCTCTTTTTTAACTGCCTCTTTAATATCTCCAACTGTGTCACTCTTGGGAACATCTTCCTTCTGAATCAGTGTTACCACTGGCTCTTCTTTTGGGGCCATTGTAGGTTCCGTTACCTCTGCTTTAGAAATTGCTGGAGGCAGTTTTTCTGTTGTTGTTGGTATCAATGCAGCCTTTTGTTCCTCTTGTGTGGGAGCTGCTGTGGCCTCTACATTGACAGGTGTAGGTTCTGTCTGTACTTTTGGGCTTGGGGCTGTTGGTGCTATCTTGATGGAGTCTTCTGCAGGCTTGGGTTTTGTAGAAGGGGCCGGAGCAGCTTTGGGTTCTGCCTTTGTAGTTCCAGGCGTGGCTGGCTCTGGCTTTGCAGAGACAGGCGTGGGCTGGGGCATTTTTTCTGTGTATCCCAACTGTCCTGACAATGCCCTTTGAGTCTGGCAGTTCAGGCACAGCCATTCCTTCTGCAATGAAACAAGCAAACATGAATTACACCAGATCGGTCCAACTCAACACGAAACCAACCTACTTCTTGACCTATAGTTTTTTACACATGAGATCGAAGTTGGGAAAATTTATATCAAATACAAGCTAAATTGGTATTTTGTGGATTTCAGAATCACAGCTTGAGTTCTTTGGGTCAGGGAATATTTTGGAATGAAAAATTATAAAAACTGCTAAATGCAAAAGGTCTCCCTTTCATTCATTCATCCCCCCCGTATCCTGTTCAGGGTTGCTAGTAGCTGGAACATATTCCAGCTGTCTTTGGAGCATTGATTCTTGAACTGAGCCAAGCTGTAGCCTGACCAAAAAGAACCGAAAAATAATCTGCTAGAGTTTTGCCCAGTCTAACAGTTAGGAGTGACTTCCCCACATAGTAATATAATTTTTTCTGATTCAGTATTTTTTCACTGAAGAAATCTGCATGCATGCATGCATTAACTTTTAGTTGAGTGACCTGCCTCATTTTGCAATCATTGTATAAAATTTGTTACATTTTTGAATTGAGATTCTTGAGAAAACCAACACAGTGCATTTTCTCGTTTAGAATGACTTAAAGCTTAAGGAGCTGGGGTCCTTAAATGTTTTTAAATATTAAATGAAAGGCATGGAAGCAGTTTCGATAGGATGGCATTGTTTTAGCATGGCTGTCTGGAAAAAAAGGACCCAAGATATGACTCATAGATGGCTCTATTTTTACTCCATAATGATGTGCTTTGTCAATTCTTTTGTCTGTCATTGTTCTTCAATCTGCAACTGTGTGGTTTGCTGCTTCTGTCTTGGTCAGGTCTCCCTTGAAAAGACAACTTTAATCTGAATGGAACCAACCTAATTCAATCAGTGCTAAATTAAAAAACAAACAAACAAACAAACAAAAAACATCTGAATGTATGTTTTCGTCATGGAGACATTGGAGTTAGCTTAAGTACCTTTATCCGATACTTGAAAAACATGGTATGACAGAAAGAGAGGCCTGGTAAGGACCATGTTTTCAGCAGTAAGCCAATGTCATGAATTGCACAGTTTTCAATTGCACAATCATAAACAGGGAAAAGTACTCAGGAAAATCTTATCTAATTCATTTACACTAATCTGGCTTTGTAAAACTTGACTTCTATATAAAGATATCAAGAGCAACAGCAACTTTATTTATGAAGTGCATTTCATTTCAGGTAAGCTTAATGTGCTTTACATCAAGAACAAAGACATAACTTGAATGACAAACTTGAGAGTACATTCTAATGAAATGAGGTGTTGTGTACTGCAGCTGAAACTCGTAACTTTTACAATGTGAAGTACTTTCATTCTGTCATAGTTGTTATAACAAGACCACAAACAAGACACTACATACTATATAATGCTGAGTAATACCATGGCATTCAAAGCAACACTACTAAAAACTACCCTTTTTCCTCCAGATATTGAAAAGAATCTCAGAAAAGAATCTAGACATTTATTGAAAAATATTCAACTAATCCAAACCAGATCTAGAGAAAGACAAACCCAAAAGTGTGATTTTTTTAAATAAGCATGCTTTCCCTGATGTTAAATGCTTGTTGCTATTACTTACGACACAAGTAAGACCGCAATATAAAAAGCCTTACCTTGCAATTGAGCAAGTCACATATCAAAAGCAATGCTATCCTAGAATGAATCCTTGAAGACACATTTCTCAACACATCTAAGCTCCATTAGTGAACAGTTAAAGAGGAGAAGAGGGTTTAAGCTGTCAATAGATAGAACTGTGTCTGTGGCAGCCTAGCAGAGAAAATCACAGCAATGCGCCTGCCTCTGCAGAGCCAAGGAGAGCAGTTCTGATACACAGGATAGAGGAGGAGATTACTTTGCATTCTATTGCTGTTTGCCAAGTAGACTTTACTTCTTATCCTCTGTTTATCTAAAATACAAGTTTTGGACACTTACATGTTCATTACAGCTCTATCATCAAACAACTGTGACCACAGGTCCACACTCATGTCCAAGTACTTGCTTACACATGCTAAGACAAGCCCTTGATCAGGCAACACTGATGCCAAAAAAGTAATGTTCAACGACTCATTATAAGTCAGATTTTGTTTGTTACATGCCCTTACAGTCTACTGTGTTGCAATTTTCATCTTTGCTCCATCATAAAAAGCCAAGAAAATTACCCAGGAAACCCATCTAATCAACATACAGTACATCAACACAGCAAGAGAAAGTTGATTGAATCCCCAAATTGTGTTCAGTGAAAACCATTTTTGAAAACTGTTGTACAATGGTCTACTATCATTTAAAACTTTTAATTGTGATATTTATTTACAAAGACCAGGTGTTGGTGCATAATAGCACATTAGCATAAATCCACTGTATGGCTAAAGATACAAACACATGTATCCTTCCCCATGAATGCCGGCAGCAACAGCACTTTAAAAGCATGTTATTATTAATTTTATTATTATTATTATTATTATTATTATTATTAGTAGTAGTAGTAGTAGTATTGTTTACATGCATTGCTTTAACACTGTTATATTCATATTTGTCATATTATTCAGTCACATCTAAAGGAATTCGTTATGATACTAGGATGCTTCTGCTTTGTCAGCTGTCATTGAATAAGAAACGTGGTAATCCCACTGGTTCCAAACAGTAACAAACATAGCCTCCTCAGCATAGCATGTGATGTTGAGCATCGTGTCAACCACTCAGTTGTTTAGACTTTAGTACTGTGCCACATACCATCTTTTAAGTTGGACTCACACAAAAAAGATATTTCCAGATTAAACCTTTTTATGATTTAATTTGTTCTTATGATGCTGTTATGCATTTATTTAACAGCTCATGAATTAGTTCTTGGGGACTTCAAAGCTCCTGTGAAGCACTTCTGGTTGGTGTTGACTCTAGTGACACCTGTTGACAAAGCTGCACCTTCTTTAGCTTTGCCAATTTTGTCCAATTAGTATGTCTTGTGAAAATAATAATACTAATAATAATACTACTACTACTAATAATAAAATAAAATAAATAAATATCATGCCACTTTTCTACGACAGCCAATGCTTTGTTTTGTTTTGTTTTTCTCAACAGGACTGCTTGGACTTTTTGTCAGCCACCTATCTTGTGTCAGTGCTAAAAACAATATGCAAATGGTAACATCATTTGCCTTTGTAGGTCAGTAAGACACATTGCATCCTGTTTCGCAACAAGCTAAAAACTCTACACATTTGGTGATTAACAAACCTGTAAGTCATATATTCGGCCTTCAATATCAATCAACAGAATCATTTTCACACATCACTACCTAAGCTTCTCCTCCCCCATAACACCTCTGGATGTAATCACAGTTTTTAAGGAATGTCCTGTCTTGTACATATGCTAATCAGCAAAATTATGTCAATCCAGAGTTCAGTCGTGTGCTAAATTACTAAAAACATACTCCAGTTCTGCTGTTAAGATTAACTCAAAGATGCAGCACAAGGCCTAACCACAGAAAGCCTAAATTCAAATTTTACCTATAGCTTGGAATTGACAGGGTAAAATCTGACTTTTTTTCCATTTCAAGGAAAAATATGTTTTTTCATCCATTACATATAAGTGAAAACTTTGCTGCCATCACAATGATCCAAGATGATAGGAGGATTTAATGAGTACAAAATGAAGTACAAAATCTTCTCCTAGTCAAGTTGTGTGCTTCAGTGTAAAATCAGATAGTTTTGTAATGTACAATAAAGAATGTGTGTGAGGTGCTTTAAAGCAATTTATAGCTATTCCTGTTGTCATTTGCTTCTTAGCCTACCCTTAAATGCATGTCTTGGTATCACATTTTAAAGTTAATACAAGTTAAAAGCACACTAGTTGTCAGAAGTTGTAGTTTTCAAGAACCACATTTGCATAACTCATTAAAATCAGCCACTGTTGCCTTTTACTATTCTGCTTCTATCTCCTTCTAAATGGACTGACTTGAAAGGACCTATCAGCAGAGATTGGTAGAAAAGGATCACACAGCAGTGTTCACAGATGGCTGAGCCATGGCCATGAATGTCAAAGTGTTTCTCGTGGTTTACTGTATGAAAAAATATGTCTCTATGCTTTCCAGATGCTGGCATCACATAGGTTTGAGCCTTATCCTCTGCATGATAAGTGCTCGTGTGAACCCTTGTAGAAAAAGACAAAAAAAAGGAAGAAGAAAAAAAAAAAGAAAAGAGGAAAAAAGGGAAAGTGACAACAAATGTTTGTGCTTAATTTATGTCAAACACATCATCTAAAATAAACATTTACCTCCCCTCAACACTACACTGACCATGTATTTATTTGACCTGCTAATGCCAAACAAGACTGGAAATAAAACATCTAACTCAACAAAAACAGCGCTAATCTCATCACATTCCCTTCAAGCGCCAACACTGCCTGAAGGCCACACAGTCTCAGAGCCATGCATCAGACCCACTGGGCCTGGAAAGTGGCCATCATCCTTTTGTCTAATTAAATCTGTTTTATGAGCAAAGAGCAGGAGCCCTGAGCAAAGATCCGTGGGCGAGGCTGCTCCACACGATTAGCCTTGGAGCTGTATTACAAGACCTTCACAATGACAGCAGGCAGGAAATTATACTCTTGACACACTGACGTGCTGCATCAGTGTATGGTATAGTCATTGTGCAGTTTGACAAAGATATTGCAAATCAATTGGAGAAAAAGTGCATACTCATTTATCAAGCTACTCTACCAGGAAAGGTCTGTCACTCTTACATTTCCAAACCAATCAATCACAGCAATACATTTTGGTATTACTTGGCCAAACCTATACTTTCGTTCAAGATGCAGATCTGTGGTTATCAGGGTGGTTCTGTGATTTAAATTCCAAGATAGTTTGACTCAAAACTAGCACTGGAAACAAATCCACTGTTTCCCAGCTTCTCCTAAGTGCCTTGCTCCTATTGATACTGGAGCAGACAAGTTTGTTATTGATTACTTGGCAGATGCCTTTGGCACAAGCTGTAGCTGGCTAATATACTTGGCTGTCAGCAGCCCCCTCAGAGCAGAACTCCTTGTGAATCAAACCCCCTGATAACAGAAAATCTTGACCTACTAATCTGTAATAAGCAGAGTGCCTCATTCTACAGACAATACAGAAACACACCAATCTGTCAAATTGCACATCAGCAAATTTCCCTGCATAGAACATGAAAGGAAGACTTAAGTAAACTACTGTGTTCACAATGTGTTCCTCTTCAATTGTTTTAATGCCTGTTACAGATGCCACCAGTTACACGTAAGAATAGACATCTGCAGCTTTCATCTAAAATTGTGACAATGGCTCAAAATGGGTAGTAAGCTGGACTGTTAAACAAAGCAAGATAAGTATAATGTGCAGAACAAGATCAGCACAAAGTGTAAGTTGCTTCCAGGTGCTTCAAGTAACAGTGTGTCTGAAGTGCTACCCTATTCACTCTTAGAAATGTTGGTCACGTTGAACCTTCAATAGAGGCTGCTGGAAAATGGTCGGGATGCAGCAGGTAGGCAGTGCTGGCTCTCTCTCTCTTCAGAGCAACTATTTTTAACACTGTCACTGGGTGCAGCAAAGGGTGCCTCCTCTTTTTTGTGCGGCCAACAGCATTTGGTTTTGTGACTTACTTCAAAAAACACATCTCTTATTGTGTGAATATATCAGAGCTGTTGAATACTTGATGTTTTTTTTTTATCATCCCAATGAAGTGCTAAATTTCTAATGCAAATCAGGGTTAAGCACAATTGTTTACTCAAAATTCAGATGTTTTGTATTTCAAAAATGTTTCAAAGTGTATATTAATGTTCAATTACAATTCCAACAGTGTCTTGTAAGTGTCAGTACAATAATTTCCTTGTGAAATCAATGAAGTGTTCCAGTTTAATCTGGATAAGATACAAGAAAATATACAGTGGTGGCCAAAATTATTAGAACACTTGGCATATTTAAGAAGGTTCAAGTTTTTTAGTTGAATTGGCTGTTAACAAACAAAACCAACAAAAGGAATTACATACCCACAAAATCAACATTATGTCATGTTGCAGAATCTAGCCATCATAAAGTGATTTTAGTTTTTTTTCCCCCCCTCACAAAAGTAAGTAGTAAAAGTCTGGATTTTCAAAGAACATTTTTTGGCTTGAGTTGCAGAAGGCATGGGATAACATTAGTGTTGATGATTTCATGAAATATATTGACACTTTGTCAAATTTATGTTTCTGAAATTTCTTCAAAACGTGGAAATATCAAAAAGTACATGTAAGAAAGGTTAAAATAGTAGGCCTCACTTCATCTGATATTTGTTATTTTATGAGCAACCAGATGGGTTTCATAGTTTCATGACAATGTTTTGAAGGCAAAAAAAGGTCAACATATCAGATCTATCAGGTCTTCTAATAATTTTGGCCACCACTGTGTATGTGTATATAGATGTAAATTGTGAATTGTTGATGCTGTTTGCTTGCCCGAGCCATGTGTTTTAATGCATGTTGTGTGTACAAAGTGCGTACCTCACTTTGTATAGTATACAAAGTAATAGAATACTGCCTTATAGTATATGGGCCACAAGGTAACTATCTAAAAATACTGAAGAAATGTTAATCATCACGGCCTGTTTGTCACACACAAATGCTCAAACTGGCTAAGCACGACACACGTGTGTCCTACTTATCAGACAAGAGTCACTCATAGGCTTTTGATGGCATCAGCTCAAGCAGAACAGGCAAAAAGAAAAAGTGGATAGACTCGCTGCTAGCACTCCCTTTGCCTAAAGTGGCCCTTCTCCTTTTGAACCACACCAGTGCTTTTCAGTGTTTCTGCCCTTTTCAAGACTCACATACACACAAACACACACAAACACACACGCACACACACACACACACACACATAACCATAACAGAGAACTGGCAGTCATGGAATAAGGCCGGTAGCAATATGTATGATGGCTCATCTTTTCCATGTGTTTAGGCAAAGCTATTTCAGTTATTCTCTGCTATTAGGAGGCATGAATCCATAATACACACAGCAGCAATCATCCATGTTTGTCCCTCCCCCCGTCCAAAGTCTGCCCTAGGGCTCATCCCCCTCTCTGGTGTTTGTGTAAAACGTGAGAAGTGTCAATTACATAACGGGCAAATCTCTTTCAGCGTTATTTCTCTATAACAATGCGCCATTTGGACTCAGCACGTGATTCTGTGTCTCTGGTAAACCAAAGAGGAAGCAAAAATAAACAACAGTGAAAAGATTAAATCAACATTTACTCTGTCTTTACAGAGATTGTTTTTGTTTACTGAGAGTCAATAGTTTTCAGATACAATGTCCATATTTTTAAATATATATAAGGGAAACTCAAAAACAGTTCAATTAGAACTATTCCAAAGGTGATATTTTGATCAAGCTGTACATATTACTAAATATCTTCTCATGCGTTCAAAGATTTCATGATTCACAGTGTTGCATCACTCAAAGGCCTGTAAACAAGACATTAGAATAACTGTGGAAGAGGTATGCAACACCTTACAGAGCCCTGCCTGCAATATATGTTTGGTTGTGTGTGCGTGCGTGTGTATGAAAGAGAGAGAGAGCAAGAGACAGACAGACAGACAGACAGACAGACAGACACAGAGAGGGAGTGTATGCGTACGTCACAAAAAAGGTTCACACGTGTCACAGCCACCCACGTGAAATCCAGGGGAAACTGTTAAATTACAACTAGTCACTGTTCTGAGACAGAGCAGATGGCCTAAAGGAAATGTCTGCTGATCTAATGTTCTGCATGATGTTGTATTGGACCGAATCCTTTTCACCTCTGCTTATTGGCATATCCCAGGGCTTAGGCATCTCAGATCTCCCACGGGGGTGGAGATTCCCTGTTTTGCTGTGGCAGCAGATCCCATCACACTAATGCTGTTGCACAACCCTCCATCACTCTAATACATTTTCAGAGCTGCCCGTCTGTTGATGCAATCTTCTCATAAGTGGTTATGTAATGTCTCAGACCACTCTAGTGGAAGAGGGACAGCAGCAAACAGAAGTCTGTATTTCAATATGCTTTACATTTTGTCTCAGAACCCCCTCAGAATTGGTCAATAAGTGTCATAGATCATTTTACCTAACAGCATACAGACCCATGTTCAAAGTGACAGTCTAAATTCTGATCCAAGCTGTAATAATCTGTAAGTCCTCTGGCACTCTACATGCATCATTCCAGAAAACTTGCAATTCATAGTCAATCAGTTCTTCTGTGTGCTCACAGTATTCCTGTAATAATTGGAACAATTGCAATTATCCAATTAAAAAATCCAGATTAGAGCTATTTATTACTCAAAACTTACATGTATGCCTGTGTTAACTTTAATATGGGGTCACGCAAAAATGTTAGTCAGAAACTCTGGAAGGTCATGTTATGTTAGTGCATGTTCAGTTTGCAAGAAAATGTGGCACTCTGTTAGGTTGTTGTAAAGGTAGGAAAAAGTTTGCATTACTGGGCCAAGATAAGTCATATCTACTTATTTGAATTGTATAAGATTTCATCAATGGAATTTAATAGATGGAAAGAGCAATATAGCAATATATTATATAAGGTGTTTAAAAAAACTGCAAGTGGTTAGTTTTACCAGCACTGTTGACTTGGTGAAACCATTTGGAAAACACATCAAACACCCAACAATGAAGTTCTAAATATTCAAATAAATTAAAATATATTCACTTACTGTTGAAGTATGAGGCGTTGGGTTAAATCCACAAAGGCTGCACACTGTGCTCTTGCATTCAGTGCAGGTGTTGTAATTTGGAGGGTCCTTGGAGCCAATGTTGAGTTCTACTTTACAAAGAGGACAGGTGGACAGATCTGCTTTAGGAGCAACTTGAGTCTTTTCTGTAGGTTCAGGAGGCCCTGGCTTTGGAGGCTCCACTTTTGCTTCCTTAGCCTGTTCAATGGGCTTGGCCTGTTGTGGTGGCTTGGATATCTGTGCAGCAGGGGGTTTGGTCTCCTTTGCTGGAGGCATCTTGGGAGAAACTGGAGATGTAGTTTTAGGAGAGCCTTGGGATGCAATGGACAGCTTTCGTGGGGTAGGCGGCGTAGATTTGGGTTCGTCTTGGACAGCTGATGTTATTAATGTGGATGCAGAGCTGAAGAGAGAGGTACCAAAACCAAACATCTTCCCAGTCACTGACTCAGCAGGCTTTGCAGCAGCAGGCTGAGTTTTAGGACCTCCAAAGCCAAAGAGGCCTCCTGATTCTTGCTGTTTTGCAGGCTGGGCTGGTTGAGGTGCAGATTTGGCAGGAGGTGTTGCAGTTCCTGGGGGCTTCTGTGGTGGTTTTCCAAACTCCTGTTTTGGGGGACCTTCTTTAGGTACTGGTGCATTAGCTTGAGGGGGCTGTACCTTTGGAGCTTTTTCAATGGGCTTCTTCTGCTGTTCAGCCATGTCCTGCCCTTGTCCCTGCTCAGTTCCTGGACGGACTTGAGACTTTGGCAAAGAACCTTGTACTGGTATTAATGTACTTGCAGCTGCAGCTGGCAAAGGAGTCTCTGCTTTGGGGATGTCCCTCTTTTGTGTAGTTTCCGGTGGGACTTCTTTTGTGACTATTATAGGTTCCGTGGGCTTCTCTTTCTGGATAAGTGCTGGTATATCTGTCTTTTCAGCCTTATCAGAGCGAGGGGAAAGAACTTTGCCTGAGACTTGCTGTGGTTTTACATCAGGGGGTCCTGTAGGCTCAGATGCTCCCAGGGCTCTCTGCATTTGGCAGTTAAGACAAAGCCATTCTTGAACCTTAAAAATGAATGAAATGTTGTAATTATTACTGAAAAGCATCAAGTGTCTGTGTCTTGTGTATTATTGCTAAAACAGCAAGGCAACTTACCTCTGTCACATTTGGCATGGGATTAAATCCACATTGGTTGCAAACATCAGTCTTGCACTCTGTGCAAGTGTTGTAGTTTACAGGATCTTTGGAACCCTTGTTGAGTTTCACCTTACAGAGTGGGCAGATAGCTACATCTTCTTTTGGAGCACCTTTGCTGTCTATTGGTGTCTTGGTAGGCTCTGGTGGAGCTTCTTTCACTTTGGCTTGCTCTGTCAGAGTCTTTTCCTTTTGTGGTTCCTGAGCTTTCCATTCCTGAGGTTTCTTGATGTCTTTTGCGGGTACCTTTCCAGGAGATGCTGGTGGTGTCGTTTTTGGAGAGACTTGGGCGGTAGCAGACATCTTGCGAGGAGTTGGTGGTGTAGTTTTAGGTTCATCTTGGACAGCTGAAGTGATTAAAGTGGATGCAGAGCTCAAGAAAGACGATCCGAAGCCAAACATCTTCCCAGTCACCGACTCGGCTGGCTTTGCTGCAGTTGGTGTTGTTTTAGCACCACCAAAACCAAAGAAACCTCCAGATTCCTGTTTTGCAGGCTGAGTTGGTGGTGGTACAGATTTGGCAGGCGAGGTACCAGGTTTCGGGGATGGCTGTGATGGTGGCTTTTTCACTTCTGGACCGGGTGGAGGAGTAGACTTTGCAGTTGAAGTCACAGCCTGTGCTGGCTTTTGCTGTGCTGGCTTTCCTGCCTCTGGAACAGACTTTGCAGAAGCTGTCACACCTTCAGGAGTCTGCTGTTGAGGTGCACCAGGTCGTGATTTGGCTTTCTCTTCAATAGCCATTCCCGGAGGCTGTGAAACCTCAGTCGTAGAAACAGGAGATGGAACAGTTTTGTCTGTCAAAGGAGCAGCGGAGATGACCTCTTTCTTTTCTGCATCAGTGACAGGGGATTTCGTGTCCTTGGTTGGTGCTGGATTGGTAAGGGGTGCAGCCAGTTTGGGGGTGTCCTGAGAAGTTAACAGTGGTGTCTCTTTCTGCTGCGTGGGGACAGGAGCCTCTTTAATTGGTGAAGGTTGGAGTTTCATGGGGAGGCCTGGAGGTTCAGAAGCTCCAAGTGCTCTTTGCATCTGGCAGTTCAGGCAAAGCCATTCTTTCTCCTGAAAACAGAGCAAAGCACGAGTTACATTCCTCACTTTTGAATGACTGAACTTTCAAAACAGTACTAAGGTATCACTGTCCAAATACATACATTTGTATTGTTGAATTTAAATAATGTTTGTTGCAAAAGTGAAATTAACTTTACAATCAGTCAGGATAACTGCTTTTTCTAGTTCTGAATGCCAGATAAAAAAGAAGAGAGACTTTGTGATACTCAGTGTACAGGTTAAAAAAAGCTCAAAACAAACACTTTGTGCAACTGGTGATACTGGACATAGACAGTGAGTAAAAACCAAGCATTGAGCAACTGAATTACCTCTGTTGCAGTTGGCATAGGACTAAATCCACATTTGCTGCAGACATTGGTTTTGCATCCACTGCATGTGTTGTAATTGGGAGGATCTTTGGAGCCCATGTTAAGTTCTGCCTTACAGAGGGGACAAGCAGGCTGGCCTACTTTGGGGGCAGCTTGGAGAGAATCTGCTTTGCCCTTGTCTGCTTGAGGAACTTTAGTCTGCTTGGGTTGGTCAGGTATCTTTTCTGGGCTTGGTTCCTTTGCAGCAGGAGGTTTTTCCTCTTTTAATGAAGTCTTCCTCGGGGTAACTGGAGGGCTGGACTTCTGTGGTGTTTGAATTTTTCCAGAAACTTGTGCTGGAGCAGACATTTTGCGGGAGCTCGGTGGAGTTGTCCGAGACTCTTCCTGGACTGCGGATGTTATCAAGGTGGATGCTGAACTGAAGATGGATGAGCCAAAGCCCAACATTTTTCCAGTCACTGCTTCTGTTGTTTTTGATGCAGCTCGCTGAGATTTAGGACTAACAAAACCAAAGAAACCTCCAGATTCCTGATTTGCTGGTTGTGTTGATTGAGGAGCAGATTTTTTAGGTGATTTATCGTCAGTAATTAATTCCTTGCTAGATGTTTGCTGTAGCTGTTCTTTATCATGGGGTGTCACTGGTTGTGCCGCTGATTTCTGCACTACAGTAGCTTTTTCTTCTTTCTTTTCAGTTACTTCTTTAACTGCAGGGGGAGTTTGAGGAGTGACATCCTTCAAGTCTGAAATTGTAGCAGTTGTCTCTTTGCTGGGAGGTGCATCAGCAGTAGGAACCTCAGTAGTTAGTTTTGAACCAGCAATTTTATCTTTTGTTGGAGCAGTGATAGTATCTAGGGAATCTTTTGCAACTGAAACATCAGTTGTTGATGTTTGAGTAATATCCCTTTGGGATTTGGCTTCTTCTTTATTTTGCTCTGCACCTGGTGTTGGAGTGTCCTGTTTTTTGTCTGCCTCTGTTGTTTGAGTGGATATAAGGTCTTTCTTTTGAGGTGCTGTTACATCTTTCTGAACTGGAGCAGCTGGGGAAACTTTGTTGGGTGATGCCTTGGGCTTCATCAGTGGAGGCTCTAATGATTCGGACACTTTGAGAGCTCTTTGCATCTGACAAGTGAGACACAACCACTCCTTCACCTGTTGGTAAAAAGACAATGTCCATTAGCTGATTGTTTCTGATAGACAAATACAATTCAAAGCTAACAAAGTAGTGTCATACAAATAAGGGGTTAATTATTGTTTGAACGGTTCATTCAAGATTCAGTTAGATTTATCAAACCATTTACACTTGTTTTGTAAGATTGAAGCTAAAGTTATTAACATATTTCAGTTAATCTCACTTACCTCTGACACATTTGGCATGGGGCTAAAACCACATTGGTTACAGACAGTGTTATTGCATTCAGTGCACTGGTTGTAGTTTGGTGGATCTTTAGAGCCAATGTTGAGTTCAGCCTTACAGAGTGGACATGTGGACTGGCCTGGTTTGACGGTCGCTTGGGTGACTTTCGAAGCATCTGATGGAACCTTGTCAGTTTTAGCCTGGACTGGCTCAGGTCTCTGCACTGGTTGTTCTAGCTTGCTCTGTTGTTCTTTTCTCTGGGCTGCAGGAGATTTAACCTCTTTTGCCGGAGACAACTTTGGAGAAACTGGTGGAGTAGTCTTAGGTGAGTCAACAGCTGACGTCATCAAAGTAGATGCAGAACTGAAGATAGAAGATCCAAACCCAAACATTTTCCCAGTAACTGACTCTGCAGGCTTTGCGGCATCAGGTTGAGGTTTACTTGACCCAAAACCAAAGAAGCCTCCTGACTCTTCTGTGGCATTACTCTTCCTACGTTCAGTTGATTTAGTTTGGTCGGGTACGTTTATAGGACCAGATGTTTTTCTGGCCTCCTGTGGCTTTTTCTGAGAAGGAACTGGGCTTGGTTGTTTCAGGGCCTCTGGCTCTTTTTGAGTCTCAGCCTTGTCTGGCTTCACTGTTACAGATGGTCTCCTTTGCGGTGAGTCTCTTCCTGATGGTGCTGTCTTTTCAGGCTCAGTTGGACCAGTAATGACTTTCTTTGTTGGTTCCACAGTTTTCTGTGATTTTGCAGGACCCACAATAGGGGGCTGGGTTTCTCCCAGTGCCCTCTGCATCTGACAGGTGAGACATAGCCACTCTTTCACCTGAAAAAAGGGGAGAAAAACCAACACATTTTAAGGTTCTCTGTTAACTGTTTGTTTTGATGATGTGCAGTGGAGTCATATCTGCTGCACTTCAGAAACTGTTTTGTTTGCAGTAAACATGACTTGGAAAAAAATCATTTCTTTTGTTTGCACATTTTACTGTACTGAATTATAAAAAATTAATATATAAAAAACCCATGCATTTTCTTACCGATGTATCCATGGGACTAGGGTTAAATCCACACTGGTTACAGACAGTGTTCTTGCAGCCAGTGCAGGTATTGTAGTTTGGTGGATCTTTAGAGCCAATGTTGAGTTCAGCCTTACAGAGTGGACATGTGGACTGGCCTGGTTTTACATGTGCCTGGGGAGCTTCTGCAGGCTTGGTGGACACTGGAGGTGCTTTATCAATTTTTCCCTGTTCTGGTGGCGCTGTCTTGGCCTGCTTAGACTGCTCAGCTTTCTTCTGTTGCTCAAGCTTCTGGGCATCCATACGTTTGATATCTTTTGCAGGTGACATCTTTGGAGAAACTGGTGGAGTAATTTTGGGAGACTCAACAGCTGACGTCATCAAAGTAGATGCAGAGCTGAAGATAGAAGAACCAAAACCAAACATCTTCCCAGTAACTGACTCTGCTGCCTTTGCAGAATCTGGTTGACTTTTGCCACCCCCAAAACCAAAGAAGCCACCTGACTCTTGCTGTGACCCTGTTGAAGCGGTACTCTGTTTACGTTTAGCTTGGTTTTCCAGGTTTGGCTCCCCCTTCAAAGTTCCATCCTGTTTTTTATGATCCACTGCAGGGCTGTCTTTCTTCAGTGGTGCTGTGGCCATGTCCGGTTTACCAGATGTTACTGATGCTGTAGATTGCTTCCTTTGTTGTGAGACTGGCTCTGCAGTATCCTTCTTCTGAGGTGCGGCTGGTTTTGGGGATTCTTTCACCTGGGCTGCAGCTGGTAAAGGAACTTTACTGGGTGATTTCTGAGACTTCATTGAGGGAGGCACTGGTGGCTCAGATGCTTCAACTGCTCTTTTCATCTGGCAGTTCAGACATAGCCACTCTTTCACCTGAAATGCAATAGAAATCTCATTATGAGTTGCTTTTGAGTATTGATTTAAAAAAAAAAAAAATCCAGACACGCAGAGGAATAATCTTGTAGATTCAGCTTCACAGTCAGATATATCAGCTTAAGAAAGAAACAGAAGTATAAAATTAAGAATATAAATTCAACATAGGCAATTTAAAAAAGGGCAAAATATGTTCAAGAAAAGACATTTTCCTTCATTATTATGGAGAGGATGTCTCTGCTTTCTCAGACTTACCTCTCCCATTGGCATTGGAGTGAATCCACATTGATTGCAGACAGTGTTCTTGCAGCCAGTGCAGGTATTGTAGTTTGGTGGATCTTTTGAATCCATGTTAAGTTTCAGGTTGCAGAGTGGACATGTGGACTGGCCTGGTTTTACAAGTGCCTGGGGAGCTTCTGTAACCTTGGAGGGCTCTGAAGGTGCTTTGTCAACTTTAACCTGTTCTGGTGGCGCTGTCTTGGCCTGCTTAGACTGCTCTGCTTTCTTCTGTTGCTCAAGCTTCTGGGCATCTGTAGGTTTGATATCTTTTGCAGGAGACATCTTTGGAGAAACTGGTGGAGTAGTTTTGGGAGACTCAACAGCTGACGTCATCAAAGTAGATGCAGAGCTGAAGATAGAAGAACCAAAACCAAACATCTTCCCAGTAACTGACTCTGCTGCCTTTGCAGAATCTGGCTGGCTTTTGCCACCCCCAAAACCAAAGAAGCCACCTGACTCTTGCTGTGACCCTGTTGAAGCAGTACTCTGTTTACGTTTAGCTTGGTTTTCCAGGTTTGACTCCCCCTTCAAAGTTGTGTCCTGTTTTTTACGATCCACTGCAGGGCTGTCTTTCTTCAGAGGTGCAGCGGCAGTGTCAGGTTTGTCACACGTCAGTGATGCTCTGGATAGCTTTCTCTGTTGTGCCTCTGACTCTGATGTCTTCTTTTCTTTAGTGCTGTCTGGAACTTCTTTCTTTTGAGTCATGGTTGGTTTGGGGGATTCTTTCACCTGGGCTGCAGCCGGTGAAGGAACTTTACTGGGTGATGTTTGAGACTTCATTGAGGGAGGCACTGGTGGCTCAGATGCTTCAACTGCTCTTTTCATCTGGCAGTTCAGACATAACCACTCTTTTACCTGAAATGAATGACATACCTTGTTACATTTTGCATCAACACATCAAACATTTGTCATATCCCCATAATGTATTACATCAGACTCCAAATTCATCCTCCATGGGTCAATGAGAGTACCAAAACAAGAACCCCCCAAAAAAGTCACCTATCACTGAACTATGGGTAAACTTTTTTGTAATAGCCTGTCCTTAAAATTTAAAGTTAAAACCAACTACTTTATGTTTACATTACTTACCTCTCCCATTGGCATTGGGTTGAATCCACACTGATTACAGACAGTGGTCTTGCATTCAGTGCATTTGTTGTAGTTCGGCGGTTCCTTAGAACCATGGTTAAGCTCAGCCTTGCACAATGGACAGTTGGCCTGGGCTGCACCAGAGGATGCTTGGGCAACTGTTGCTGCTTTCGTTGGCTGTGATGGAGCTTTATCCTTGCTTTGACCTGATTCCTCTGTTTTTTTCTGCTGTTCTGGCTTCTGAGTTAATTGTTTTGGCTCTCTTGCTGGCGACAGTTTGGGGGAAGCTGTTGGCGTGGTGTTTGGAGAAACCTTAGGCACAGTGGACAACTTTCGGGAGACCTGTGCTGGTGCAGACATCTTTCGAGGACTTGATGGTGTAGTTCGTGATTCGTCCTGAACTGCAGATGTTATCAAAGTGGAAGCTGAGCTAAAGATGGAAGAACCAAAGCCAAACATTTTCCCTGTCACTGACTCTGTTGTCTTTGAACTGTCAGGCTTTGTGTTGAGCCCACCAATGCCAATTTGGTTCCCAGACTCCTTCTGTGCTTCTGGATTGACTTTACGCTGTTGTATTCCAGGTTTATCTGCCGGAGAAGTTGGTTTCTGAGATGTCCCCACATGATCTGGCATTGTTTTCTTACTCTGAGCTGGACTGTCTTTTGTGTCAACATCAGGTTTTTCAGAAGTCTTAGTCGCTTCTATTGGCTGTGCTTTCTTGGGAGAGCCTGGTGTGGAACTTTCCTTCTTGAGAACTGTATCAGCCACTGGATTTGTTATTTTTGGAGTTGCATCAGATTTTGGTTGTTCTTTTTTCAGGGTTTCCTCCTTATTAGGGGGTGTAATTTTCTCATGTGCAGGAGATGGAGAGGTTTTGTTGGCTGTATTTTGAGGTTTAACGGGAGGCGCTGTAAGTTCTGATGACCCAAGAGCCCTCTGCATCTGACAGTTGAGGCATAACCATTCCTTTACCTGGATAAAAAGAATAGGAAGGTTTGAGTATTAAACATTTCCATTACAATCATGTAATTACTTCATTGTATCAATAGTTATAAAATATAACATGAATGTTCAGTCAGAGGCAGCAATATAAAACTAATGTTTTCACGCATACTGGGGAAGCAGAAATCTTTTTATTATTACCTCTGAAACATTTGGCATTGGATTAAATCCACACTGGTTGCAGACAGTGTTCTTGCATTCAGTGCACTGGTTGTAGTTGGGAGGCTCCTTTGAACCAAAGTTGAGTTTTACTTTACAGAGTGGACAAGTAGATTGGCCTTCCTTGGGTACAGTTGGGGCAACCGCTGCATCTTTTGGAAGCCCTGATGGAGCTTTTTCTACCTTGGTTTGCAACATTGGTGAAGTCTTGGGCTGTGCTGTTTTTTTCTCTTGCTGTTCTTTCTGAGAAAAAGGTTTTTGTGGAGTAGCCTTAGGAGAAGCAGGTGGTGTCTTTTTGGATTCATCTTGGGCAGCTGAGTTTATCAAAGTTGATGCAGAACTAAAGATGGAAGAGCCAAAGCCAAACATTTTTCCACCTAGTGATTCAGCAGGTTTTGCAGCATCAGATTGAGATTTGGGACTGCTAAATCCAAAGAAGCCTGTAGATTCATCTTGTTTAACTGAAGCACTGCTCTGCTTACGTTCAGTTTGACTTTTTTGATCTGGTGGTTTCTGAGCATCTGTCTTCCTACCCTCCTGTGGACTTTTTCCACTAAGTGCTGGGCGACTTTCTGGTCCTTGCTTGACTTCAGGCTTTGCCTGTTGCTCCACTGATGCCGGTGGTTTCCTTTGAGGGGAACCTGGTGCAGACGTCTGCTTCGTTTTAGATCCAACAGGTGTTGAAGTGTCTTTCTGTTGAGGTTTATCTGGTTGGCAAGTTTCCTTATTTATGTCTTTGGCAGGTGCTGTTACTTTGTTTGGTGAGGCCTGTAGTTTCATCATTGGAGTTCCAGGAGGCTCAGAGGCTCCCAGTGCTCTCTGCATCTGGCAATTGAGACATAACCACTTCTTTTCCTGTATCAAAAAAACCCAAAACAAAACTATTATTAGGAAAAATTAAGATCATTGCTGAGATATAATGGAATAAAGTATCTACATTTATGTTAATTACATGGCCACTAACAAACACAAAATGTAATAATCACAATTAAGCAATTTTTCTGTGATCAGCATTAACTCTATCAGCTCACCTCCTTAGCATTTGGCATGGAACTGAATCCACATTGGTTACAGACAGTATTTCTGCACTCTGTACAGGTGTTGTAGTTGGGGGGTTCTTTCGAGCCCACATTGAGTTCCAGTTTACAGAGAGGACAAGTAGACAGGCCTGCTTTGGAAACCCCAGGAGGTCCCTTGGTCCGTTGGAGTTGTTCTGTTTTTACTTCCTGATCTTTGTTTTTGGTGGTAGGGAGTTTTGAATCCTTTGCACCAGAAATTTTAGGAGAAATTGGTGGTGTTGTTTTGGGCTCATCTTGGACTGTTGAAGAAATCAAAGTAGATGCAGAACTGAATATAGAGGAACCAAAACCAAACATCTTCCCAGTCACGGACTCAGCAGGCTTTGCAGCATCAGATTGACTTTTCAGACCACCAATCCCAAACAGGCCTCCGGACTCTTGCTGTGAAGCTGCAGTGACATTTCCCTGCTTTTGTCCACTTTGGCTTTTTTGCTCAGGTTGTTTCTGAGGTCCTGTTTTTTGACTCTCCTGCGGTGTTTTCTGAACAGGGGCTGGACTCGGTTGTCTATTACTTTGTGACCCTTCAGTGGCTCCAGCCATGGCTGCTTGTGCTGCTGGTGTAGATACTTTCCTCTGAGGAGAACCTGGTGCAGAAGTTTTCTGTACAGCAGGCTGTGTTGGGGTAGATTTTTTCAATGATGAGTCGACCAAAGGTGTACCTTTATGAGTTTCGATTCCTGCATTTGCCCGTTTCACCTGGCAGTTGAGACAAAGCCACTCCTTTCCCTTAAAAAACACAAAAACAAAAAATATGAATGAAAGTACAAGCTTGAAGTAAAACAAAGCAAAAAGGAGACTTCAAAGCATGATCCCCTTCTCTTAACAAGGTAATTCACCACTACACATCCAAAGAATTACTAAACTTTGTGAGTGCACAAATCTCTTGGTGACTATGGATAAGAGATTAAGAACCATAGCGCATAAACTACTTGGGCTGAAGAGGTGTGTGAAAAGATGCACAGAGGGGAAAAAAGCACCAGGCTCAGGCATGTTTGTGCTGTTCATAACATGCCCAAAGAGCATCAGATATGAGAATGTTGTATGCAATCGTATGTGTATGTGTCCAAAATTTGATTCACACGAACAAATCCATAATCACAGATATGCAATGTAATCTTTAAAAAGCAGGCCGAGAGACAGCTCTGACAATTTTCTGTGCATCATACAAATTACAATTAAATAACACCTTTTATAGAGTTTGTAGAGGAACTGACAAATCAACCAGTCCAGTTCCTGTTTCACCACTCCTTCAGACATTACTTTAAGCAGTATCACATGATCAAGTAGCCTCGTACTGTCCTTGGCCAAGGTAGCCTACTAACTGTGCATTGAATTACAGAGTCAAGTGTCAAGTCCTTTGTGCCTCAGATACCCTGAAAGAAGCCACGTCCATTAGTTTTCTATTTTGTGTTGTCTACAGGGCAATCCTCGTGTGCTCTGTGTGTGTTTGGTTATTGTTTGTTTATTTTGAATTTTGACATTTAACATGTAATCACATGATAACTGTGATGATATTGTTCCTATTTACAAAGGACTTGAGGGAAAGAAAATGACCCTGGAGGCATGTAAAATTGTTTTTTTCTTTGTAAGGGCCTGACAGATAGTCTTCTCACTGTCTGACTGGAGACTGGAGAGCTGTGAGGGGAATATTGAGGAGGGAAAAAGCAACGCAGCTTGCCAGCTACAGTTCAAGGATTTAGACTGGACTGAAAACACAACACATTTATCTGTTATTCTATGATACTAATTTTCTCCAAAACATGCCTTTAATCATTAGCTGTGCTTAAACTCTGTAGCCTGGAAATGAGTGCTGCCATGACATCTATTGATGTAAATGAGTTAAACCATTTGGGAGTAAACAATTTCATTAAAAAGGAACCGTTGAACATCAAAGTAAAAAGATTAGTTGGCTACTATATATATTTGAGCCTATGTGACTAACTCAGCTGTTTTACTCTTTGTGACCCCTCCCCTTAGATCAGCTGAAACAAAAGTGGTTTGTCACTGAAAGTATAAAAGGGATGATGTATGTCTGAGGTTTAAAATTTTCATCCTCTTAAGCAAGTCTTACCTCTTTAACATTTGGCATGGGGTTAAATCCACATTGGTTGCACACAGTACTTTTGCAATCTGTGCAGTTACTGTAGTTCGGGGGGTCCTTAGAGCCCTTATTGAGAACCATCTTGCAGATCGGACAAGATGTTTGGCCTGGTTTGGAAACAGCACTGGAGGCTGCACCTGCTGTCTTTGGAGTCTCCTTAGTAGTTTTGTCCCCCTTGTCCTGTCCTGCTGGATGAGCTTTTCCCTCCTGGGATTGCTCTTGTTTCTTGTCTTGCGCTGACTTTTGGACAGAAACTGGCTTGGTCTCCTTTGCAGACTGCATCTTGGGGGAAATAGGTGGTGTGGTTTTAGCCTCGTCCTGAACAGCTGATGATATCAAAGTAGATGCAGAACTGAAAATAGAGGATCCAAAACCAAACATCTTCCCCGTCACTGACTCTTCAGGCTTTGCAGCTTCAGCTTTAGAGCCACCAAAGCTGAATAAACCTCCTGACTCCTGCTGAGTTGCACTGCTTTGCTTCCGTCCAGTTTGACCAGTCACGTCTGGTTTTTGAGACCCTGTTCTTCTTTCAGTCTCAGGTGTCGTTTTCTGAACAGACGCTGGGCTGACCTGTTTTTGACTGTTTGGTCCTTTAGCATCTTCAGCCTTGGCTGGCACTTTTGGGGATGTAGGCTGCATTTTCTGAGATGAACCTGGTGCTGCCATCTCTTTTTTGACAGCTGGGGCAGGGGATGTTGGTTGAGATGCGGAAACTTTGTTGGGTGGGGGCTTTTTCATGGATGGTCCTGTTGGTTCAGAAGATCCTTGGGCTCTTTGTATCTGGCAAGTAAGACACAGCCACTCATGCCCCTATAAAAAAAAAATTAAAAAGGAAGAGAGAGAGAGAGAGAGAGAGAGAGAGAAAGACAGTAATTTATCTTGACAGTGAGAAAACATTGGCATTTAAAATTCAGAGAAAAAACATTTTGTTCATAGAAACAGTTTTGAGGCATCATATATAACTTTTAACACCTTGAGTTCTAAACTATTTGAAATCTAAACCATATTCAACCTTGTCAATGATAATTAATTTACTAAATCAAGTTCAGGCAACACTTGAAAAATCTGTAAGGTTTTTCATATAACAGTGTATGCAGTCACTTATTGTACTGTTTTGGCAGCAGAATATTCTTTAATGGTTATTTGTAAAGAGCTGTATCTAAAATAGAGAGTAGAAGGTATATAAAGTGACTAAAATGACTGAAATATTATGTAAATTTGTTTTGAATGAAGTATGAAAAAATAGAAAATAAAGGGGAAATTTTACAAAGCAATTCTTGAGCCAGTACTTACAGCCGAGTCTGGAGGACTGAAGCCACACAAGCTGCAAACTTCTGCTTTACACCCGGTGCAGGTTTTATGGTTGGGTGGTTCCTTGGTGTGCATATTCAGTTCTGTTGTTTTACACACTGGGCAAAAGGACTTAGCTGCTGTTTTTGACTGGGCTCCAGCTTTGGTTGCTCCCTGTGATGAAGACCCGGCCTGTGATAAGTCAGGTGCACCAGGTCCTTTAGGTCCTTGCTGCTGCTGAGGCCCAGGCTTGTTAGAGGACTGCTGTTGTGGTGCAGTTTTGACTCCCTGTTGTTGTTGTCCCTGCTTAGCTGAGCCCTGCTGTTGCTGGGGTAGTGTAGGTGAGCACTGTTGCTGTTGTCCCACTTTAGGTGGCCCTTGCTGTGAGCCAGTTTTTTGTGACCCAATCATTGATGATGCTTGCGCTTCTGTTTTTACAGCCCCTTGTTTTGGCATCCCTGCCTTAGGTGGTACTTGTTGTGATGATGCTTTTGAGGGTTCTGGTTGCACTCCACTCTTAGATGTCATCTGTTGTTGAGCTCCAAGTTTTGGTGAACCACTCTGCGGTGAGCCCTTGGGTTGATTTTTTTGTGGGTCCCCCTTGGGCTGACCCCCAGGTTGTGTCCCTGCCTTGGGAGCAGCTTGTTGTGCACCAGGTTTGTTTGGAGATCCTGCCTGTCCATTCCCTTGCAGCTGTGGGGACCCTTGTTTAGGGGGAGGCTGGCCTTTTTGCATAGAGGGACCCTGGCCTGATGTTTGGGGCCCCTGCTGCTGTTGAGGGCCCTTGCCAGGGCCTGCTCCTGGCTGCTGTCCTCCAGATGATGGCACCCCTTGCTGGGAAGGTGCTTTCTGATTCTTTTCCCCTTCCCCATCATCTCCAAATAATCCAAACTTATTAACAGCTGATGACACAGCATTTAGGGGATTGGCCCCACTCAGAAATTTGGAGGAAAACATAGTGGGGTCTTCCTCCTCCTCCCCCTCTTCGTCTTCCTCCTCCTCCTCTGTCTCCTCGCAGGAGCTAGAGTCTACAGGGCTGTCTGAGTCAGAACAGGCGCTGTCTCCTCTCTGTCCTGCCTCTCCTGCAGAGGCCTGAGGGGGGGCTGTGGCTGGGGCTGTGGAGAGGGCATCTACAGTCCCGATGCTGCTGCTGCTGCTGCTGCTGCTGCTGCTGCCAGGGCTCTCCTCTGGCTCGGCATCAACATCAGACTTCCTAAACACAGGGACACAGATACAGATGAAGTGTGAGATGACAGCAAACAAGACAAGACTATGGAATACTCAAATAGAGCGTGAGAATTTAAGAGCTAGGTTTACAATACAACTTTAAAAAAATACAGTACTGCAGCAACAGCTTGCCAAACCATGATGGAGAGTAAACCTTGTTCATTTACTTTTTCACACTCTAAGGTGGGTCTCAAAACCTATATTTATACACTTGGGCAGAATTATACTCAACTTTTTGATTATAATACTGTTGTACTGAGCTCTTTTGCTAAATCATTGTGGCTTCAACTCTCCTGCGCATCAGTAACACAGTCTGCACATTGTACACTTTTAGTCTCCTATGCTCCACTGGGTGATTAACAACCCATTTGCCATTCATCTGAAGTCGTCAAAGTGTAAACAAACGCCTTTGTCATAAATCCGGGATGCTTTACCACATTACAAAGCATAGATTCTTCACATTTCAGTCTGTTATTTTGTTTTACAGTTTTTTGACCAACAAAATAAAATTAGACCCCCTGTTTGGGACTCATTACATTACGTCTGCACCCTGAATATCCACTCTCTTTTCCACCGGAGGGATCTAGAATCTAAACCTGTCAAAAGTGTTGTTTCAAAAATTTATTCCAAGTGGTGAAATTGCTCCTGTAAAGTCTGTCGATTGTCTGTCTGTCATGTCTGTTCTCATCAATAACACCAGCTTCACAGTCTTATAGCATTTCCTCCTCAATGTGAATCTGGCAAAGCTGGGTGTGTTGGTTTTCCGGGGTATAGCTGCAAGACAAAAGTGACCGTATTGTTGTCTGTGAAGTTTTCATCCCAGGACAGCTTGTGATAGCCAACAACAGCTCCCTGCCAGATCTTTGATGAGACCTATTTATTGCCATGCGTCTTCATTCATGTGTGCAACAGAAGATGTACAATTTGTGACTCCAGGGCTTTTTCTTACAAACTTTTTCATGCAGAGAGCATTGACTAAAAAAAAGGACACTGAGCACTGATGCAGTTGGTTTTGTTCGCACAGAGTCTTTAGACAAGAGTATGGACAGTGAGTACAGCTATGCCTGCTGTTTCATCACCTGAGACAAAACACTCTGTAACTCCTAGAAGGTTTTACCTAGAAAGCTAAAAAATTCACCCAGCCATAGATGACAAAGTGTAGAAGTAATGTGGTGGATGTCTTATGTTTGGCTTGAAGCATCTTGATGTGATTGACTTTGAGAAATGGCTTTAAAAAAGAAGAGAGAAAAAGTGTTTCAGCTGCATTTAGCCTGATGTGGACTTTAGCCAATATGATATTTTTGGAAACCAGAGATTTTAATCTTTTAAATGAGGTGTCACTGATGAATTTTGACCTTGTGGTTCTTCAGTTGTAAACTTTGAAACATGGTAGATAGGCCAGAGGGTAAATAATCGATTCCTGAAAACACTAAATATTCTTCTATGACATAAGATACTTGATGATCATAATTTACTTTCATTCTGCCTGGAGCGATTATCATTTACATAGCCATCGTCGCCTCCATACACAGAGAGCCATTAATGATTCAGCCTCACTTTGATTTACTCCGCTTCGACTGTTGCTTTCAGCACCACGGACAGGGTCAGAGCCGCTCTGCTGGTCACAGCGTATAGCCTACAAACCCCAGAGATCGCTTTTCAGCCAGCAATACAATACAGAGTAATGTGCAACACAGGAGGCGGATACCTCTCTCGCACCACCCGGTTACTACAAATCACGTTCAAATAGCCACCCAGTGTCGGCTCACGAGTCCGGATGACTATTTCCTGTCGTTTTCATGGCACTTAAGCATCATCCTCTGATAACAGTGCTGAGTTTTCCTCGCCCTAAACCTTTTCTTAGCGTGTGTCGTGTGGTGAGCAATAACACGCAGGACATGTTTTACAGCAACCAGACGAGTAAACATAGGAAATCTAGCGCTCTCTCTGGAGAAAACTGCGGGCACATCCGGGTAGGGCCCCGTTTGATGCATGGAAAGTGAATTTACTTCTACTTTCCCTTTTCCAAAAGCGAAATCAAGTGCAGTAGCCTCCAGGTTCATGATGAGAAATTGCAGCTGGGTTTTGATGGTTACTCCGCCCAGCTTATAGGAAGCACGAAAAAGCGGTGGAAAATCTGTGTAAATCCATCGTGATAAAATAAATAATTAATAAAAAAAAAAAAAAAAAAGCATGCATCACGCCTGACCACTCATAGCCAGATAACATGCAAGTCTGCAGAGGGTATGAGGTGTTGACAGCTCCGAGCATAAGAGGTTACCGGGGAAGAAAGCCTTTTATCACCTATTTGTATGCCCTTGACCAGGATCCTGTTAAGATTTAGGAAAACTCCTGATGCCAACAAACACTGTATCTTTAAAATTCCACGAGTAAACCCATCCAAACCTCTGTCTTCGGCTTCATCTCCAGAAACATCATCTGTTATCCGCTCCGTGTTACCCCCCCTACTCATCATCATCTCCTCCCATCCTGCAGCCGAGCATCCTTCACCCTCCACGGTCACAATGTCAAACACTACAGCGCCGTATAGTCCCGTGAAAGCGAAGATCCGTACCTTCATCAGCTGCAGATCTCTGTCCCTGTCCTCGCCCAAAACCTCCTCGAATATTTCCCCGTCCGTGTCTGTGTGATCGCCGAGGGATGGAGGGCACAGGGCAGCAGATAGAGAGCGATCAGCATCCACTCCGCCTCCCGCTCCAGTGCGCAGGCGCCGCATCTGACAGGTGATCACAATATATATCACGCACGGAAATTGAAACTAAAGGGGACAAGACGATTTATTTCCCCCGTAGTCACGTGTGATCGGCGGCGAGACCCTGAGATTTAACCTCTTTGTGATTTGTTGTATACTTTCACCGCAAAAGTGACGACAGAGGCCAACGTGAAATGTCACGGTGGTGATCAGGAGTAGTGAGGAGCAATAATGTGATGTTTAGAGCCGAGATGGAGGCATGATGGGAGTGCCAGTTCATGTGCAGATCACGTTTTCTTACATTTTGCGCGATAAATAGTGTTTTCTGTGAGAGAGAGAAAAATATTGCACAATCTTGGTCTACCATAAGGTTCTTTTGCCACCTCCCACCCCAGCTGTTAGCCAATTGCTTAATTGGCATTAAAATGGCAGTGACCATGTTGTAAGATATTTGACCTTAAGGCTATTGAGATACAGCAGCTTTTCTTAAGCATTAGTTTAGTATAAAATAATACTGAACTCATCATCCATAAAGCTTTGTTCAGACATTATATTAACACTCATTCATATACAAACAGTTATAAATAATTTTATTGTTAATGAATATTGCCCTCTATAATGTGTTAACTAACCGTTTATTCATACTTCATAAAATACAGATTTACTAATTACTACTGCTTAACTAGTGCTAAAAAGTTTGTAGTTAATATTGTTACATTTTTGATTACTAAGATGTATCCATTTGTAGTCATGATTTTGATCCTGATAATATTTCTAACTGGATGTCAAGTTTGTTTTTTAGTCTTATATTATCATAGAGAGTTTTTGCATAAAATTTGTGTCATTTTTCATTTCAGTGTATGAGCCTTGTTTTATTTATTTATAATCAAAATTTAATACATTTTAATAAATTTATTTATTCACTTATCTGAGTTTAACCGAATTGATTCCACTCGAAAAAATGATGAAAAAAAACAACATCATTCATACATTAAAGTGGCTGTGAGGAGAAATTGTATGAAGTGGATTGCAGAAATTCTGACAGCCAGAGGACTTGTGAAAACTGTCCTGTCCTACCAGTGCTCATCTACCAAGCAGAGCAAATGTAACCTGGCTCTTTATTTAATTGATTGACACCCAGATTTGAAAAGGCCACTAAATTATAACTGCAGCATGTGGGGTGGAATGAACACTATCACAAGCAGTTTAGCCTGTGTTTTAGCCTCTAGCCCATATTGAAACCTCTGCTTCATGTTGTAGCCTTTAGTCCGTCCTCTGTCACTATCTTGTTTACCTTTCCTCTGCTTTTCTGACCCTTTTCTGTCTGACAGTTCAGCTCCTGTGTCCACCATTTCTACGAAATGTATCATGGATATCGTTTGACATATCTTGTTTACAGCAGAGCAAACACAGATCTCTGTTCTCACAACTGAACTGTCAGCTGATGTGACATTGTCATAGAGACCTTAGCTTGTTGTACATCAACCCAGTCAGGTCCGACCCTATTGGAAAGCTAGGAATTAGCATGTACTTGTACACTATTCTGGCACTGATAATCTCATTTGAAATTAGGGATTATTATATGGCTTGGATCCGGACATGACACTTTTTTCATGATCACTCAGAAAGTCCTCACAGTCCCTTTAACTCATCAGCTTTGTCCATTTCACATGTCTCATGCATCATATATTCTTCTCTGTGTAAGTGTAAGCACCGTGAGTAGCATGACTCATCCCAGCTTATTCTAATTAGCATCAAAAATTGCTTGTCATATGGCATTTCTCTCTCTTTGTCAGTTCAGCAGAACTAATTGCTCCATCAGTTTAGACATGCCTCAAGACGAACTGCACTGTGCAGGAGCTTCTACATTTGGACATCAGTCAGACTCTTTGTAAAACCATATATTTTTGCACACTGCCTGTGGATTAGGATGATTTTATTTTGCATAGTCAGGTGGAATTTAGACATGAATGTGCTATTTATTATAAAGAAGCTCTTCTGCTGTGCATACACCGTCTAGACACTTCCTCTGGGCCCTGGAATAAGGGTTTTTGCTGTTCGTTGCATTTTTAGATTATACAGAACTAAATGGAGATGTATATAATAGGACTTGAACACCCACAGGCACACAACACCTCTTTGGTTTGTGTAACCTTTCTCTTCCCTCTGTGCTGGCCTTCCTTTACTGGCATTCTTCCAACAAGAGTTTTTCTACAGGGCAGATGTGATGTAAAGAGACAATCTGGAAGATTTTATCTGGTGCCACTGTCAGTGATGGAAAAAAAAAAAGAAAAAAAAAGCTTGCTGGCATTCTTATATTCTCCTTCCAGCTCAGGCCAGATAAAGAGGAAAAGTGAGACTTATTATGATCCTTTAAAAGCATTCGTGTCTTTAGCATGGTACCATATTATAGAGTCCTAATGTATTAAACACAAAACCAATGTTGTCCCTTCTTGTTAAAAGCTTTGCAAAGTGATTAAAGAATACAGGGACACACCACAGAAAGGAAAAATCTCAAAAGGAAATGAATGACATACCCCCACACTAGTGCAAATCTTCACATGACACATAGTCAATACATTCCTATTCAGTATGTGGCAAGCGTGTTTGAGAAGTGTGGGAAGGATGGAGAGCAAGTGGTGTGTGGGCGTGTGGAAGGGTTACGTCATGCGTGATGTGTGAGCGGCTGAATCGCTGTGGTCTCTCTTTGGAAAGCGCCGCATTTGGCTTCATCGTGTGCGCGTACACACACACACACACACACACACACACACACAGAGGAAACATTCATCAGCAGAATCTCCATCTGGGGATATAGGCAGTGGCTTTGCAGGCGGCTCCTACACGGACCGGAAATCCTTTAAGTTATCTCAGACTGTTAGAAGCTACCTCATCGTGACAATCTGGTCCTTCACAGTATTTCTGGATTCAGTGTGTCATGATCTTCCTCCTGCTTTTCTGGAGTTTAACAACTGGTTAAAACAGGCCTAATGACTGATATCACGTATTATCTGGTTGGAGATCTGGAATTCATATCTTTCAAAGAATATGTATTTGTGATTCTTCAACCTGTCAGTTTGAAGCACATGGAAGCAAACAAACAGACAGAGTTCCTCATCATTGTTTTCGTTGATGTTAAAACAGTTTTCATCGTGCACCATGAGTGAGTCGTGTTTGTCAGTCAACAGTATTATGTAAGACTAGAAGACAGCAGGCAATCACCAGATGCGCTGCCATCATGTTCTTTTCTTTTGATCCCTCCCTGCTTGTCAGTTTAAAAAGCAATAACTACAATCTCCACTGTGACCGTCCTTTTCACTCCCACGCACTCTCTGATTATAAACGACCACACTTTAATCCTGCTCCCCACAGCTGAAGAAACATATACTTTAACAAAATCACTTGCTTTAAAAAAATGGACCTAAAAATGAATTTTATCATCCCATGTGTCATGACTTGTGACTTGGATTCAAGCTGCTCACGCTTGAAGAGCTTGAATATTAAAAAAGGTGTCACCTGAGGATACTTTTTTTTTTTACTACAGTTTGTTGAGCAAATTCACACCAGGACTGAGATAAAACTTTCGACAGAAGAATCTTTTTTCCTATTCTTTACTTATTTCCTACTCTCCATTTAAACAGATTCTCTCAGAAAATGTAATTGTTTCCCAGCAGGAATTTAAAGATGAACGGCAGAAGTCTCTTTCAGCTCTCTACTCTCTTGTGTCATTACTAGTCCTTGTGGAGACATAAAGCTGACTTTAATATCACAAAAGCTTCTTTTTAATTATCTTTTTTTTTCTTTCCTCATGCACCTCCTCCAGTTTACATGGCAAAGCAAGAATCCACTTGGGCCAGCATTTGAAAAATGAAGAGATATAAACAATGTTCATGGTTGTAGTAACTTTCAAATCCTCCTAAAGGGTTTGAGCTCAAAGTAAATATTAAAATGATGAATTTATGTACATTCTTCCAAAGCTGAAATGGAAAGCTGATTATCTTGAGAAAAAATCTAGCTTGTTTAAGGTTTGGGGCCTAAATTCTGCAGAGCAAACTCTACAGAGGTCTTCAGTCTCCAGACATCCAGCTGATTTGTTACATACATTTACATTTCTGACTCAGAATGTTGAACTAGCTGCAATGATTTATTAATCTTTATCATTGCAGAGACTCATTACATCAATGTGTTCTACCTGCTTTTGCTCTCCATATAGACTATTCATCATGCCTTCAGGCTACGGCAAACCCTTGTGATAGATTATTATTATCACAAACCTGGAGTAAAGCAGTACAAAAGCAATGTTATAGGGGAAAATTGTGACTTTTAACACCCCAAATAGCATCAGGCCTAAAGATTACTACATTTATGCTTCCCAAACCCATTGAATGTAGACATGAGGTCATGTCCTGTCTAACAGCTGGACCAGGTGCCTCTGTTCTCCTTTCTGCAGCATTGCCTCTCTGTTCACTCAGGCATGCACCATTAGAAAGACATCACATTTATACAGCATTTGTATTCTTCTCTGCACTGGTGAGCTTGATGCCAGCACCCACACACCCAATCTCTTTCTAACCCCCTCTCTCTCTCTTTTTTCTCTCTTTGCTCTCTCACATACAAACACACTCAAACAAACAGAGCTCAGTAACAGTACTTATCTCTCTCACATTTTAATTAAGCCACAACAGTGAAGCAAAATGCAACTGAGCAGTTTCGTACTCTCCAAGCTGTAACTCTCATGGATCAGGATGCAACTTTTACACCAACAACAGAATAACAGTAACTTACTCATCCCTTTTTTTTTCAATGTGGTAAAGGACCTAGTTTGGAAATAAAATAAACACACACACACACCTCTTGTGACCCTTGAGGAAGGCAAAGCAGTTTTTCCCTGGCATGGTTTTCTCTGGAGCGGAGCCGGAGCCAGAGCAGTGTGGAGTGGTAACCTGTATTGAGGTGTATTACTGTCTTCTCTGGGTCTCTAGGTCTCTCTCTCCTGGTGTGTTTGTTAGGGTCACCATGTAATCTATACAGTAACTTGATCACACACACTTTGCCAGTGTCATTAAATTTACAAACCCGCCCTGAGGAGGGGAAAATATGGACTCACGACACTACTCTGAAGATTAATTTCACTGTGGATATTTTTGAAAATTAGAATTTGTGTCATATGGGACACCTTATTTTGGTATTTTAAACTGGTAAATTGGTATATCCATTTTGTTGTCATAAGTCCATGCATGAAGTAGAGACAAAAAAAAGAAACCTTTGATGTCTTTTATTCTTAAACATCTGCTCTTTCCCCAACAAATTCAAGCCCTCACTGTGTCACACATCGTAAATGCTACATTGCTGTAATTGACTGACTGATAACTTGATTGTGTTCAAATGTGCATGATACACAGATAGGGTTACTGAGCCTTGGCAGGCTGTGTGTCACTAAAGAGAACATGGCTTGTGCTTCGCTTTCTCCCTCTCCTCACTCTGCATCATGCCAAAATGCTGCACAAGTCTCTAAAGCCACCTAGGCTTTTTTTTTCCTGACGAGTGACCACTGCTAGCCGCCAAACTAAAAATACTCTTAAAGGAACAGCGCCTGCGAGATACCAACCTTATCGCTCCTTCCCCCATTCTTATCTCGATTTTCCCACTAGCCCCTCCCTCTGCTGTCATGTCAGGAGAGAGTTCGAAGGATAACACAAGTTCACGCCCCCCTGTCCTAGAAATCAGTGAGCAGGAAATCAATGCTGATCAGAGTCAGAAAAGCAAAAAGGAAAGGATGGGTGAGAATAAAAATGAAAGACAGAGGCTGGAATAATAGTACATCTTGTCTGATTATTCAGATAAGCTCAGTACATTGATAAATAAATGGAAGATGAAAGCAATAAGTCATTGTAGATGTAAGGAGGACAGGGGTTGCATGGCATAAACAGAAATTGAAGGTGGACACAGCAGAGCTGCAGCTGCTTTAATACTTATGTAATCATTTATTAGATCTGGCAAATGCCTTTAGCTGGAAGTCCCCAGTCATTCTTTGATCAGACACATCTCATCCTTGTAGCCATTAGGTGCCTGAATTATTAAGAAGCAAAGTGAAGTGTGGACATCTGTATTGTGTTCTCAGCATTCCTTTCTTTTCTTTGGCTGTGAAAAAGGCCTGCTAAATACAAATCCTAATCATGTGGTAGATTATTTCTGAAACTTGAAATTTATACACCCTAATAATAATGAATGCTGGTCAGCATGCAGTAAATTGCTGATAGGTAAAAGTGCTGTTTGATGTTTGGCAGCGAGAGGGACATGAGAATATTTGCAGAGGTGCTTTGATGAAGTCTAGACAGCTGGCTGTATAATTGAAGAGGTGTAAAAGAAGATGAGGTCTGAGACTACCTGAGGACTCCTGCCTCGTCAGTGTACAGTGTAAGAAGCAAACTTTGTTCAGATAACTTGCAGTTGCTCTGCTTCAGGTTTTCCCACTGAAGAAATTCTCAACTATTTCTCTATTGTGAAAAACATGCTTCTATTTTAGTTTGTGTGAAATTGATGAATCAACATATCTAGACTAGGGCTGGGTAATTAATTGCAAATTAGATTAAATCACGATTTGGCCCGCTGCAATTTTCTTATCACAGATAGTGCAATATTTCTGTAACCTCAAGTGTGTCAGGATATCAGATACATTTTTTTTTTTTTTTTGCAGTAGATGGTTAATGCTCTTCACCAGTGTTACTCAACCCTGCCCAACCAAAGGGCCCAACACTTTGCAAGAACATCGATCTGAAAAGTGAAAAGTGGCAAGAAGTAGCCATAAAAGTAAGTTTAAGCTAGCAAAAAGGTCAAAAAGCAGCAAAATAACAGGTCAAAAGAGACAAAAATTATGAGGAAAATTTGGAAAATGGTGAGAAAGTAGTCCAGAAGCCTGATATTTCTGTTTAAGATCTCATTTTCTATTGATCTTATGTGATATTCTAATTCACAGAGACACTGAATTTCTGGGTTTTTATTACCTGCAAGACATCAACATTCATCAGTCAAATACAAGTTTTCTTCCTCATAAATGTGTTTGTCTTATTCGACTAAGAACAATAAAAAATATCATCCTATCATATCACATGAGATCAAAACCTAAAAATAATGGAACAATAAATTGCAATTGCAGTACAGGGAAAAATAATCTTAATTAGATCATTTTTGCAAACTGTTCAGCCCTAATCTAGACATACGTTATTTATTTATTTATATTTTGTATTACTGCCAGCCCCTTCTATGTAAACAGAACATACCCCCATTCATACATTAGCTCTGAGAAGCATCAAAACATGTTCAGAATCACACTACAAAAAAAGTTGCTGTTGTCATGAGGGGAGATTTTCCCTGTTAGGTGAGCTCTCTTAAATCACTTTTGGGTAAGGATCAGTGGGATGTGAGACTGTATCACATGCAGGAAGAGGAGGGGTCTTTGTTATTGCTGATTTTTATCTACATAAGTTTTCAGGCACTTATGCCCTTGTGAAAAGGCTCATGTTTTAGATTTTGTGAATTTGAGGCTGATTTTCTTTTTCTTTTTCTTTTTTCTAAACCAGTACGCGATGTGCTTAACTCTTCTATTGCGGATGTAAGCGGGCACACATTCACAAAGTCTATGCGGCATATTAATCAACCCTCCAGACAGGTTTGTTTTAAATGGGATGAACTGAAAAAAGGCTCATGGTGTTGAATGTCGCTAATAGAAGCACATTTGAATATGAGTGAGTTAACAAGTGCACTCATAATTGCTCATTTTCTTTTTGTCTTTGACTCCCTCTCAGTATTCCTCTCCTTACTATGAGTTAAAAAGAGCAGATGACCTTGCATAACTGTGTGTCACAATCATTTATAAGAAGAAGCCCATGGAGGATGAGAGGCACAATTTTCAGGTGTTCTTTGTATCTAGAGTTATGCAGTGTACTCTTATGTCACCTCCACTGGCACCTGCTTGGGGTAAGAACGTGAAACAGCAGTGAAACTGTACCACCTGCTGTGTGTGAGAGAGAGAGTGTGTGTGTATGTGTGTGCGTGTGATTGAGCATGCACAGTGCGCTCAACCTGCCCAGGGAGAGGATCCATTCTCTCATCAAATATTCACCAGCGACCACAGGCTCCCAGCTGCCTGCTGCTGTAATGCACACACATCACTGTGTTATTGGTGCCTTATGTATTCACTGAAGAAAAAAACCCAGCCTCATAAAATGTTTGAACAGTTCATTTTGAGGATCATTTTTCATGATCACGCTGCTTGGCTTTAAGTGTGATTGGTGCACACCTACACCTGAATACAACAAATCATCCATTTCAGTGCAAGCTGGCTGCTTTCGTAAACTCAGAGAACAGACATTTCTAGCTTTCTGCTTATATGCTTTTAGAGTATTTTGCAGCTGTTTGTATTATATTTCACCCCAGCATGCATGTCATGTGTGCCTTTTATAAAAGTAACAACATGCATCTCACTTATCAGGTCATGAGGGTTGATTCACAAACCTACGTGCTGCTGAAATAATCAATGCACATTGTATGTGCAATTAACCTGTCTATGCTGCCATTATTATATATCAACAGCCATTTTTTCTGCCATGGCTTAATCAGTTTTTATGAAATATAGTGATGGAATTTGTTTTCAAGCAGTCTCAAAACAGGATGTAATACAAAGGGGAAAAAAAAAGAAGAAAAAACAAACAGGAGTAAAAGGTGTCCTATACAAACAAGGTCAGTAAATCTTTGACTAAAATTACAGTTGCAGCCAAATTTGAATATTAGGCACATTTCAGAGATTTAATTTCTTTTTTTGTTAAATTTACTGTTTGATTGGCTGTTGAAATAGTCCTCAAGCAAAATGAAATGCCGCTTATTTTCTCTGCTTAATCTATCAAAAATCACCTAAATTCCTTTAGGAATTTTGAAAGATTTTTGACACTTTTGACGATTTTGATCAAGAACAAGATCCAAAGAGCACCTGGGGTTATCTTTCTTAACTTTCTGATGTACTGTAACAAGGTGTCATCTAACATCAGAAAAACTGGCAGAGGAAATTGCAGAGAAGAAAACTTCTCCCAACTTCATGTCTGAGAAGGTCAGCAAAATAGTGAGGCATCACCAGTCTCTTACAGAACTAGTGGAGGAGATCTGAGAGCTGAAGGCTACAATCAAACAAAAAGATCAGAGGATTGAGGTGCTGGAACAAAGGTCGGATGATGTGGAGCAGTACTCCAACGCTGAAGACCAAACATCACAGCTATGTCAGGGCTGCTGACCCAGCTGATGACCAACAAGGTGAGAATGCACTATCTGAGGAGCTGCACTCTTTTGGGCAACAAGTAGTTCAATTCATGACGTGTAAGGTCATTTATCTGAAGAGTCAACAAATCTCAGCCTGCCACACTCTTTCACGTATAATATAACACCAAGCCATCAACTGTTGTGAAGTTTGTGAATAGGAAGCACAAGGTGGATATGTTGAGACAGGCCAAAACACATAAATGATCACTGACCAAGAAAAAAGCTGAAAGGAGAGGAAGTAAAGATTTAGGACTATCCGGTTAAATGGGCCACTAGAGCAAGCTAAAGTGATTGTGGTCATTGATAATAATGGACATCCCCCATCCCCATGAGTTTCAGAAGACATGGCACAACATTAGTGATGAAGTTTCAATGAAATATATTAACACTATGCCAGAGAGACACAACTGCTTGGAATATTGCTTGGAAAATGCATAACTTAAACTCATATTTGTTATGGTACGATATGCTATTTGCATGTTAATGAACATGATGAAATTAAAAGACGAACCAGTACTTATAGATATATCAGGGGTGCTAGCAATTTTGACCCTGACTGTATACACCATTACAACCATATACCAACATATTCCCCTGTCTATTAAAATCAAAAAGTACGCTAATATTGATAAAACACAAAAAAATACCTTGCTTTATTGAGTTTTGACTTATACAGCTTGTCACACCAGACATGAAAACAAAATATATATGTCAATATGTTATCATGTCAAATCATTTTGTAACATACATAAAGATGTACAGTACCTAATGTTTTGTACCTTTTTCAAAGTGTTATTCTGCAGGGGGATCTGATTTAAAGGCTGGCTTGTTTCATCCCATTAGAAAATACTGGCAGCTCAGACTGCAGCTGTAAACATTGCTTTGCATGAGAGCCCATTAGAGGAATTACAAACTTCAATAGATGCATGTGTTACTGGTTTCTCATCAGAGTAGTGAGGAGTCAAGGAGAAGCTGTGAGTTAAACAGTGATGCGTTTCATTTGAAATAAATCTTGTTTGATCACTTGTAAGTATTTTAGTGTATGACAAGATGCTTTTGAAGAATCCCCCCAGAAGTATCATCCAAAAGGTGATCATTCTGCTTAATACTTGTAATTAGATCACTCAAATAAATCCTGACACCTTGTGCTGGAAATGAGTGCGTGGAGTCCCAGTTCTACCTCACAGCTGTTAGAAACTGTGTCTTAAGGCAGTGTTGAGTCAGAGTAGTGAGTCAGCATTTGGTAATATGCGCCTTAATTCTTGGTGCATCTCATTTGTCATTTCTCCACCACCAAGGAAAAGACATACATGTAAGGTTCTGGAAGCTTCGATTTATTTTAGCTTATTTTAGATATCACATGACCAAGCTATTTCTGTTCAAAGGAGGGGTTTAGAGATTACACCAGAGCATAGTCGATGACTGAATCAGTTGTTTTCCAGTGGACTGTTTTCATGCAGTTTTATTTTATGGTGACTTGATAATCAAATTTCCTTCTTGTGGTATCTTAATGATTTGCTTCCTCTTCTCCTTTCTTATATTTATGTCTTTCTTTTTGATTTTTCAGTAACAGTATATTTTTTCCTTTTTAAAGACACAGTATATATGCCCACACCTCAAGCTTAACAGAAAATAATGCTTTTTTATTTTTTGTCACAACGATGGATGGGTGTCAGCGAGTGCAGTAAGTGCACATGATGTCCTCAAAGATGTGTTCGAAAATTGGCAAGGATATGGGCGACTTTGAAGAAGGGCCAAATTGTATTAGCTAGATGGCTCTCTGAGTCAGAGCAGCTCCAAAACGAACAAAATCAGTATCGAACAGAAGTTGGAAAAGTGGCAAACATGACAGGGTCATGGGCAACCAAGGCTCACTGATGTGCGTGGGGACTGAAAGCTGGCCAGTGTGATCTGATCCAACAGAAGTGCTACCGAAGCTCAAATTGCTCAAAAAGTTGATGCTGGTTGGCTGTTCAACTTCTAATTTTTCTCAAATTAGTTGTGAAGACTTTCTTGAAAAGCTGGTATAAACACCAGTGATAAAGACTTGGCTTCCCATAAGCCTTTGATCCCCCACTATTGCGATGAACAAAGGCATGCGTTAGCTTTGATTTTGCTTTGTTTCTGAAAAATTAATGGAGAGCACATCTTTTTTTTCACATGACATGTCTTTGTTCAAGATAACCTTTCACAACATACAAAGCAATGAGGTATTATATTTATGAACAGTTATGTAGAGTTATTGTTTGAAACATGAGTACAACTTCTGGAACATCGGGTCTCAGTAGGTGAAAACCAAAGGGGTACATTCTCTCCAGACTCTCCTCTAAACGTTTGGTCTTGGTTTGGTTCCAGCTAACCTTTAGATAACCAAAGTCTATTGTTATCTGTACATTCTATGTTGCTAGTGAGGCAAATGTTGTGATCCCAGCTTGTCCTGTAGTTGGGTAGCTGGCTGTATTAAGTGCTACTTACATCTCAGTGCTCTGAGACGTGCTGTGTAAAATCAGTGAATCCTGATAATGTCCTTCCAGTGCTCACTTAATAAGCAGAGGAAACACAACCTGGCCACTAATTTCATTTATGAATTATATTTATGTATATTTAATGAATAGACTCTCAAGTTTGAACAGACCACTACAGTAAAACTGCTGCATGGGGTGTGGGGTGGGGTGGAATGAACATCTTCATAAACAGCTTTAGCCCATTTTCTAGCCTTCAGCTGGAAAAATAAATGATATAAAGTAAATGAATAAATACAATAAAAAGGAAAGAGTCACAACATGCATTACACGTGGTTGAGCTCAGGGCTGTGTGGTTGCAGCTAGGTCAGAGTGCCCATGCTGCCCATCGCTGAAAGTGCCTACAATGGGCACTTACACATCAGAAGTGCATGTGAAGTGAAATGAAGACGGCGGCCCGGAGGAGCATGTTGGTGTAGAATAAGTTTTAAAATTAGCCCAATAGCATGCTTTCAGATGTTTAGTGGAATCTCCCCAGATCAAGGCTGGACCCAAAAAGGGGGAGAAGTAACTAAGTATAAGGCGGGTGATCTTCAAGTAATGGCTGATTGATGCTGAGAAAGTATATCATGGTAGAAATATTGATGAGATTGTTAGAGAGGCTTAGAGATTGAACAAGCGTACACTGTTTGCAGATGAAGTATGAGGCTTTCAGAATTCAATAAATACAGGTTTTCTTGTTATATAAATCTTCTAGGATTGCCAGTAATTCATTAAGGGAATCACTGCTTGAATACTACTGTACTACTTGGCTCTAAGCATTTATATTTCATATCATTGGTTAATACTCAAGCATCTGAATCTGAATCTAAACCCTGGTTTTGTTCAGCTCTGTCTATGGCAGTTTCTCTCTTCATATACATATTGTGCTTAACATCCTGATTTCTGCTCCTCTTGTTGTGCCCAGCATGTGGACTCCATATGTTTTGTGGCTTCTCTGCACGTGTTTGCCATCACTGTTTCTTGTTTTACAGCCTCAGCCAGCTGTTGGGACTGCCGGCCAGGGTGCAAAGGTCAGGATGATGTAATGATGAAGATGTAGGGATAAAGAGACAGATTAGAGGAGAGATCAACCCCAATGAGGACACAAATGTACTGATTACACCCAGATTGACACAGCACTCACTGCGTCACACGGATTCCCAGAATGGGCATGACTCTCAGTGTACAAAGTGTACTCAGATACATGCAGACTCAGGGAATTGCACCCAAACAGAGATGCACAGATGATTTCATTTGCAGAAATGTTGCTGAAGAATGCTTTCTGAAAATACAAACACCTGAAAAAGACTCTTATTTTCACTTTCATAAACACATTTCTTATTCATACCTGTCTGACTTGTTCACTTTTCGGGCATCTGTGCTTCTCACTTGCATCACAGACCTGTCCAACTTCTCTTGGCAGACTCACAGTTCAGGTTACCGGATAAAGCAGCAACATAATTCTGAATTCCAAAGACGTGCTAGTCCCAGGAAAGCAAAGCCCTAAGGTGAGGAGAGCAGAGGAGAACATCTTCTCTTCTTTCTTTTCCTTCTCCACTCGGTTTCTCTTTCACAGCCTCACTTTCTGCACACATCATCTCTCATTGACTCACTCTCTTCTCTTGGCTTTCCCTTGGCTATCAGCAGTAGGAAAAAGCCCAGATAATCTATGTCTCTTATCGCTCTCATTCCCTCAGCTATCCTGTCCAAGCCTGTTGTGTAGTTGTGAGGTATCCGAGCATCTTTCATACGTGCAAACTCCCAGGCACCATAAAGAGAGACACACATGCAGTGCCATGAATCATTTTTACAGGTTTGTGTGTGTTTCATGTCCCCTTAGAGACCATACTCGGGATAAATTATGGATTATTTTTGGATTTAGAGATTATGGGCATAAACAAATGCACAAAGAGACACCTGCATAAAATCACAGTTGGCATGGGTCAGTCCAACTTCCCTTTGTGCTTATTATTAAACATAGTCCCTGCTATAGAATAATCCTGCCCCTCAGTGCCAGCTGTTTCAGTGAGATAACACATAGCACATGTTGACGCATCACTTGTGTACACAGAGGGTTGATGTCTGTATTATTTCAGATCCCATTTATTTATTTTGCACATTTTGCCTGCTTATCTCACTATGTGTATGTACTCATCATGTTTATTTTATAGTGACAAATATACACTTTGATACCAAACAGGAGTCTCTTTTGTCCTAAGCTGATACGCAGGGGCAAGCTACTGCCTGTGCCACTGCTGATACGACTATCCTCTTTTTGCTTATCAGATCACTTTTCTGTGCAGTGAGAGTTGTTTGATGTTTAACCTTCACTTGTCGCCCTTGCAATACGTGCCAAAAATATACAGCAGATAAAAGTAAGGGCTGATTAAAAAAAAAAAAAAAAAAAAAAAAAAAAAACAGAAAAAAAAAAAAAAAAAAAAAAAAAAAAAAAAAAAAAAAAAAACTACAACCGGTAAGAAAAAGGCAATAGAAATGAAAAAAAAGAGCTTATGAAGTTTAATCCCTGTTTTTTTCATCTTGCTGCCAACAAAGGATATGCCCAGACAGTTTGACATTTATTTGCCTCTTCTGCCCCTTACTGCTACTCAAACAGGTAACAATGAGGTGTCATACTGCCTTGCATCATAGATTAATGTTATATCCTGTATTTTTAAACTTTAAAAATGACAAAAAAGAAAAGCAGCACATACATATTCTTAGTTTGATTCTAATAACATCTATACCATAAGTACGATACATAATATGGCCCATTCTGAAGTCGTAATTATAGTCCAGTCACTTTACATTTTAAATACATTTATGCATAATGTGTAACTTTCTTTGAAGTGTGGACCAGGTTACCATTCCCCCACTTTTTAGTAGGTTTTCACTCTCAATTGACAAAAAACCTTATGGGGTGCTGGTTAATTGAAAACGAAAACCTTTTGGATGGACAAGCGCAGATGGGTGGTGTAATTCCTGTTGAACGGTCAGGGGTATTAGTTACTTAAAATGATCAAAGATACTGCAGCCCGAGCTCCATTGTCATGTTTTTAGCTTGTAGAGCTCCACATGGCAAAATCAGATGATCATTGCAGCTGCAACTCAGACCTTCTCCTTCAAAAAAATCTCAGAAATATACTGCATCCAACTCAGCCTACTCATGCAACATACAACCCATGTCTTGTGTTCACATGCAGGACTGCACACATTGCCGTAGAGAGTTACAGCTGCAAAAGACTGTTCACTGTTCATCCTTAAATGTTCATTTTCCACTGCCTCACAGCCCCTCCTTCCCTCCTTCTCTGACATTTTCTCTTGTAATAAAGCGTTCTGGGGCATTGGCTTCTGATAGAACCAGCGCTGTGTGGGGACAACAAAGACAGCATGAAAAACAGAGAGGGATGTCGAGAGTGGAAGAAGGACAAGCGCTGTTGTCTTCACACAGAGACAGAAAACATGTGCAGCAGTCTGTTTATTAAAGTAGCCTTTGACCTTTTGCTCCCTTTGTAGATCAATGAATGGATTTATAGCATTTCATTATATTGGCCCCATGAAGCCTGACATGAATGAATGTGGTGGGAAAAACATGTGCAGCTCCAGATTGAAGCTCTACTTTTGCAGCAGTTCCCCCTAGCTGATTAGATGGCATCTGTATGTGTGGTTTGAAGTTCCATCTAGCAAAATGCCAGTTTCAGTCTCGGAGGAAAGGAAGGCCATTTTAAGCTTAACTAAAAAGACCATATGAAGGACTGATGTATGATGAACAACAGGGACCAGTGGCCAGAAGGGCTCAGGGGCCACAGTAACAGTGTTAAAGATGTGACAGTGAGAGACGGGAGAGCTTTGATGAGGAGAGGAGCTGAACTGGTTCAGAGCCTGTTGCTATGGTAGCCAATGTGGAATAAATCAGCAGCATGAATTGAATTCTCAGATGCCTTCAGCACCCCGCCAACTCAGGTAAACCCAGACAGAATTTGAATATGAGTGGAGTTCCTGTGGGCATCCTGGTGTGTGGAAAAAATCACAACCAGGCCTTTATGGTTCCATTAGATTTTGAATTTTACAAGCAGGTGGTGTATTCAATAAGTTTAGGAGAAAAATCAACTTTCACTTTCTTGATGTAGCTTAATATTTTGTAGCATACACCTCAGTTTATGCAGGTTAAATTCTGCTGTGAGTAAAAACAAAGGCTTCACCTCCTTTTTTCTGCTCCAACTCTGAGTGTGTGTGTGCATGTGATTGTGTGTGTGTGCCTGTGTGTGTGTTGTTATTGATTGCTAAACCACAGAGGTGACACCAGCAAAAGATGGGATGGCCCATCTCTTTTAATGGCAGTTATTTATAAAGGGTATAACAGACACAACACACTCAATCTCAGGCTTCGCTGAAGGATATTCAAGGAGAATGATGAGTGACAGACATCAAGATATTTTTTCTTTTTCTTTCTTTCTTATTTTTTGTAGCCATGTCATTATTCAGCAAAGACAACAAGGTTAAAAGCATACATGGAATACTTTGTGAAAATAAGGCACGGTATGCAATACAGGTGATCACTCAGATGGGCTGACCAGTAAGATGCATCTCACTCCAACATTGTTTAGTCCAACATCTCAGAACTCAGCTGAATATTCATTGCCTGTTTTGCCAATGACATGCTTGGATAGCCAACTTAACATGTAATTCTCTTCCACCAGAAGGAAATGTGCAGCTTGTAGTGGTAATTACAAAGCCCATCTGTGACATTGTCACAGAGGAACAAAAGGAAAGATAAATAAAGTGGGAGAGACAGAGGAGGGAGAGAATGACAGCGCATTGGAGAAATGGAGGGCTTTAACTTAACTAACAGGTGGGACCACAACAACCATTCCTTATTTTAGATAAATAAAATATACTATACACACAACACTGCTGGTACATTTGATCACAAGTGTATCTATAAATGACACATATAATGACAATAATATCCACTTATGTAGCCAGTTTTCACCATCTACTCTAACTGTTTGTACAAGTGCTTAAATAGTGTTTATTTCCATTGGGCATTGGTATCATTGAAACATGCCTCAAATATCCATTATAGTGGCATTTTTAACGATCAAGTTTGCATTGTGGCCAATGTTAGCCTACATGTCCTCATTGTATTCAAATAGCAATATTATAAAGCTTGATGCATTTTTTTCACTGTACAAAAAATAAAAAAACAGAAAAGAAAAACAGTACTACATTTTCCAGTTTACGACGTCTAGACAGCTACAGAGTAAGACCAAGAAAATAAATTAGCATAGTACCAAAAGAGCTCATAGGGTCTTTTCTTAAACATAGTTGTTTTCTGTCGTGAAAGATACATATGGGATTTTGTCAGATCGAGGCAAGGAATGCGAGTGGGAGCAGAGGTGTTGTGCATCAGTCTCTGTGTGTGTTTTGAATGACAGCAGAGTCAGGCTGGGTCAGTCTGCAAGAGCTGATGTGTTGTATTCTGTCTCTTCAGATCAGAGGCTGTAGCCCTTAATCAATGGTCCGTTTCCTACCAAGGCCTTTGCTCTGTGCTGATAGTGATATTCAAAGTACTTACTCAGGATCTGCCCCACATAATCAGTTTACACCACACCATAAGGGTAAATATAACTTGTAATACACTCACTACAGTGCGATTATTGTAAATTGATTCAATAGCAAGACAGCCTGCCAGGGTTGTTTTGCTGTTATTGTTCTGAAAAGCAAGAAAAACCCTTATACATGGTGCAAACATTGAATGAACCTGACTGATAAAATGTATGTGCATATGTATTTGTATGCATGTGTGTGCGCAGGTTGTGTTCAGTTAGCTTATCCTCCTCAGGTGTCCAAAGTGTGTCTCGGGGCTCGGTGGGAGTTCTCCTCCCCCCTCCCTTTCCCCCTCTTCTCCCCAGCAGGCGATGCATACTTCTTTTTGGTCTTTTTACGCTTTTTATCAGAGCACCACACTCTCTCGCAGTACGCTTCCACCCGTTGGGCATCCCCATAGCCAATCAGCTGGAGGAACTCCTTGTACCACAGTCGAGAGTGGGGGCCTGGGACTGAAGAGGGGACCAGTGACCTGGGGCTGATGCTGGGACCAGGTAGAGAGCTGAGGGAGAAGTGGGGGCATGCAGCTGCAGCTTTGTCTCCCTCTCTGTAGTGAATTACTGACTCCACCTTCTCTCCTTTCAGCACGTGCAGAGTGATACGTAATAATGTGTGCACGTATCCGTGTTCGACAGTCTGGCACACATAGACACCAGCATCAGAGCTCCTGACTCTTAAAAACAGCAGCCCGTGGGAAGTCATGATTACTCGCTCATCACCCCGAACCTACAGGGAGGAAAAAAGTCAAATGATTCAGAAAGCAGATCTGATGGTTCTGTGCTGATGCTGTATTTGCTCTTCTCCCATGAGGAATTTCATTTAAAAAGCCCACAAACAAATTAAGTCAAGAATAAATTACTTAAAGCAATTCAGCACTATACTGAATACAATGAATCTCCCATGTAATCTGGTTTATGACAACTCAAGATTTCTTTGTGCTATACATAAACTCCTCATTGCGATGTTTACAAGCTAATCTTTAAAATACATTCAATTACACTGAATGTATTACCCAAACGTCTGAGATAAGCACGACCTAAGTCATCAAATCATACAATTATGAAGAAGCTAATTTTGTTTGTGTTTCCTTTTGCATTGTTGTAATATGCATTAATACCATTTTCCCTTTTTTAGAATGAAGAAAAGATTTATTGGTGACTTGGGACTAGTAGCTCAGCTCATGTTGCCAGTGCAGACCTCCTGTCATGCTTCTAAACCTTCTTTATCACCCTTGATTACAACAGCAGCAGTGACTGTCTGCAGTACTTTGTGTCAAATCTATTATATTGGCATGGCTGTCAAGATTTTTAAAGAGAGGGTATTGTACATTTTTAGGGTTAATACTATCCCACGGGTACCCTTTTGTAGCTTTACATGAATTACAGGGGAAAAAAAGGAAGAAAGAGAATCTATTCTTCTCACAGTGGTGTTTTAGAAAACTCTTATTTCAGCCTCTGTGAAATACTCCGTTATGGCTGCCGTCCCTTTCAGGTTCCCTCTCTGGAGGCCTGTCAGGGGCAAATTCAAGAACAATTCTTGAGGCCTGCCCCTCTAATGTATCACGGGCCAGTTAGGATATTGTTATGCAACAAACTTATCATAAAGTAAGTCTAAAGAAAATATTGTGCTACTTTTTTCATTTTACAGACAGATACAGAGATTATTACATGAATGTGCAAGAATGAGAAAATTTGCGCATTTTGTAATGATATCCAGCATTGCTACTTAAAAGCCATGTTTAAATATAAGAAAACATCATATCCTCTCTTGCTGAGGATCTTGCTCAGCTGAAAACTATTTTCAGCTGTCTTATGCAAATGATCTTCTACTGTTACTTGTCTCATTGGCTGGGCTATCCCTCATTTGAAAAACATAGTCATTCAAATTGTGTTCATAATCTCTGTTTCGACTCATTTTAAGATACAATCTATAGCTATGGTATGATCAGTCAATCAACTACCATCAAAAATGTGTTGCTTATTTGGCTCCCTTTTTAGCAAGATTAACAGCACTATGTTGTCAAACAGTCACCTTTCATTAGTCACTGCACACCTGCTTTGGTTTTTCTGTCACTGTCAGAATAAATCAACCAAAGCAGATAATTTGATCAATTAGACTTTTGCTGTGCAATATACGGGATGCCGGATTTTTTTTTTTAAGACCCACCTCATGTCTCTCGTCTCCCCTCCGTAAGAACCACAGCACCTTGGCTTGCAGTGATCGAGGGACACACTCCAGTAAAGTGCTGTTTCTCTCCACACCATAAACAAACCTCTCCTCAGCTCTGTGCCATTGTTCATCTACACACAAACACACACACACACACACACACACACACACACACACACACACACACACATATCACAGAAAAAGACAGTGATTTAAGATAGATGGTAAAGAACTGCCATGACCTTTTATTTTCTGACGTACACTGGGTGATTTGTTCTACCACTGATCTACACTTTGAGCAGCAGAGGTGCGTCAACCCCTCTCCACTCAGCTGAAGTGACACATGAAGTGTTCGCATTTTGTCTAGTACTCTGAGAAACTGAACTGTTTTTACCGTGTGACAAAATTTTACAGTAACGACACACAAGTAGTCCTGTGAGCACACTTACTAAAACACACATCTCCCAGTCATTACACACTCACCGTCAATTTGCAGTCCATTGCACAGCTGGACTGCGTTGCCATGGCGAACATCTTGCCGCCTGAATCGTCTGCTGAGATTGGAGCGAAAGGAGTCGAGAGGGAGAAAGGGTAATTTTGAATGTGAATGAAGTGCAAAAGAAAATAAAAGCAAAGGCGCAGAACCAGAGAGAAAGGAAAAGGAAGAGGGGTGATCTGATGCATACTAAAAGACCTTTCATAACATCTGGCTGTCACCCCTCTCAAGGCCAGCAGCAATGACTTAGAAACCCAACTCAAGAGCAGAGTGGCGTTTAGGGGGAGATGCCATGATGGAACAGAGCAAGGTACTTAAAGGTGTGAACAGCTGGCATCACAAACACACACACACGTGCACATGCACATATTCATGGAGAAAGATCTCTTCTGCCTCTGAGTATGTGTGATGTTACCTTTTAGTATAGACTCCAGCAGGATAGTATCTTGAGCAGCTGAGACCATCCCAGGCACAGTAAGGGTCTCTGGCCAGACAGCAGTCTGCACATTCTGATCCATAGAGGTCACACTGATGCAGTCTTAACTGGGCCACACCCACTTCTGAGCCGACGTACAGCTGTTGCTAAAGAACCATGAATAGGAAGACACATTTTGATTAGGACAACGCAGAACGTGTCTTTACCACAAGTAAACAACAGCAGAGTGACCAAACGTCCTCTTTTGCCCCAACATGTCCTCCTTTTTGGTTATAAAATTGTGTCCAGGAGGGATTTATAAAATGCCCAAAAAAATGTCTGGGTTTTTCTCAGCTTATTCTATAGACCGTTGATATTTATGATCAATAATAAATAGATGATGATTATATATTTGAGCATGTGGGGAGACATTACTATGGAAGCCCATTTCCAACACGTTCAGAAATAGAAGTGAAAACTTGGCTTTGTTGAGATGTTTTTTTGGCCATATTGAGCCAAAATTTTGAGATAAAAGGCCAACAACTGTAAGGTAAAAAATATGTAGTTTGAGGATGAAAATTCTAAATCCGGAGATAAAAGTAGAAATTCTGAGATAAGGTCAAAATACTGAGAAAATAGATTTAAGATTTTGGGATAAAAAGTCAGCACTTTGAGATTAGTCACATAATGTGATAATAAGTTGAAATTTTGAGATAATGAAGGCAAAATTATGAGAAAAAAAGTCAAAATTCTTCCTTTTCATCTGCTGCACTTGACTTTTTAATTCAAATGTTTTGACATAATATAGGCAAAAAGAAAAAAAAGAGATCTCAACACAGCCAGTTTTTTAAATTTTTAGGTTTTTTACCTGAGGGAATGGGCTTCTTTACATTATTGATGTGAAGGTTATAGATTTTTTTTTTACTTCAAACAGCAAATTAGTGTTTTAAAGAAATGTACAGATTATGAAGTCATTTTGTAGTCTTAAAGTATCTTTGGGTATTTTTGCAGTATCTCCAAGAGGCCTGGTAGAGGGTCCTCTTTTTGGGTTTGTAGAATATGGTCACCCAAGACAACAGTGGATATTAAGTACGCCTATAAGTGATGGAAAGGGTTGCAATATTATCATCTTGTGTCTTGGTTTCAGATCTACATGATAAAAGCATCTCTATCAGTATTCAAATAGTCCTCTTACCCTTTTAGGTGATATTATGATCTCTTTTATGGGCACAGGCACCTGCAGATCAGAAACATTTAACAGTTATTAAAACGTAAAAAGAAAAAGTTCATCATTTAAGAATGTGTAAGAATAAATGAACAAGTGCTGACACTGCCGTTTGTCCCTGCGGGCACCTGCCATGCTCCTATCTATGTCTAATCAATGCTTGATTCAGCAGCAGTGACTGTGTGCAGACAAGTTTTCAAATGAGTGTGATCCCAGCAGACTTGATGTATTCCAATCTTTCTAGGGATCTCTCAGCATGTTGCCAGAACAATCACAGTTTTGCCCGCTGGTGAGGGGAAGTTGGCAAATTATCAATCAGTGTTTGAAAGTAGACCCTCTGATTGTCTGAGTACTGTAATAGTGGACTCTGAGGTGTGAGCAGTACACAGGATTTTGTTCAGTTACCAAGTTCTTTCTTCTTTCACATCTCGCGGTTAAATATAGAATACCTTGAATACTTGTAGCTCCTCCAGCAGCACCTCCTCCATAGTGTCTGTGTCTTTGTTATAAATGGTGATAATTTTCAACACGAGGGAGTCGTCTAGTGAAAAAGCACATTTCCATGAGTTTTATGGGAGATGTCAAAACACTTATTTTCCTCATAACCAGAGAAAAGATGTCATTTTTAAACTGTCTCAGTCCAACAAATGTTCTCTCTACATTTAACAATAACTCTATGCCATCAAAGTATGCCAGTCAAAATGTTTAATAACTCGCTTTTTAAGTTACACAGAAAAAGTCTTTGGATGAAAGATAAAAAGCATTGATTTCTTGGTTTGTACCTGTGCCAATGTAGAGAACATGATAGTGTCCATCTTGAGCTTGGACTCTGTCAACAGCGATCTGGGTTAGCTTCCTCCTGCCGGGCTCCGTCTGCAGCAGGACAGGCCTGCGGTGCTGAGGGAGGATTGGGCGATACATCACAGGATGAGCACGCACAAATCGCAAAACCTCATCAGGAAACTCCTTGGAGCTGGAGAAGCCTCCTCCGTTAACTTTACTGGCACACTGTTAGAGAGAAGGAGGAAGAATAAAGTGAAGAGCAGAGACAGGAGAGGGCCATTAATTGCACCAGCACTTTATGCAGCAGGGAGCAAAAAAGCTGACATGCTGTAGTGTGGCTCAGACTGTCCCCGTTTGACCTGCTGAGGTAGCTACAACAGTGCTGACATTCACCAGAGCTGTCCGACATGCTCTCAACACCGTCCCTCTCGGAGGACGCCTTGCCTGATCACAGGCTACAGGCGAGTGCTGTGAATGCACAATGTTAGTGCACCTGCTGATGGAATTCCACAAACATCTCTTTATTATTATTTAGACTCACAGATCCAGGTCGAGGGTAGGGGACTCTATCCTCATAAGGAGTCCAGTGATGCTCTGGTCTCTCTCGGTAGGCGAAGGGCCCATTAAAGGCTGCTCTGATATCATCCATGTGATAGACACACACTGCATAGCCTTTAAACACGGCACTGCAAAGATTACTTCAGTTAGCACCTTAATGGGTAATAAAATTGTGACTGCTGATGTCATCCTTCTTTTACCTTGTTGTACTGAAGAGGCCAAAGATTTCTGGGTTTTTCTTGTCTTTGCTGTTCAAAACAAACACGTCCTCTAAAACACAAAATGTAGAAGTTAGTCATTGATTGTAAGTCACACAAAGTGAATGTCTGTGTGCTAGAAGAAAAGTTTTGACACATGATAAGTAAAACCTGATGAAACACTATGCACTGCAAAAGCTGGAATTGAAATAAGACACTTTTTGACCTTCCTGGCAAATGTGGCACATAATACATCTAATTAGAATTTTTTTATATGTATTTAAAAATAGAACACTTCTTGTCCTGGCTTTAAATGTGGAAATGACAAGATTACAAATATCAATTAGAGATGTATTATTTAGGCCTAGTTATGTCTGATCTACCTGTATGAAAATCATTACAGTTGGTTTGCTGATGTGTGTATATTCGAGTAACCACTCAGGTTTTCACAGTACAGAATGGAAAGAGTCCAGTGTAGTCATACCGAGCTCATCAAAGTGTGTATCAATTCCATTTTGCCCAGCCACAGAGCAGATAAGTCGAGTTTTCAGGAAGGAGCTCCATCTATTCACCAGCATCCTCTGTCCTCCCTGGTCGTTCTGTGAGATGAGGGCACACACAGACAGTGAGAGCAGCTCTTTGCCTGACTCATGTCTACAAATATTTATTCAGCATTAACTTTCTCACCGCGCAGACTCTGCCAACACGGGAATACACGGCTTTGTTCGCTCCCTCTGCATCTGTCTCTCGCTCAGTGAAGAAGAAGTAAACTTTATCATCATCTCTGTCATCGTTGTCAGGAATAACCGCTGAGCCCACAAATTTAGGTTCTGTAAGAAGAAAGAGGCTTTGAACAAAAGGCTTTGATGGGAAACTGCAGTGTGATTACCATAGAGTGCTAGTTTTACATTCATCTCATTAAGGTCAGGGTTTCATAGCAAAGATCTTTATAAAAGAGAGTTCTTTGGCCAGATCTGAGGAAAAGTAAAGAGTGTAAAGATAAAGATAAATTATTATCATTTAACTCTAAAAAGATGATATTGTGTGAGAACAAAGGTAGCCTCCTGGTGAGAGCAGTAATGTTGCAATGCCATCATGTGGAAGGATAAAGTACACACAGAAAATTGTTTTAAATGCATCACCACTCATCCTTCACCAGCTGTGAAGACACTTACTTTATCTATCAGAACATTTAATAAAACGTATTTAACCTATTTTTCTTAATTCACACAATGTTCACATACACTTTTAAAGATAGACTAAGAATTTGTCATTACATAGACAATCTATGTTGTGACATCATTTAACCTATAAAGACCCATCATCCAGATAATTAAACATCACATACTGCCTCTCAGACCCATGATACTTCATTGTTTAAAACTTTGGCTTATTAGTCACCTTTAGAGACTGCCTATGTCATCTTTATCTGATATCATAACTTTACACCCATTTCACTGAAAAAAACTGTGTTGTACACAACAATAACACTGATCATTAGAAATTTGTGGCTGCCTAATAACACTGAAAACACAACTTCTTG